>JAWNNV010000128.1:0-226477 GCA_035044485.1 Scaptomyza reducta | reverse complement strand
TGGCAAGAAATTGTTTACCACAAAGCGAAGGGAAACTAAAAACAGTAGAAAAAAATACATGCCACAAATTGTGTTACAGCTCTTCGGGTTGTTGTAGTCGTTGCTAGCTTTGCATAATTTTTTACTCATTTTGTACTTATTGCGAAGGCCTTTGAATGTGGCATATTTTTCATAGACACATTTTTAGGGCCCTTTGCCTCTTTGTAAGAAGTTTTTGCACAGCTATCAAACGCGAAGTTCATAAAAGTGCAATAGTTCAGTACTTAAACTAATTCGCAGTTGAAGTGCAATTAAACAAATTTACTTCCTGAAGTTTAGAAACCAGAGCTTGTAGAGATTATTGCATCAGTTGAATGTTTGCTAAGTATTACAATTAAAATTCACTAACTTGATTTATTGCAATTACTGTGTTGTTTTCTGTTTCTGTGCATTAAAGTGATCCGCTAACTATAAACTGAAACTGAAATTCATTCCGCAACCAGCATAGTTTTTGACCCAGTGTCTGTTATTGTTTCAACAAAATGCGGTAACACTTACTAAACAAGTCGCAAACCACTTCCCCACTCAGACATGTCGGCCCTTCGTGTGGCTGGAACAAATGACAGCTTGGCAATTCAAGTAGAGATTGAATGCAATTTGGTTCCTGTTTTTGTTTGCTGTTTGGCTCGCTGCAGCAACCAAAAGCAGTCTTCAAATTTATTTTACAGCTTCCTCAATGGTCGTTCGTTGGGCACAGAATGCCAAATGCCAAACAGCAGACACAAAAACTAAAAAAAAAAAAAAAAAGCGAGAGATGGAGAGAGTATAGAAGCGAAAGGGTCTGCTGAAAGTGAGAAAAGACAACAGCACAAAAAATATGTATGTGATTTGTGTATTTTTGTAACTATCAGCAGCAGCAGTCATGCCAGTTGTTATTGTTGTAGTTGTTTTTATCTTAGACAAACATTTTTTTTTGTGTTTGCGTGCACATTGTTTGTCGCTGCTGCAGCATGTATCACCCACACTCACACACACACAGAAGATGCAAAAGATGCAAAGATATGCAAAACTAAACAAGCAAATATTTCAGCATTGCATAACTAGGGCGAATCCCAAACGCACACATGTGTGCCTTTTCTCTACTGCTTCTTCTTTGTTCACTGTCTCATATCTGAGCAAATAGTACAATGTGCAACGAGAATTCAGCCAGCCGACGCGTGCATTAGCGAGTACATGGTAGCGCTCAAAAGTAGGCTACGGCTTTAAGTTGGCCCAAAGTCAGCTCAAAAGTACAAGTACTAAGGAAAAAAAAAAACGTGGATGCAAACTAGCACGCATTTGAATGTGGCTGCTCATTAGGGCTGGCAGGGAGGAAGGCGGTGTGGCGGACTTTGACTGGGCGTGACAAAGCAATGTTAAATTGTCGCTGCTGGCACAAAAACCCGTTTTAGACTGCTCTAAAAATGGCGCTGCACGTGCAAAAAGAATAATAGAAAATACCAAAAAGGAAATATAAGCTCAGTAAATAAAGCAGTTCACATGACTGTGGGATACTCTATAATAAGTAAGGGAAAGCAGAAGTGAATTTTATTTAATTTTAAGTACATTTGACTTCAAAACTTAAAGTATTTGGGCTGTCCGAAAAGGAAATATAACTTGATATTGCTTTTATTTCGCTCCTCAATCATCCTTCTAATGATATAGTCACAACGAAACTATTTACTTATAGGGTATATCAAGAAAAAAAGAAAGTACAGCAAACTCTGTGACATTGTGTGTGTTTGTTCACACTGCAATGCAAGGCAGCTGAAGGGCCAAACGCAAAAGGCACATATGTACTTCTACCAATATGTGTACAACGCACGTTCATGTGTGTGTGAATTTCTGTGTTAGCACCTAGTGTTGACATTAGAAATGCTGTGCACAGCTCTGCACGACTTTAAAGTGAAAGCAAAAGTTGAGCCAAGCAATAAACTCGCTAAATGCTCGCCATGAAAGACAATGGCAAAAGGCGGTTGCCTACTTTTTGGAAAGAAGATGATGGGTTAAAGTGGCAAACATCTGGACGCCAATTATATGTTTAGACTAGCAAGCGAAAGTTGTAGAAGGAAAGCGAGTGTTAGGCAAATAAGTTAAATTTATGTGAGAATTGCACGCACATTGCCCCTTGCGACTTGTAGCGAAACAAGTGCTTAAAGCTGAATAGAAAAGAAAATGGAAAATTCAAACAACGAAAAATTGCATTGCCAAATCAAATTTGGCTCGTTTGCAATTTGTTTTTCGCGTTCGTTTGTTTCTCTTTTATAACATTTCGCATTCTCTCTGTTTCTGCGAGGCTAATAAATCATTGGCGACCATTAAGCCGCATGCTACATATGCGCTAATCTACCAGCACACATACATATAGACAAATGTAGCGAGCCGAAAACACACATACATATGATGTAGGTAAGTTTGTGCATGCATAGAACATTCTCGTTTGAGTGTGTGTGAAGTATTTTCATAAGCAACATAAAACTCAACCAAATGGCAGTTATTAATCAAACTAATCTTCGTTTAGTTGTGTGTGTGTGTGTGTTTTTCACATATTTCATAGGTATCAAGTCCAGATTAGTTTTCCTGAATTTAAAGATGGATATAGTTGACCTGTGCAAGACACAGACACAAAACTGGATTCAGTGTGCAACTAACAGAATCAAATAAGTATACATAAACATATAATTATACTAAAATCTCGCCTAACGAAATACATTTTAAACTCAGCTACACGCTTCAAAATGTCTAGAATACTTGAATGTTAAGAAATAATCAAGTGTACGCAAACGTTGAGAACACCAGCTCTCGACACCTTCAAGATCTGTGCGCTTAAGCTACAACATTTTCACACATATGCCAAAAATCTTTATCAGCTAATTATGGAGCGCTTACAGCACACAACACTACAAGTGCTCACACTTGGGTTTCTTTAGTGGTTTCACTTGCAAATCCTTGACTTGAGCTACCTTTTGTGCAGTGTATATATTATTTTCAGCGCAATGACTACGACTTGTATATCTGGCCAACCCGCAGCTATTAAATTAATGTGCACTCATATACGCACACAAAAGCTAATTTCAGTTCTTGATTAAGTTGAAGTCGTTAAGGCTGGCTAAGTGCCACACGCTGCGTATGAGTAATGTGTGTTGATTTAAGTGCCACGACAGCAAACACGAAGAACTACAAAAGGAAGGACAACAACGTTGATAGCGTCTAATTAACTAGCATAAGACTAAATTAGAAACTCTCAAATACAAATAACTGGCTCTTTTTTCACCGAGCGAACAAATCAATGAGTAATTGCCGCCAAATGTGTCAAAGAAAGCAGCTAAAAGTTATTAATATGCAATGAGTTTCCAAAACTTCTGCAATCCTTATAATATTCTCTACTGGTATTGTTGGCCAGTAAAGTTTTAAAAAAAAGTCGTTTTAAATATTTACCATCTACAAAATATCCCATTAACATTAAAGTAATACCACAGTTAAGTGAATTATCCAATTTATACAATAACAATGAAAATTACAGCGATTTTAAAGTATACTCATTTGTTTGTACACGTGTTTGTTTTCCTTTGAATATTCCCACAGGCTCCCCACCGCCAACTGTGACCTGGCTGATGAATGGACAACTTCAGAACAGCGTTGTCGATTACACATACGATGGCACAATCAACAGCAAATTGGTGGTGCGTAATTTGTCACGCATCCACCAGCATGCGGTCTACACGTGCCAGGCGAGCAATTTCCACAAGAAATATGTGGCTACCAACATAACGATTGAGCTCTATCGTGAGTATAGCCCAGCTATATATATATAACATCTATCTATAACATTATGTATATACATCTCTATGTATGTTTGTGCTGGTGTTACCTTAAACTTTGTGAGGATTTCGAATTGTGTGTGGTCTGATTTGATATGTCGACTGAAGTTCGAATTGAGTAACTTTCAACTATGCATTCAATTGAAAATTTCAAATTGGGTTTCAAGCGTTTGCAGATCCCAGCAACAGCCACAACAAAATCAGTCGCACAAAAATATGGTGCTAAAAACAGTTTGCCAAACAGTTAATTCACAATGCCTTTTTTGTGTGTGTGTGCTATTGCCGCTGACCCGACATACAGAATGGTTTTAAGCGTTGCGATAAAAGTTTTAACAAATAGCTGTGCTGATAAAACCGCTTCACGGCAACAAAAGCGACAAAATAAAAAACATAATAGATAATAAAATAGCTTATGCAAATAAACAAAACAAAAACGAAAAAAAAAATTGTATAACGACAACAAAAGCAACCATAACAAATGCAGTTTTGAAATCGGCTGTTCAATACCATCGTCCAGTTCATACAAAAGTCCAGGCTACAGCTGCTTTTACTGCCATCGCCTTTGGACATATTTTGTAACGGGAAAACATTCGTCGCATTTAACGCACAGAAACACAGCCACTCATATATGCAAATATTCGTTGTATCCAAGTGCATTTGCAAACGGATTTATTATTTTGTGAACATTTTTTTAATTGGCCTTTTGCGCGACACTGAATAGCATTGCAAAATTGAATTAAATTGCTGCCAATTTGTGTGTGTCGGTGCACTTTTGTAAGTTTATGTGTGTGCGTGTGTGCTTTTCAGGCTTTGATCCTGTAAGCCTTATTAGTATTTACTCGCTTTGATGCTGACAGAGAACTGTGTAAAATATAAAATGCTGATGTGAATTTTGCTTTTGTCCACGACTATTTTGCGATTTTGCATTTTCTTATTATTCCACTTTGTTTGTTTGCATTTTGCAGTCGGATTAAGTTTTTCACAATCTGGACGGCATCAATTGAGTTTTCATTTAGCATATGGCATAACATTAATTTTAATTGATTTCCAAAATTGTTTTATTTACACATTTTTCGACAATTTAAATAAGTAAGCTTAACACTTAGAGTGAAACATTTCTTATGATAGATTTATTTTATTTGTTCAAATATGTTGAATACGGATTGCTTAAATGAAATTGTCATTGCATTTATATACAGCTTATTCGCAAAAATTATTCGGAACTTGCGTTATTTATCCGTATCCTTATGTTCATGTTTTTTTTTTTTTTTGTACTTAACTTAAAGTTTTACGGCTTCCCAAACTTTCTTAACAATACATTACTTAATCATTAGCTTGGCTAAGCGCCTACAAATGCAAATTCTATAGTCGCGCCTCGGAATTTTGAATGGCCTTCTATTAATAATAATTTTATGTAAAGTGTCGTTATTTTGCAAAATAAATATAGAAACTTTTTGGCGAAACAATACCCAAAAGAACTGGCGCAGTTGCTGTTGCATTGCTTTAGCTTCAGTTTTTGCTCCTACTCTAGTCGTGGCCATTGCTAATATTATGCCCAAGGCATTGCGCTAACAGCTAAAGATTGGCCATTGAATTTTATGGTACTTTAGCGTACCCCTCCAACTCCATTCCTCCCCCACCCAACCAGACCCAACTCTCTGGATGTGTCTAAGCCGCAGTGCCGCGAAACGGAAAAGCAATTGCTGTCAATTTTTACTTAGGCCTGGGCTAATAAAAATAAAATTGTTTTTGCGACAACAGATGGTGATGCGCATATTTGATATTGTATCATGTATGAGTATGTGTGTATGCGTAAGAGTGTCTGTGAACGTGCTAAAGGAATGTCGCACTTAGATGGAATAAAATTTAATATGTCAATAATAAGAGCGCTGAAAATAATTGGGTAATGTAGCTCGAGAACGTGGCGACAACAACAACAACCACAAAACACAGTCCATTGACTTTTCGAATTGTGTTAATTATAATGACAGATAAACAGCCATATAACACAGGCATTAATATGTACACACATTCCTAAGTATTCCAAGCTATGTGAATTTTATGAGTCCGTCCTTGAACTTGTCGTAACAGAGAGGAATGGAACCTTGTTGCGTGGTTCCTCAAAATTTCTGGTCTGCTCTTGGAGCTGTGTGCGTGTCACAGTCCAACAGTCGACAGGCAGTCAAAACAGTTTTGAATAATAAGTATGACCTTAATTAGGTAATTTTATGGCCACTAACAATTAGGTTACTAATGCCACGACTCTCACACGAGCATCGTGAAATAACAGCAGGAGGCATATCAAACTCATTAGCGCATAATTTAAGTAACTCGCGCGCAATTGTAAGCAATGTAATTTAAAAATTAGCCACTTTCAATTATCACAAAATTTATTCATTTCTTTATTGAAAACAAGTCAATGACTTAATTAGCACAAAGGATTCTTTGATTTCATTTTAGTTTCTTGCAGTCAAAAATGTTGGAAATATTTGAAATCATTTTTAGAATGGGTTAGAATTTAAATTTATAATTATTTAAAGCGCTCGTTGGCATAAATTATCATACTCAGGGATTGAATGCGTTACGCTTTTTGTAGTTTAATTAAATATTTAAATGCTTTTTCAATGCAAATGGGCATAATTAATTTAATTACAATCGAGTGAAACAGCAAAAAAAATAACAAACCGAGAAAACCATGAACCAAAATCCAAACACATGCACAGACTCACACACAAGAGTTATTTCAATAAAAAAAAAACAATAAGAATATTACAAATCCACGCTTAAAATATATATCATACATACAAAAATGCGGTTTAAATAAATAAAATGTTGTTGGTTATTTTACACAGTTTTCTTTTTTTTTTGCTTTCCATTATTATTTTTTTTTGTTATGCCTTTAAATTAATGCATAAAATACGCGGCCAACCGCAATAACAACAACAGCAACAACAACAACAATGCTGAATAAAAGAACAATAATTTCGTTTGTGTAACGGTCTGAAAAAATCATATACATTTTATTTATTTAAGATTAAATATGAATACGTCACTTTCATTTTAAACATATCTGGTATTATGTTGCCGATCTTTTCTAATTTATTCTATTTCGAATGAAAAAATAGATAAATAAACAATTTTTTGCTCGGTAAATTGTCAATTTAAAAATTTTCGTCCAAAGAGGAAAGATTTTAAGCTCGTATTTGTATAGCAACGATTTAATATTTATTAATATGACCCAAATATTCGCAACTTGTATCAATTATCTTGCGATAGAGTATTATATAAACAACAATATTTCTATAAGACCTTTAATTGATATTTATTTAACGTTCA
Source organism: Scaptomyza reducta (assembly GCA_035044485.1). NCBI lineage: Eukaryota > Metazoa > Arthropoda > Insecta > Diptera > Drosophilidae > Scaptomyza > Scaptomyza reducta. The sequence goes on along the minus strand of JAWNNV010000128.1, from coordinate 219,302 downwards.
AACTGAAAATCAAAACATCGCTATATAAAATTTAAAATTCATTTACTAAAACATCAAAGCAGAAAATCAACAAAATGAGAAAAAAGGATGACAGAAAAATAAATTTGTTTTCCGTTAAATATTATGGCAACAATGTGTAAACTCGATAATGAACCTCGCCGCATTACGTGACCGTGTTTATATTTATTTTATGAACGGTTTTAGCAAATATGTCTAACCACACACACACACACACACACACATCATAGACAACACGCACATATGTGGGTAAATATTTGTGTGTGCGCTTTTTAATTTGGCATGTAAACAATTTGCAGCCGCAATAAATATTAACAAGATCTCAAATTATGCGCTAAATATGCATATGTAATACCTTTATATGTTAGCACATATAACTTTAACTATATAGTTATTTATTGCAGATAAATATATTATTATTTGTTTTGATTTCACAATTAAAGTGTCTGCCAAATAATTGAACATCGCTAGACAGCATAACGACTTTCAGTTGTGTATTTACATTACTATATTGGATTTGATTAGCAAACCTATATTCATTTATAGCAATGTGTAAAACAGCTTGCAATGTTCTCACCATTATTTTCAGTACGTGTATGTTTGTATTATATTTTTTGTTTCAAACTTTTATTGATTGTAAAGGTGTGACTGTATCAAATGAGTATTAGAACTCGGACACTAGCTACAATGTAGGTCAAGTGAGTTTTCTGCGTTTTCTTTAAACATTGAATATTAAGCAATCAACGTGAAATAATCGAATGCTGTTAAGAAATCTATACGAAAAAGTTTGAAATTCCTTAGCAAGAAGCTTGGAAAGGCATGTGGGCAATAACCACTCGACTGCTAACTAAAGCTGTGCTACAAATCTTTTTAACGGGTATTGTTACTTTAAATGTTTCCCTAATACATATTTAAATGCCGTATCCTACTATTTGTAGTATACGTATCGATTTTGATGCTATTTACTGATGCTATAAATATTGTTATTGTTGTTACACCGGTGATAATTTTGTTCTTGTTATAGCTGTTATGCAATACAGTACACATCTGTTCAACGAGTGCTGCAATCGTAATTCGCTGCAATTAATTTTAATTGAATTGCTTGTCCATTTTCATTACGTTTTCGATTTTTCACACACAATTTGAATAAATAAACACACAAAAATGGACAAATAAAAAAATGCAATGCGAAAGGGGAAAACAGCACATTAAAATACAAACAGCGGGCAAAAAAATAAAAATAAATATTTAAACGGCATTTAAACCCATAAATTAACTATAAATATTAATGTATGCGCATACATTCGTTTTGCAGTGCGTCCCCTTCTAGTGGAAATCAGCTTCAACAATCAGCCAATGTCCGCCGACCGTAAATACGAGATTGAATGCCAGGCAATTGGATCGAGGCCACCAGCAAAGATTACCTGGTGGATGGGCAACCTAGAGATGCATGGCCACAGCCAGAAGGTGAGTGACGGACTGACGCGCCAGCCAACTGGCATATAAGCAACACTTTACATCATTGCAGGTGTCCGAGGATGGGAATGCCAGCACCTCCGTTCTATCAATCACACCGACGCGGGAGGATCATGGCAAAGCGTTATCCTGTCGAGCTACCAACGAGCTAGTTCGCAATGGCATTCGAGAGACCGCCATGAAGCTGAATGTGTTTTGTAAGTAGAAACTGCTGATTTAAAGTTTGAATTCGTTTTGTAACCAAGCTCATAGCTTAAAGTACTCAGTACATCAATATAGCCAATATAACCAATATTAGTTTAATATAGTTTTTTTTTTCTTTCGTACGTCCGATAGTCAAGTGCAGATGCAAATGAGTGACAGTCACTTGACATGTTTTACTCGCATATTATTCAACTCACACACTTGAATGGGATAACCTGGCCCCAGTTGACGGCAAAGTCAATAAAATTGAAAAGCAACACACACACACACAATATATATATATATATATATATATGTATATGGGTTGCTTGCTATCCTTCCCCCTGTCGAATAATTACAAGCTTGTTGAACAAACGCTTTGTTTTATGGCTGTCAGTGGCGCATAAACTAGCTGGGGTGTGTGTAGGCGCTTCGAGAGTGGGATAGAACTCATGCCATAAAGTGTGCCAAGCGCTTATCACCCGTGTCCTTGGAATCAATACTGATTTGCATATAAATTTAGTAGGTATGAGGGGTTTTTCATGTTCAATTTTTTTTTTGTTCTTGCTCTTTTTCTTTTTTTTTCGCGGCTTTCAAAGCTTGAATGTCAAACGCTTGTTTTATGGGCCAAGTCATCAATGTACGCTCAAAGTTTGTTAATAAAATTTCTATATATGTGAGCGTGGCTCTTTGGCATAGTTGGCTGCTCAAAGACTTTGACCCTAGATACACAAATTTTCCACACACACATAACCTATGCATACTGAGTATGTGCATATGTATGTATATCTAGCCTTTATGTTTCAATACTCTCAAGAATTTTGCCAACGTTGTCGTTATGCAAACAGTTGCCACGTCTATTATCCAAGAGTTTTTTTTTTGCTTCCCCTTCATTGCTATAGAAACTTTTACTCCTTTCAGTAGCAACAGAACCAGCGGGGCCCTCTGTGTGGGTGCCGCGTGGCAGACTCTCAATTTTACGCTGATATAAAAAATTAGATAACAATTTCAATTTCCATGCTCATTTACATGTTTATAGCGTGCTTAAAATATTTTCGCCATTTCCCCCTCCGTGTCCTGTGATTTTCCTACAAGATTTTTGTGTCTTCTTTAGGCGACGCGTCGTTTGTTTTGGCGGGGTAAATTGAAAAGTTCCCTGCACTTGCTTGCGCTTCCAAAATGAGCAGCCAATAATAATTGTCTCATTATTCCACATTATATAAAAATTGTCATAAAAACGAAGTTATCTCGTCAATTTCATGACATTGTGTTGCAGTGTTGTACCTTGACCCGAATACGCAAGACGTAAAAGCGAAAGCTAAGCAAAAGATTTAATTTTCCGCACAATCAACTTGTATTAACATTAAAAATTAAATGAAACGGAAACCACTAAAAATTAAAGTCATATCCGCAATAAACGTAATGACGCAGCAGCTTCTGCCCACACAAAAAAACAGGGTCACAAGGTGGCAACAATACGGACAATGTCCAAGGCAGTAACTAAGTATGTCCGTAAGAAAGGGATGTTGCGCTTAAGCTAACTTCGAACGTGTGCGGACAGGCTGAACAAAAAAGTTAATCGTCATTGTAGAGTCTGGGGTATATTTTCTTATAATTTTAGCTCTGCGAAAAGTTAAAATGTTTAATTAGATTAGTTATGAAAACAATAACGAATAGTGAATAGAAATAATAAAATTCCTTTTTATATACATTACGCATATACTTTAAAAACAACAGTTAAAAAACTGTTGAACGCTATCATAATGTATTATCCTGACCGCAGGAGTTTAGAATTAGTTTAGATGGGCATTATTTTCAAAACTATTTACGCTCCTGCACATCTGCCATTTGCAATTAATTTTACTCTAAGCCAATTTTTCTCAGTTTCACTTGGCCGGGACGGGACAGAAGTACTTTACAGTTAATGTAATTTATATGGTTAGTAGAAAAGAGCCAAGAGCCTCAGCAGCAGCAGCCCATACGAATGGAATCAATTTAAGGGCTGCTAACGAGCAGTTGTTCAACTTTTTACCCAACAGACAACGACAGGCCTCACACACACACGCACACACATAAGAGGGTCAAGGGGGGAAAAGGCTATAGCACATTGGCCAACGTCTGCTACAAAATGTGGCGGCGGCATTCAAAAGTCGTTACGTTAAGCTGCAGTTACGGGTTTTGGGTTTGCTTTGCTATTGTGCTGCTGCAACTGATGCAGTTAGACTGTGTGCGTGTATGTGCCATAAAATGCATTAGCCAAGTAAAGTTGGCTAGTTTCGGGCTGCTGCTGACCAGCTTGGACAGTGACAGTTATTACCACTTAAGCCCATCTAACCGCAACAATGTGGTGGCAAGCAAAGCTATCCAGTTCGCCAGCTACTTCGTTCCACTCTACTTTTCACAATGCTCCGAGAGGCCATGTACTATTGTGTTCGGGCTACAAACTGGGCTTAAAGTCAACCGTTAATGAACTTGTTGAGCAGGCAGAGCAGCAGGCGTAAAAGAGTTCTTTAAATTATGCAAACAACTTTTGCCATGGTCGTTTTTTTTTTGTTTTTTTTTTGTCGTTTTACCGTCGTTTCGTTTCTTGCTCAAATTTTGTAGCTAGCTGTCATTCGCTGGGCTTAGGCGAGCGATTTTCATTTTCATTAACAAGTCTTTGCAAAAAGCGAAATCGGCTTAAAGAAACTTGTTTATAAAACGTAGCAAAGAAAACAGTAAGCACATCCCAAGAGCAAACTACAAGTCGACAGCAGCAGTAGCAGCAACAGCAAAGTAGAATAAAAAGACACTAGGAAAGCTACTGACAGAATAAGAAGAGTGTGAGAAAGATACAGCAGGGGCGGAGGAGTAAGAAGCGACACTAATCACAGATAAGCGCAGATTAACCCCATTTCCTTTATCTCTTTTTCCGCGTTGCTTCTTCTTACTTTACGTTGCCTCATTCACTTTTTTGTTCTTGGGATGTGGCTCATGGTAAGAAACAAAACAACAAATTCTACTTGATAGGATGGGCCAAGTCCAAGAATAGCATACATTAGCACTAAGAAACCAAATGCAAATGCAAATAAGTATAAGAAACTCATGTCTGTGTTGTTACCTTTTGTTGCAGTTATACCCACCTTACAACTGGACTTGGGCTCAAATCTAAATCCGGAGGATATCGAGGAAGGCGATGATGTTTACTTCGAGTGTAAAGTACATGCAAATCCTGCTGCTTATAAAGTTGTCTGGAAGCATAATGTAAGTAGCAAAGCGAAAACACTTTTAAAATCCATAATTTATCACGATTTATTGACGTACATCAGAACGAGTGCGAGCGTGTGAAAGATTGATATAAACTATTTCTTAAGTGTAGCTTATTGAAATTGCTTAAAAAGTGTAGCTTATTGAAATTGCTTAAAAAGTGTATTATTTATTTAAAAGTGTATAGCAACAGTTGCTTGAAAGCAATTTTTAAAAATAAATAAAATTGGTTACTTTCTGTTCCCTTCTACTGCATAAGAGAGTTGTTTGAAATAGATTGACCTTCAAATGTACTTGAAATGCTCCTAAAGAAAATTGTGAATATGTATACGATGCTTGTACTTCCGGCAATTCCCCAGGCAATGGCGTGGTTGATGTGTGTGTCTTATTGGTAGTGTGTTTGGACTGTTAAGGGCATAGGGCCACTAAATTATAATGAAACCAAAACTAAGTGGCCATTTTTACTGAATTATTGGCCAATTATTTTGAGGCAATTGAGTCAAGTGGCCAAAAAGGCAAGTGAGAGTTGGAATGTGCGCAAAAAGTTTGCGTGGGCAAATCATTTGTTTATTAGTTTAACAACTTCAGGAGAGTTGCATAAGTAAAAACAAGAGACAAAAACCAAACACAACTGAACCGAACAGAACCGAATAGAAGAACAAGCTAATAAATGTTATTCAATGCGCCACAGTCAGAGCGAGTGAATCAAGTGTATAAATAATATGAATGCTAATTGAATTCATTAAAAGACGGAGCAACAAAAACCAACAAAAACAAAAGCTCCAGCACAACTGAGTACATGTGCAAACAAGAAGCTAAACAACAACTAGAACGAACAACAACAATCAAGCATAACTTTGTCAAATAATTATAATAAATAAACAACAACACAGGCCAAAAACTTTTGGGTTCCATAAGCAGAACGCACACAGACACACACACACACACACACCCATAAACAAATGTACAAAGAACTTGAAGTTCACCAGCAAGCAAACAAACAAAGATGACAATTGGCTTGATGGGACAAGGTAGCAAGAAGTACATCTATAAGTAAATAATATTTTGCGGAAGCGAACAACAAAAACAACCAAAAAAGGATGTCAATACAGAAATGGAAAAGTCACAAAAAGAAACTTGTTGTTAATCAATGCCAAACATTTTAATATTAAATGCAAATAAGCTGAAAAGTTAGAGAACAATTTAAATGATATGAATCGAAGTAAAAGTACAAAAAAATATAGTTTGTCGGGAATTCAGAATTATTTCTGAAGTACATTTAACTGAAAACGATATATGTTATAGATATTAACAAGAATTAAAGAAAATCGTTTCAAAACAAATGTCATTGTTTACACACAATAAGTGCACAAAGTTAGACACAGGCACACTCGATGAAAAAGTCACGCACACATGCAAATTGCATGCTCATGTCGATGTTGACGCGGGCTAACAAGAAAACTAAACAGTTAGTTAGTTACCAGCCAATTGACTTGCTCAACGTCATAACAATACAAGTTGAGTACCAAGCAAAAAACGGAAATGAAACGGAAACGGAATAGTGAGACAAGTAAAAGAGGAAGAGAGATACAAAAAGAAAGAGATAGAGAGAGAGAGAGAAGAAAACGATACAGTTGGGCTATGTGTGCTCGTGTCGTACATGGCGTATGCGTAATGAGTTCAAGGCTTAGTGCTACGGCTGACTACTTTTTGTGTGCCAAGCAAAAAACAAAAGCCAAGCACAATGTCAAAAACAAGTCAAGTTTGTGACACACGAGGCGTTCGTAACAAGTCAATTGTTAATTGGCACCAACAATTTGCATGCAATTAAAATACGAAATCAATTAATTTAAATACATTTGCGGCAAATTGTGCTTACTAAGCCATTTAACTATAAATGCAATATGCATTGAATATATTTCGACTAATTAGGGCAGAAATCTTTAACCATAAGGTATTTTGTGCAATGTTAACTATGCAATACTTGCGGCCATTAAGACTTTAAGGTGAGCAACAACAACACCAATTGAGTGTGTGCGTGTATGTCTTTCTCTGTGTGTGTGTGTGTGTGTGCACAATGACATAGGACAACTGAGTAAAATTATTGTCCTTTTTGTCGCTTCGCCTTTGTCAGTTATTATTCAATTATGCATGCTAACAATTAACGACGAGCTGGCAAATTAAATTAACAATTAGTTTTATTAAACTTGCAGACATATAGCATGCAAAACTTTTACCCCATCTATGCCTGGGTGTGTTTGGGTGTATGTGCGTTTGCGTGTGTGTATTAAACTTTTGCATGCTCATTAAGAAGCTGGCAACACAACTTTGATGAAAGACGTTGCCAATGCCAACCGACGAGCAGTCGTTGCGCAAAAACCCACTTCTGAATGCTGCTGGCAGCAAAAGTTATTTAAGACATCCGAACATGTGTTTGTGTATGAATGTGCGTATGATTGTGTGTATAACTGTTTCTATTTGTGCTAAAATAGCAAACATAAATCCAAAATTTGATTAGATCGCAAGCTTTCAGCACTTTAGTTCACACGAGTCCCCACAATTCTAAAAACTTTTATAAGAATTGCCAATTAAAGTTAATGAAAATTGACGAGATGTTTTCAATTCTTTAAGTGCTTAATAAAATTCTAACCAATATAAATCATATGCTTTAGTAGTGGATACAATAAACAAAAGTTTAATTGTCTGCTATTTAATAGAGCAGTTAAACAAATGGGTTCTCAAAATGACAAAAAACTTTTAAAACTAAAACTAGCTGGACGTGTATCTTTGTGCAACTTTGTATTTGTTCGGGACGAGTTCATCTCCAATTCCCATAGAATAAACACATTTCTTTAATCTACGAAAGTCTCTATAGAATATGCCTGTGAACAAAAGTTTATGGTGAGTTTTTCCCAAAGCAGAAAATGGTATAAATCTAGTGAAAATACAAAACAAATGTTCAACTGATGTGCTGGCCGCAACGAGAAGCCAACGCAATCAGGCATACCATTAAAGAAATGGTCAACACTAATTGGGTATTTATTGTAGCTGGGTGCTGTGTACGCTGAAACAGCAGCAGTAGCAGCAACGAGTGGCAAGCAAATACAAACACCAACACACAAAAACAAACATGTCAAGGCGCTTGTCTTTGCAGACAGATAAACAAAATGGTAGCGCATAAAACGCGCCATTAGCATTGACAGTGGGCTGACTGAGCGGGTGTGTGGGTGGTGGGTACCGGCAAAAGGGTTGTGCAGCTGGCAACGAACCTGACGGAAAAGCCAGTGCGGAAAAGCTGCAGCGGATGTGCCTTCAACTATTTGAAATAATCCTCAACTCAGCACAAACGAAGCAAAACCCAATTCTTTCTGCTGTTTTTTTTCGTTGTTTATTTACATTTATTTTTTTATTTTGTTTTTGTTTCTGGTTCTGTGTGACAACCTTGAACTTTATTTACTTTTGTGTGCCTGGCGACATTTTTATTTGTTTTATGACAACGGCAGCAACAACGACACCAACAACAACAGCAACTATAATAACGACAGCAACGCCTTGGGTCGAGCTGAGCTCAGCAAATGGGTGGCGCAACATTTTAAGGGCTATTTAAGAACCCTACGGGAATAGCGAAGGCTGTTGGGAGTACACTTAGTGCTGAGCAGGCTTCAAGGTCATGACAACAACTATTTGTATTTGTATTTGTGTGTGTGTTGTTTTGTATCTGCCTCGAGGTCTGAGACGACCCAAGTTGTGCGTTTGGACTTAAAAGTACGCTCATTATATATATTAAGCATACACCCCAGTTGGCTGTACTCAGAAGGGGAAACAATTATCTAAAGTGCAAAAAGTCAAAGAGCATTACTATTTGGTAACAGACGCATACATAATAAATAACTAGACAATGAGTGCGCGGCGTAAATATTTAGATGAATGACGACCCCATTGTGCCGCACAGCTATCAAACCCACTGTCATTGCCAGAAAGAGCTGATGCCAGACAAAAGATGCCACGCCACACACCACAAATAAACTCACACACCCACATTCAGACGAGAGTCATACATAGCTGTGGCCCAGATCTCGGAGGAATGTAGGCAACACTATTATAATGTGTTGCCACATTGCATTCTTTCTTTTTCTCCGCTCCTGCTGCTTATTGTATGATATTTTCCCTTTCCTCTCTCTCTTTCTTTATATTGTTGTTGTTTATACTTCTGCTTAAGTGTTAAGGTCACAGCGGCTTTGTTTGACTGCTGCTGCTGCCGCTTTGGTTTGTTGTTTTGCCATTTTGACTTTTGTCGACAATTTATACACACACATTTTTATTTATAACACAATGTTGTTGTTACTGTTGCTGCTGTCGATCTAGTTGTTGTTGTTGCAGTGTAGGCCAAAGTGTGAATTTGTTTTGCTGCTAAATGGCACAAGGCTCTGGGGAAATGCGTCAAAATCTTGTCGAGTGTCGGCGCATTGGGAGCGACAACAACAACAACAAACAACAGAAGCTATAAGGCTTGGCCAGTAACATAAATGTGTTACGTCTGTACAACGTAGAGGTCAAGTGTTTGAGTATTGAAAATAAAAGTAAATATTGCCTGATTTTGAGCATATTGATAATGCCAATCACGTTCCATGCACTAACGCCGAATACGCTCTAATGAAGCTGTCTCGCGTATGAGCTTGGCGTTGTGGGTTGTATAATAAGTGGTGGGCGCTGTTGACCTAGCGCCCAAATGTCTAGGGGTGAATGGCCATTTCTTTTATTTAGGCAGCTGATGCTTCAGTGCTTCCCAATTGATAGCATGCGAGCAATGCTTGAAAACCCTATTTTAAATTTATGTCTCGAAGCTTGTGGTACAACAAAAAATTGCAATAAAAATCGAAGCGTGTCTTGCATTACCTTGAGTCATCTGCAAATCACTTTTATAATTGTCGTAAATATATTAACTCTACTGAGTTGCATTAATATATTAAGCGTAAAAATGTTGAGCTACACATTTTCAGCGTAAATAAAATAGAAATTTAATTAGCTCAAAAGAAGTTGGATTTTGGTTCGTAAGCAGCTTACGGTATCAGTTGCATTCTGCGTATATACATAATACCAGCGAATTGACATACCTCTGTCATGTTTTCTAATCGCCGTTCATAATACGCGATAGCGCTTCACATTTCGTTCATTACAAGTGAACGTATGAGTGCTTATGTGAATGGCAGATAGAAGCGAAATAGTAAAAACGAAGCTCATTAGCGCAAATTGGAAATCATATCCAAAATAGCGCATAAACTCATAACTTTAGACTTATTGTTTTTCCTTATATGCCAATTGCAGCACCAAATCATTCAACATAATCAGCGAGCGGGCGTTATTGTGAGCAGCGGAGATCTGGCATTGCAGGGTGTTACTCGTCATCAGGCCGGAAACTATACTTGCACCGCCTCGAACGTAGAGGGCGATGGTGACTCCAACATTGTTGAGCTGAAAGTGATGTGTAAGTATGCAGACATATATATAAACAAATACAAGTGCTCAATGGATTTGTCACGACTTTAAATAATGTGCAAGTTCGTAGTGTGCGAATACGAGCGTAAAATAAAAAGACTGTGCCCCATTTATTTAGGATTTCATTGAATTGATTTGCGAGTTCTTTCTGTTGTTGTCAACAATTGCGAGCGCATTCGCATGTCAAGTTTTATAGGGCACGTGTTGAGTTTTATTTAGCACTTCACTAAAAATCCCAGAGAAAAAAAGAGAAAAAAACGACAAATAAAAACAAACGATAGCAAACCTAAAAGTTATAGCTCTGCTGTGCAACGCTACGTATGCGCAACATTTTAAGCTTGTTCCACATTTGACATATGTGCTTGTGTTTGTTTCGATTTGCATTGTGTTGTTATTGTGGGTTGAATCATAAAAAAGCGCGCGTTGAGTGTTTGGATGGGGCCATCATTCTTTTAGCACATGGAAAACGGTGTACGTTTTGAACCATTAACAAACATGCGCTGCTCTAAATGCCAACTGGCTTTCAAATCGAATCTGAATTCCGTTTGCCATTTTATTGTACCGTGTACTGGCTGCACTGTTTAGGCTTGTGGCAAGAACTTTTTGACACACGAAAAGCCAGTATTATTGAGTGTTCGAGGTGAGTGGTGCTGGTGGTGGTGCATAGTGGGCTCGTGCGGCCGGCCCTCTTGCAGTTTTATTCCGTATACGCCCCCGGTATTGTGTGTTGCTTGAATGGCTTTTGTGTCTTAACCCTAGCTGGGCATCTTTTGTGCAAATAAAAGCTGCAGTTTGAGTTCGGTTTTGGTTTCAGCTTATTCCATCTTGGCCTAGTGCAGAGCAGATCGCACTCTTGCGGTTATCAACATTAATTTCAGGCAACCAAGCACACAATAAGCTAAACTTGTCCTAGGTCAGGCAGCTCGGCAGCCAGTCAGTTGAACAACTTGCTGCCGCTTTTGGTCGGGTATGTGTCATAGGGCCACAACACAAAGCCCTTCTCTTGGCTTCCGGACTTTTCTTGACATTTAGTTATTTTCCTACTGAATGAGCGCATTTCCGATTGCTTTTTATCACTCATCGAACAATTAGGGAAACCTCTTTACTTAGCCCAACACAACATGTGATCGACATAGGATTTTGTTTTGTCCATTTTCAATGAACTTCAAAATCTTATGTTGCCGTTTTAATTTTCATTAGCAGTTCAAGGTTCAAAGTGAAAACAATTTATTTATTTTCAAAGACTAAAATTAATTTATTTATTCTTGCCTGTTGTCGAATATTTATTTTTGTGTTCCAACAATACCTCTTTGTTCTGGTGTTGACCTTAGTGCCTTCAGTGCACTACTCCAAATATGTTTTTACACTCTTAAGTTGGCCCCAATCATCAGATATAATCCCTTACCGAAGTCATCTGCTCAATTTGCTTGCAATGACAAAATCCTCCTGTTAAATATTTTCTCCCTTTTTTCGAGCAATTTAGCACACAGATCTGTATTCACATCTAAATTTTGTTTGGATGTTTCCTTTCTTGTTTTTGTTGCCTTATGCTTTTATTTCCTCTGCCATTTCATTTTACTTTAGTCAACTTTTTTCTTATGCTGTAAGTTTTTCTGACGTTGCCAGGCTTTGTTTTAAGTTAAACATCCGCCCGCTCTCACCCTACATTTTATCCAACACTTGGCAACAATTGTTTTTGGTGTTGCAACGTTTTTCGTCACCCCAAAACTGTGGCAGCACCACTTCACTTCACCACTCCACTGTGGATTGAAAAAGCCGCATCAGAAAAACCCAATCTGTAACCGAATGCCTGTCTCTTGGTTCTTCGATGGTTCGATGCTTTGCATGGGAAATTTATATACAGCTTCCTTTTGGCTTTAGCCTTTTCGCTTATATAACAACAACGAAAACTAAATTCGGAGTTGTCAAATCGTACAATAAATTGCGCTCGAATGTTGAATGCAGCTGCAGCTGGAGATTTGCCTGTCCAAGGATTAGAAGAAATTGAATTTTCGTAGGGATCGAAACTTTCGTTGCGTTTCGTCCAAGTTTTTCTTTCACTTAGCGATTGTTTCGTTGTTTGTTTTTTGGTTTTCTATTCGCCCGCTTTTTGTTTCTGTTGCTGTTTTGGCCGTTGTTTAGTTAGTTGCTTGAATGGGCGATGACGAAGATGAAGCCCTCATTCGGCTTCCAATTCTCTAGCCTTTCTTTCTCTCTCTAGCCTTTGTGCTTTTTGCTTGCAAAGTTTTCTACTTAGGATTTGAGTGCGGTTTTCAGGCGCATGCAAAACAAAAACCCCCAGCCAGCTAGCACTCACTAGTCGGCCAACCAGGCTTTTCAGTCGGCACGGATAATAGAGAGAGAATGTGAACTCGAACTGTTCGGGCTTTATTGCATTAAGTTTCTGGGGGCAAGCAATGCGATTATTGATTTGCAGAAGCAGCACCAACCGACGAACAGCAAAATGCACTCGAAAACATCAAAGTTTGCTAACTTTTGCTCTTGCTCTCTTTTTTCGGTTCTCATTCTCTAGACAAACCCATTTGCCGGCCCGATCAAAAGAAAATCTACGGCGTCGCTCGCAGCGAGGCGGCCGAAATCGTTTGTGAAGTGGATGCCTTTCCACCGCCCGAGAACTTTAAGTGGTCTTTCAACAACACCGCCGAGACATTCGATATGCCGCAAAGCGGCTTTCGACCCCACTCTGCTCAGGGCTCCACGCTGACCTATACGCCGGTAAAGGTAAGTAAAATTCAAAACTCACTGATACTTATACTGATACAAACGGGGTTTGATAGATGCCGTCATACATATAGAAATTTATGTGACCCAATTGATGACCCAACACATGGATGTCGCTGAACACGCCCCAACACGACGACACTAACCATAACCCAAATATATATTTCTGTCTGCTTCGTGTTCCGTTTGCATTATGAAAATGACAAACTACATGGCGTTAAATTCAAAACATGGGAACAACCGGCATAACATCACATATGTGACATGTGTGTGAGTGTGTGTGTGTGTTTTTTTTTGTATGTGGGTTAAGTGCTGCCTCCACCCACAATCACACACAGACACTTTTGGACTGATTTTTCGGCTGGCTTTACAATTTAATTTCATGTTTTTTGATGGGAAATTGTTATTGACATATTTGACATTTAGCAAAATAGCAGCATGCATCTAGCAGCAAACAGCGAACAGCAATACTCCAACTCCAACTCCAACTCCAGCACGCTCCCAATTAAATGGCAAAATTTTAATTAATAGCTGCTGTTGCTTTTGCTGTGGCCTTTGCTGCTACTATCGTTGTTGTTTTTGTGGCTCGTCGTGTGCGTGTCACGTTGTCAAACAAAATGTTAAGCCAACACGGTCAGACAAACGGCCGTGGGGATGGCGGCAAACAAGCCGTAGAGGAAAGGGGATCTGCACTGGCTTTTGGCCAGCGAATGAGGCATTTTTAATTAAAAATTCTATTAGGCTGCCTTCTAATTAAAAAGCGATGCCATTGGCAGCAAGAATGAATAACAACAAAGGCCAGAGGTTAGTTAACATTATTAAAGCCACTACTCGCATTTTTGTTTGGCTTTAAAAAAGTGAGACAACAAGCCAACACCTCCTTGGCTTGACAATTGGCAAGCGTTATTGTTATCGATATAGCCCAATGGCGATTGCTCTTTCGATTGCATTCTGACGTTTTGCACTTGCACTTCCTCCCAGCCAATTGAGTGGCTAAATTGGCCATAAATGAGCTGCTTTCCCTATCAATGGTCCAAAAATGTGTTACCGAAAGCGCCGCTATCGCCCTGCACGCCAACTCAACAATGGGTTTCCAATTGCAAGTACGGCATCTGCTGCTTTTGCTAACTTTTATAGTATGGCCAAAACAAAACGGAATATGCAAAGCGCCAATCATGGGCCAGGCAATTGGTTTAGCTAAAGGCTATTTCTGATGTCCAGTCAATGCCATTAAATGAAAGGATTAACAGATTGGGATCAAACGGAAATCTGTTACTTTAAGAAAATGCGCTCTTAAATATTTGCATTTATTGTATGCAAACAGTATTACCGTTTTAGTTTGTGCTTTATGAACTCAAAGTTATAGCCAAGATGTTAAAATTTGATATATAATTTAATATTTAATATTTAATTCCGTATGAAAACAATATTTTTTGACGCCATGAAAAACTCCTTAGAGCGTTATTTTAAATACCTTCTCAAATTTGACGGTTCTTTATGCAAGCTTTATCACCTCTTAATTTCTGGTTGACTCGGCTTGTGGCTGCTTTAAGCGAGAATAACTGTCAGTGAGAACAACAGCAGAAACAACAACAATAATAACTGTCAGCAAATGCAACGCTCGGCGTGCCAGTTAAACTCAACCGTAGCTGTTAAGCCGGAGCCAGAAGTTGAGTTGGCTGTTTTGGTGACCCAATTTAAAGTGTTGCAACACCCAAACATCCCATATCCCACCCAACATTTTTTATCTTATGGGTAAAATGAAGAGGTTGGCTTTGGTTTGCGAGGGTGTAAGCTAACATTTCAGTTGTCAAACGAAAAATGTTTCAAGTCAAACGGCATTCAAATAAGTTCCGTTCACAAACAAACGAACGAAGCTGATTGCGCTCACACATACACACTCAGTCACTTAAAGACCAGCACACACACGCAGACACACATACACAAATCATTTAGCTCAATTGAATATGAAAAATCCCTTCCGTTCTGTTGTCATATATGCTGTTTCCGGTTTCCGCTGCCGCAGCTATAGTGACGTTGCTGTCATTGTCGTCCTTTGAGCTGGTATTTCTTTCATTTTAATTTTTGATATATTCTGGATATTATCTTCATTTTTTCCGTGTGATTTGCTCAAAGGCAGGCAACATCCAACAGCTCATTAATTTTTCGCCATGCATATCTCTTTCCTTCGCTCTCTCTCATTCCGATTGTGTGTTCTTTGCCTGTGTGGATATTTGTGCTTGTCTTCTGCTAGACATTTTTCATTGCACACACACACACTAACAAAGGCACAGCTCATATGAAAATAGCTCGCAAAATTTGTTGAAAATATCGCACACAGAGAACGGTGGCCGAAAAACTCATTAAAATGTCACTGAAATGTTCAAATTTTAATTAAAATACGTAAATAATAAATTTTTTGTTCGTGCTGTCAACACTAGACAAGAATGGAATAAAAATGCAGGCAAGAGATTTGTATCCAAAACCGAAGTTCTCTGTAAGATAGTCGAAAAATCACAGAGTCTTAAGCAAAATGAAAATAAATGTATGTATATGTGACTCGTGTGTATGTGTGTGTTTGTGTTGATGTTCTTATCCCTGCAACAATTTAGGCATTTGTTATTGTAGCCAGTGCGCTTGTACAACTGTAATAATATTTACGCTCAGTTGCGGCAACATTAAAATAATATAAACAACAGAGTATAATGATAATAAATATGTACATATGCATAAACATATATTTTGGCATAAATTTGCACAAAGTACAACACACACACACATCCTTAATAGAAGAGAATGTAAAATTTTGGTAAAGCTCCCTGGCAACTGTAAATTTATTGAGCATCTCTTTGGCTGACAGTTCCAGCAGGAGCAGCAGTAAAGGAATGGCCCTTAAAAGTATGCTATGTTTTCAGACATGTTCTATGCGTGTGCACAAAATTTATTATTACTTAAAATGCAGTCTGTGCTGTTGCTTTGGGTTACATTCACACACGCATCTATTTGTATGTTTTTGTGTGTGTGTGTGTGTGTAGGTGTTGATGCGCAGTGTTGGCAGCTGTTGCCGCCTTTGTGACAACACTTTGCTAAATACCATACGTTATGAGTGCGCATACTATGTACATGCATATGAAATTGTATAAGCAATTTAATTTTCATAAATTTGTCATAAATTTGCATAAATACTTTGCATGCACCTGACATATACGAGCATAACTATCAAATTACTCAGTGTCCACAGCCCACTTTCAACACTTTCACTCTAAATATTTCGAATTAAGATAACTTTGCTTGATCAATAATTAATTAAGCTATTTCAGATGTCAACTGTGCCTAAGCACACTACAAATGCCAAGTCGGCAAGAAAACGTATTATAAGAAAATGTAGTTCGATTTTAAAATCGTATCTTATTTTAAATCCCGTTTGACGCCAAAAACCAAATAAGCTTGGTACAATATTTAAATGAACCATCTTTATATATATTATGTATATATTTTAGTTTGTTAGCTTTTTTATCCCATTCACGACGTCCAATAACTTGCTTGCATCTGTGACCCCAATCAGCGTATCTTTTTCTTTTGCTTTATCAAGTTTTCCCATAGTTTTTCTGGACATTTTTCACTTTTGTCATACAATTTTCCTTATTTATTTTTTGTCGCCCTCAAATTAAGGAAAACTTTGAACGTTTCTCTTTTTGCCATTTGTCGTGAGATGTTTTTTTTTCGTTTGTGTTTTTCCTCCTTTTGCTGCCTTAATTAAAATGACAAGAACGCCCTGTTTTGACTCTGTCTCGTGACGACAGGCAAAGAGAAGATAGAGGGTTCGTTGAGTATTGAGGCTTAAAAGAAGTACGCGCTCCGGCTGATAAATAAGCTGCAATTTGCGTTGACATACTGGGCGTGCTGGGCGGTGGTGGAAAGTGATTTAAAATTGTAGTGAGTTCAAGATGCCTAGCGCTGATTAAGTGCGCTTATTTTTCGAGCTAATAATTCCCAAGGTAAATAGATACACAACTCAGCTAATTTTTGTTTGTCTGTGTGTCTGTTTGTGTGTTTGTTGTGTGTGTGTGCAAACAAATCAATCGTCTCGAATGTTGTTGTTCATTTGACCGTAATACAGTTAGAGGATTTCATTAGCACAACATTTGACACAACACAAAACAAATACACACACACAAACGGAAAAGAATCAACAATGGGCCCGCAGGCGTGGCCACTTATCAGGTTCTACATGCCTGGACACATGGCATACATTAAAGCCATGTTAACATAGTTATCTCTTAGCCCCACAACCAATCACAGACACAATGAAATATGTGCCCAAATAGGCAACCACAAAATGCTTCATTTGTTTTTACTGCCAAGTTGGGAAAACTTATTGGCCAGATATTCTCCTCCCTCATCTTCGCTGGCACACTTGTGCGTTTATTGACAGGAAATTATATTAATGAAAGACTTATTGACAGCTGCGATCAATCAGGCGGCCTGACAAGCACATACTACGCATACGCCACCGAGCCACAACAAGAGGACGCCACTTTAATGGCTTTGTTGTGTTTTTATTAATTTATTATTTTAATGCATTTAGTTCCATGTTTCAGTTACACAATAACAACACATTTACATTTCACCACAATTAACTTATTAAATCAATTTTAAATTAGTTCGTATAATTAACTGAAGTAAATGAAGATGGAGTGAAATTTGCTTAATTGCCATTCCAATTGGCCGTTGAATGAAAGTTGTAAATATATTTTAGTGTAAAAATGAAAATAATTGTTTCCTTGCAGGAAATGGACTTTGGCACCATCATGTGCTGGGCAGACAACAATGTGGGCCAACAAAAGGAGCCGTGTGTATTCCATTTGATAGCTGCTGGCAAACCGGAAGCGCCTACCAATTGTACCGTGGTCAATCAGACGTCCGATTCACTGGAGGTTTATTGCCTTGAAGGTATGTAGCCAGCCAGCCTCAAACAGCAACCAAAATGGCCTGGCCAATTTGCCAGCTTTTATAATTGCTGATGAGCCAATCAATGCTCAACAAAAAAAAAAAACAAAAACGAGAAGTGAATTGCAACATATGTGTTCATATGTACGTATGGATGTATCAAATGAATATTTATAAAAAATATACGTTAGCCACATCTCAAGCAATATACTGTATGGCTATCTAAATGGCTAAACGAGAGTTTCTGGGCGGAGGCATGGTGTTGGTGGCAAGTGGAAATCATGGTACATGTGTACAGCATGTTGTGTTTCCTGCAGCGCTTTTCAGACTCATTTAAAATACATGAGCAACTTAAGTGCACTTTGGTAGCAGGCAATGCGATTGCGAATGTGAATCTGTCTGTGTGTGTGTGTGTCTGCTAGTATGCCACTTCCTTCGAGATAGTACTACTAGTATAGCCGAATAATAAAAATGCAATGAAAGCTTAAAACTAGAAAAGGCAACACGCTGAGAGATAGTCGAAATGTCCATACACAAAATGCTTTAGTTCGCAAGCAGATTGCAGTAGTAGCTAAAAGAAGAAGAGGAAGCAAAAACGCTTGGTAAAATGTTGCTAAAGCATTCCAACGGCCAAAACTCTTGGCTCGCAATTTTATCCAGAAAATAAATAAGGCACAAGCATAAAATGATGAAGTAGAAGTTCTGAGGAAGAAGTCCCAGCATTAAGACACAGTTATCGCTAAAAGTTAAGCACAAATTTGTACATACAAAATGTTTTCGGGGCTGTTATGCAACTTGTGCTGGCAGTTAAAAAGTAAAAGTAGAACTTCTTCTATTACAACAAGCTAAAGGCAAAAACTTTAAATACAAATTCAATTCGCATATTTTATGCTCTACGGAAATGCAAAAGATAGTGCAAAGCGCAAAATAAGCAGCACAAATTGTTACAGCGCTCTGCGCCGAGTTCAAAGTTCAGCATCACAGCGTTGCATATTAGTAGACACAGGACAGCACAGGAGTGGCAAGGAGCAGAGCTGTGAGGAGAGTAGGGCACAACATCAGTCGAGAAATGTCCTCGCAAATTGCGACTGTGAGAGTCGAGTTTATGATGCATTTATGCAGCCCTCGAAACGCTTTCGAGTGCAAAGCAAAGCGAAGTACCAACAACAAGAACAGAAACAGAAGCAATACGAGGCTGCTGCTGCTGAAAGTGCAACAAAAAGCGCATAATAACTGCATACTTAATAGCGCAATTCCCGTTCTCTTGTTCATTTTTCCATTACTTGTCGAACCCGTTGCTTCACTTTAGCCCTGCTAAATGTCAGCCTTAGCTGAGCTACTCCGTTTTAGCTTTCATAAAAACAAAATTACATTTAGATTTCTAAAAATTAAAAATACTTGAACAAAAAAATATTTATTTTGTCTGTGAATCTTAAAAACTTTAGAACCATAAGGAAATAATTCCTTTGCTTATTTTACTTTAAAAAATGTACTCGAAAAACAATACTTTGAAAGCTTTGCTTATCATTTATTTATTTGTATCTAAAAAACTTGTATCTAAAAATAATTATCTATCTTTATTAAATTTTTGACAAGAAAGATTTTTTGCGTAGCATAGTTTCAGCGGACCATTAAAATCATTGTTTTTTTTTGCCTTAAGTTCATAAGAAAGTGATATCAAAAGAAAACTTTCTCGATTTTGAACTTGCTGTTGGTTGTGGATTAGATAGTCAAAGCGAGCGCTTTAAGATTCGCTTCTTTAAGCATTTTATGTACAACATTTCACAGACATTTGCACCCCGCATCCCTGCTAATTTAGTGGCTGCACATTATTATCATAGTCATCAGCATCATTAAAACTTTAACGCAACTTGGTAAGCAGCAGGAGAAACAGCAACAGCAGAAAACGCGATACTTTTTATATTGCACTTTACATTAAAGCAAATGACGTGACGCCCACCAGCAGGAAAACTCGTTCGTTTCGAAACTCTCTCTCTCCCCGACTCCCTCTGGGCTAGGTTGTGTTTCATTTTTTTATTCTCTTTTATAATAACTCAACTTAAACTGCGGTCGCTGCACGTTTCGACTTTAATAAGCCAGCACGCAACTTGTCCAACTTGCAAGGACGCAGGCAGCGAGGAAGAGAACTTGCCTCGAATTCAATTCAATGAGCTACGCTGCTGTTGCTGTTGCTCTTGCTCACCAGACAACTTGAGGGCGGCTGCCTCTTGGCCAACTCTCTCTCTCTCCTTCTCTCTTTTCATTGGCAAAACAAAGCAGCGTGGCAAGGCAGGCAGCCAGGCAAGCAACTAACCAAACTCATCAAGCGTCGGTTTAATATAATAAAATTTCAGTTTATAACATTTTGTTCGCTGCTCGCTGCTGCTGCTGTTGCCGACGCCGCCGCCGCCGCCGTTGCTTTATTATTTTTACTCGACTTGCGCAATTTTCATTGTTGCCAGGTCCAAGTAAATAAAATTAACCCATTACAATGAAGTTTTTTGTTGTAACTGGGCTGGCTGACTGGCATGTCGCTGGCCTGTGTGCTTTCTGGCTTACTTGGCCCAATGCTGCGGCAAATTTCATTAGCTAAACGTTTTAAAGTGCGCACAAAATGGTTTGGCTACATGGCCCGGCAACAGCAACGGCCGACCCCTGGCCACAAACAATGATATGCTGCCAAACACAAAGGCCCTTTGAAGCAAAGGCGAAGCACATTCTTTTGACTCTATTTCCGTGCTCAGGCCAACCCAGCATATTCTTTGTGCCAGCGACCTCCTTCAACTACAACATAACAGAACAGAGGATAACAGAGCAGCAGCAGAAGCCGGCCAAATATAATAAGTATAACAATGCCCAGCTAAATTCATAGCATCATATAAAACATTTTCCACAACAATTTCTCCTTCGGGTAAACACACTCAACCACCCGAACCTGAGGAAGTACTTGGAAGAGTGGGCGGGGCGATGAAGCAGCCTTTTCAAGCGCTGCTTTTATTACAAAATATTTTAACATTTTTCGCAAGTGTTTTAAGCCGACTTTTGTGTCTACAACGTAGTACCATTTGAGCAGCAGCAAAAACAACTTTAGCCGCTTATTTTTCGGCAAAAGGGTGCCACATTTGCAAGTAGCAGAGAGGAAGCTGGGGTATGCAGACAATTTTCCTCTCAAGTGGTCGTCCAGTTCTTTTGTGGTGTTATTAAATGGCATTTAAAATGTAGCTTTAGATTACTTCAAGTATTTTTGTTAACTCCACTTGCGACAACCTTGAGCGGAGGCGGTTGGGAGTCGTTGGCAAGGGCCAAAACAAAACATTTACTTTGATAATACCCAAAATAACAAGGAGTGTTTTCAACTCTTAATCATTTAATTACGGTGTTTAGTTGTGAATGTGCAATAGAAAAGGGATTTGAAAAAGCGCTGCCTAAACTTTGTAAACAATAAGATAAACACTTCAAACAGCTTCGAGCGAAAGAAGGGGATGTTTATAAAAAAAGCAAAAACCTGGACTCTTCATCATTCATATCCCATTTGCAGGTTTCGATGGCGGCATGCGTCAATGGTTCCTTATGGAAATCTTTGATCAGCACAGTGGTCTGCTGCAGGCCAATATTAGTGCCAAGTTTGCGGTGTTCAGCGTAAGCGGTCTAGATGCAGGTCGTCTATTTCGTATCTACATCTATGCAGTCAATGGACGAGGACGCAGTGAAGCGATGTCCGTAGACGGATACACTCTCAAAGCCGCCGAGAAACAAACTGGTAAGTAAATGGCGAAATATATTTGCCAAAGGCTATATAAAGCATAGTAGTTGGCTTATGAATTTTTAATGATTCTCTATGTGTAGTTGGCATTTATGAATTTTTTATATTAATGTTTTTTTGTACTCATAAATTCTACTTATCGACACAAAAGGCTAAGAGAGAGACAATCTGGAAAGTAGCATAACTTTGCATTCGATTTTCTTATACACATACATACGTAAGCAAGGTGAATCTCAAAGTAAGACAAAGGAATTTTAAGGCTGGCTTTTATTGTAATGCCGTCTCGCAATTTAATTACGCTAAATTGCTCAGTGAATTTTAAATTGTTCTTGAGCTACACAAAAACTTTTGTCTTGCAGTTGTTCCACCACTAAGCAACAAAAAAAGAACGTGAAGAATAAAATAAAGCAAGCATCAAAGTAGCGCTAAAGGAGGAAAGAAATTATATAAAATGATTAACATTAATGAATTGTCTTTAGGAGGTTTTCGCCTGACACGAGAAACGAAAAAAGAAACGCTAAGCAAAAGCAAATTGTATTACTAATTAGCTGAGGCAAAATGCCGTAAAGCAAAGTTTAGAAGAGTTTTTTCTTTTTAAATGGTTTGCCGAACTGTTGGGTTGAACAGTGCGGTGTGGGGTGTGCCGTTCTTGGCAGTGACAGACACATTTTTGGGTAAACAACTTGAGTCGTCGTTTTAATTTTTCATAAGGTCACAATCCAAGGAACGTGCAAAAAAGAAAATGAGGAATTATGATGAGTGAAACAAAAGTGGAGATACATAACATGAAGATTTGATACCCTTTGCATAAACAAAAAAAAATACTACTAACAATAAATTCTAATAATATTTTATAAAAGTGATTCGATTTCTTACCTTCAAAATAAATAATTTGAATATGTCTTATTAATTAGTTTGATTTGATAACAACAAGTTTTAACGTCTCTTACACTTGACACCATGGAAGCTTGTAGATTTATTTTAAGTTGAACTTAATTAAAATCAAATTCGCGAAAATAAAACTTTATAATAAAATATTAAACATATTTATAAAAATCTTGTTACTAACCAGCTGCTTCATAAAATCATTAGCCTCTTAAATCCTTCAGTGTATTTAATAATTAGCATTCAGCCGTCTTATTTATGGCCAACTGTTTTGGGCGACGCTTTGTCTAATTGGGCATTAAAATGACTCTACATTAAATATGATTTTCATGTGTTTTTTTTTCTATTTTGTTCATCTTCTTACAGTTGCATTGACCTCGTACAAGGGCAGCGCTCAGGGAGCGAACAGCTTTGAGCTGACACCCATTCTCTCCATTGGCATCTTTGTGGGCATTCTGGTGGCTCTGGTCTGCATCGGAATCGGCACCATTGCGGCATTAAAGCTACGCTCGCACAAGCATCAGCATCAGCAGCAACAGAAGTTCGCACATTCGAATGCGAAATTCTCACGTCCAGGCAATTTGCAAATTAAGGATAAGATCTCATTGCCATTGAGCCACTCCGAGGAGATGTACGACGAGAAGAATCCCGATGTTGTCCCCTACAATGAGGGTAAGTGCGATTGCAATTCCAGGCTTCTTCACTCCTAGTTCCTGTTTGCCTTAAGATGAATGCGCTCACAGCGTGTGTGTGTGTAATTTATGGACGATTGCAAAAGGGCTTAAGGACAAACAGGCTACACAAACAAACAAACACACGCACATGGTTGAAGAGTCTGCAAGGGGGCGAAATGTACGGTTTCGTACGGTGTTTGTAAAAGGTGCCAGCGTGGGTGTTGCATTTTTGTGCCAGTGTTAAAATATTTAAATGACAGCTAATTGCTGGCAGCCAGGCCAGACCTGCTTCTGCTTGTTTTTGTTTGCTCATATGTCTGCTGTGGAGTGTTGCCCTCCCCCCGCCCATCTTTACTTACCAGCCCAATGGCTTGCGGCATGCAGCACTTTAAGCTTACACGGATTTTAGCCAGTGCACACTTTTTTTCTTGATTAATGGCAATCAAGGAATCAGCAGCAGCTCCCACAGCTCAACAATTTAATCAATTTGCTCTACGTAGAGCAATTTCGGGGTAAAAGATGTAGAAGCCGAAAAGAAAATTGAACGTTGCGCGCAGCTGATTTCACCGGACTAAACAGAATTGCTTGGTAGATGTTTATCGAATATTATACACTTTAGGCACAAATATATCATACACAATATCAACCTTAGTTCTATATTTTCATTAGATTTATTCAACTTATATAAACAGAGGATGAATTTCAGCAAAATATTATACATTACAAGTTAAAATGCTAATTCAAAAAAGGTTTTACCACAATATATGAATATGACAGTGTTATAGTGTTATAGTGGTCTTACCTTACAGACTGTGGATACATAAGTCATAAAGCTAGCTTAAAAACTGAGAAACTAGAAACAACGTTATTTGGCTATCTAATAGGCAGGGCATAGCCCAGTTGGGCAGTAATAAACTTTTCCCTTTTGCCGCAAGTACCAACAACAGGCTAAAAACTTTTTACTAAGCAAACTTTCGCCCTTTCTATTTTTCCTCTCTGTTTCATTCTCTCGGTCTTGGTTAAATTTAGTTGATGGCGAATATAAACAAAAATCAGCAACACAAACGCCATCGGGACATCTTTCGACAACCAGCGAGGCGGAAATCAGTTGCAAACCTGGCGCCACAGCTGGCGTCAGCGTCAGCGCCGGTTGCTCAACGGACAGCGGTGCTTACCAGAGCAGCAAGGTAAGTTATCGTTAGCACAAGGCCAAAAATGTCCTCCAGAAAATGGTTGGAATACTTTTACATTCAATCGAATTGCGCAAGCGTGAACTATGAGCCAAAACAGAAAGGCTTAAAAAATTAATTCGTACTTTTAACATTTAAAATTCATTACGCTTTGTATTTACAACATATTTAATTCGATTTATTTTTCAAGTACTTTAATTCTTCCAAGGCATTAAACTAGCATATTTCGTTTAATCTGTCTTTTTCTGAAGGACGATGAGCTGCACTATGCGGAACTTTCACTCAACAGCGCCGCATGCAGCAGCTCCAAAAAGAGCCAACCTGGCCAAATCACAGCCCAGCAGCAGCCACAGTTGCAGTCGACGTCCCAGCAGCAGCCGCAGCAACAGCAGCAGCAGCCAGTTATGGGTGGCACTCTGCCACATGGCTCGAGTATGAGAAAACTTTTGCCGACCATACCGGCAACGGCAACACTGCAGCGCCACAAGCCAAATGCGGGCGGTCTGCAGCATCCGCATCAGCATGCACCGCCGCCCACATACGAATATTTCGAGGAGCCAACGATATACGCTCAGATAGATGCATATAAGACACGAGGCGGGGCTGCTGCCGCCGCCATGCAGGTGGACACTGAGGCCGGTGCGGCCTTTGGGGCATGCGTCTCATCGCCAGGTTCGCAGGGCACACCATCAACTGTGTCGCCGGGCACGGTGCAAATGTATACGTTACCCTCGCATCCGGGCGGCTATCACACAATGCCGCATAATCATCAGCAGCAACAGCTGCAGCAGCCGCCGCACAACTCCGCATCCATGATGCAAATGATGCATCAACAGTTGCAGCATCATCCAGCTGGCAGCATTCCCATGCCGCCATCCTACCAGCAACATCAACAGCAGCAACAACAACAGCAGCTGGCACATGGCCAAATGCTCGTCTCGAGCAATAGCAGCGGTCTGGCCTCAACGGCAGCCATAACCAGTCCAAGTAGCTCACTGTCCGGGCTCTCTGGCGTGGGCAAGTCGTATTCGCGCGAAATAGTCACAGTACGCACGCCTCTAATGTATTCACAGCAGGAGAGCTGCGTCTAAGTTGCACCGCTACGTGTTGTGTGTGTGTGAAATAATGTGAGCTCTTTGAGGTTTGTGTCTAGGCTAAGTGCGTTGCCAAAACGAATTGAAACAAGCTTAAATTATATACTGTATAAAACCAACAGCAAGAACTACAAATATTGCAAAAAGAAAAACCAAACGAAGAAATAAGAAATATATCTATATATTAAAAAGGCAATATGCCGTTTGCCAGTTTCCCATTTACGAATAAAGTAAGCTCTATGTATAGCAAATCCAAGTAAATCTAAATGTCAGTGCGCCCAAATATTTGAGAGCAAACCATAAATTTGATAATATGCAACAAATTTTGATTAATGCAAAATCACATTTTAAAAGCGGAGATATCAATGCACAGTTTTCTAAATTTATTAAACAACAACGAAATAAAAAGGAAATAAGCAAACATTATCTTGCATTTCACAAACAGAAAGTCAAGAATTTATATATAAATTTGGTTTTTTTTTAATACCAGCTAAGCGATATGCTAGTTTAAAAAAAAAAACGAAAAAAAAAATCAACAACATAACGTTATTAAATTTATGGCCATGCAAAGTATTTCCCCAACTGACATTGACTGAACTTGAATTCGTATATTTTTCCATCTCTACAACAGCAACAAATAATTCCAATTTAAAGTGCATCACAAAAAGGTTCCTTCCTTACAGTAAGTACTTTAACGTAACAGCCGCAGACAGCAAAAATAAAAAAAAATATTTTTACAACAAAAATGAAAATTGCAAAATACTTTCTATTTCGACTTTGTAAATGTTTGTAAATGTTTAGATAAATATGTATGCATTCACATATGTATATTATAAGAAAGTAAGTAACAACAATTAATAGCAACTAAGCTCAATATGCAATTTAGCAATAATTTAAATTTACTAGAAGCTCACAAACGAACAAAAATACACAAAAAAAAATAAATTCTTGGCAATTAAAAATATATACAAAACCTTACAAGTAAAAAAAAACCAATTAAAAAACACCATGAAAAAGTAAGAAAATAAGAAAAAGAACACATACACACAAATTAGCTGCAATTAGTTTAGCATAAATGTTTAGTAGCTCATAATGGATGTAAATAGCGAAATATTGATTTCTTGTTTAAATTAATGTGTCATATTTGAATGTATATTAGTTGCGTATTCAAAGTTACAACTCAAAAGACTAAAAACTTCAAAAAGCATTTTGTTAGCAATCCAACAAACTGTTACGAGCTCTACAAAAAAAAAAGAAAAAAAAATGGAAAACATGTGTAAATTGAATTTTTAATATATTTATAAATGTGTATTATACTAATTTATATCTAATATGAATATATATATGTAACTTCAAGCACCCTGTACATTCATTGTTGCAACTTTAAATTTGCGTTCTGAATAATACCATAAGATCTTTGAACTTTTTAGGCTAATTTGTAAAGAAAAAAAAACTGTTGAAAATACTGTTTGTCGGGACGTATTAAATATGGAAAATCAAAAACCAAAATATAGCCATACAAATAAATGTATTTTTAAAGTGTCTCTCAAACAAAATTAATAACAAATGGACTAAGTGTATGTATGATGTAAGAGTTCCACGATGAAGTACGTTTAGCTAATTGATAATAAATTGATTTAAATTAAATGTAAAGTCAATAATCATGAAACGTAAAAAGTCGCAGAAAACAAAAAGATTTAAGTGTATATTAATTTAAGCACTTGAAAAGAAAATTAATTCCAAGAGAGTATGAGATGAAGTCCCCCAAACCAAAATACAAGGAATACAATAAATAAACTGGAAAAGCAAAACCAAACAAAACTAAATAAATTAAAAAAATAAATTTAAAAAATTTCAAAGAAATCAAGAAACGTGCGTTTTTTGTATTTATTCAGTCGCATTTCGTGCGGCTGCCTAATCTTGGGCCATTTGTTCATGAAGTCAAGGACTCGCTTGGATGACACAATCGAATAAGAAGGCAAGTACAACCTTGTCAGCAGAAGGCTGCAGAAATATATTTTGTTGCAACAATTTGGCCATTTAGAGCCAGTTGGCATTTGGCAACATTTTAAATGCACACACACAATGAAACACACACACACTCGCAAATTGACAAAGCAACGTTGTCATCGTCGGGAGTCCTGTCGCCTGCAACATAGACAACAACATCAACATAAGCAGCAACAACATCAACAACGTCTTGCGTCGCCATTGCTGCACTTTTGCCTCAAGGGCAGCCGGAGCCAAATAGCCTTTTTAAATTGTGCACTCAAATGGACACAGCGAGGACAGCTAGCGAGGACGACGACAACGTCTCTTTGTGTGTGTGTGTGTGTGAGCCTCTCTATCTGTCTGTGCAAACATGGCATATGAGTTATCTAGTATATAGGTCTATGTGGTGGTGTGTGTGCATAAAGAGAGACATGTTAGAACATTTCTTACATTTGGCTTTTTCCATGTTGCTTTCTTTTTTATGTTTGTGGAGTGGACCGTTTGCATGTGCACTGAGGCGTAGATCTAAAGAAATGAAAAGCAGAGCAGGCACAAACATCACTTAGATTTGTGGCTTGAGAACCTACAATGGCAACGACAATGCAAAATGGTTATGTTCGACAACTTTTCATGCTACTACTTCACTTACTCGCCCTCTCTCTAACTTTCTTTTTCTGGCTTGCTTTACGACTATCCTTCTGATGCGTTATTTTGTCACACTGTTCGAAATTAAAAAAAAAAAAAAGGAACCCAAAATTGGCACAAGACAGCACAATTGAAGAAGAGAGAGAGAGAGAAAGGGAGAATCATACAACATGAAATCCTTGCAGCAAATACATATAATGAGTTTCTAGCAAGGGACCTCTCTACTCATAAGTCACATTCGAGACATTACTTCTTGGCCATCACTTCTCCTCGTATTGCTACTGGTTATTTATGTGCCAGCTTTGATGTTTTTACAGGCGACTGATTTCAAATTAAAACTTGAAATCTACGCCCAATTAACTGTGTTCGTATGTTAGTGTGTGTTTGTTCTCTGCTCATTTTTGATTGCGGTTTTATGTCCAGTTTTGGGTACACAACTGTGTTTAGTACTAGAGCAATATTGAGAACTTTGTAGCAAAGTATAATGATGAGTAATGTTTGCTTCAACTTTATGGTGGAGTGCGTGGGAGAGGTCAAACGATAGCTCTCTAGAATTACAAAAATTGATTAGATACATGTATCCCTGCATACGATATCTATGAATAATATTTAATGCATTGTCTTCTTGTGTAGTTTCTCAAACAACCGAGTTAAAATCTCGTCCTTTCTTTCGTATTCTTTCTACCATTTCCAACAGTAAGTCAAATAACTTCTTTTCAATATATTGAGAAATCAGTTCCAGAGTTGCAAATCAAATTGGTGTACAGCAACAATCGGCGAGTGATGCAGCTGTCCATCACTGTCATGAAGAGGAAGAGCAACTGCAAAACGCTTTGCTTGGCAGGAACGGCGTAACTCATCCATCGATATCTGCTGGCCATTTGTAATGGAATGCATGCAGCGTTGTCCGGGAGTACATGCATCAAACATGAACGCATAATACGCTCGTATTTATAACATTTGAAAGCGCATCAACAACACCAAAAAAAATTGACAACATATTGGAGAAGCAAATGCACGCGGCGCCGTATGTGCATATTAATAATTACTAATGGATTTCTGTTGAGTTGGGGGGATTATTGTGCAGGTAAATGACATCGTTACTGGATTGTTCTTGACTTGGCTTGTGTGTCGTATCAGCGCCGAAGCAAAACAATCTCATTACCATTATTTTTTAGCAGCAGCAACTTTCAATCAATTTCCGCTGCAATATCCGCCACACAGCCGTACAAGGCGCAGCGCAAAGGCAAATCTCAAGCAGCGGCTCATGTGCATGCAGCGCCTGAAAGTGCACTCAACACACCCATTGTGCCGGAGCCATTGTTGGTGTTCGACGCTTTACCCTTTGAAAATGGCAGATAGGATTGCTACGAAGTGGTGCTAAAGCAAGCAGTTCAGCCAAGCAGTTCAAGCAGTTGAATAAACTTTTCAATATACTCAGCAATTAAACTTCTGATCTAGATTGCAGATAGAGCAAATTAATACAATGACTCTTTACAGGGTATTTGCTAGTCAACAAAATCGTTGCAAGAAAGCACTTACTTATTGTTTGTTGTTGCCGTCGTTGCTCTTATTGTTCGTATTGCTATTGTTGTTGTTATGTTGCTGGTGGTGCTGCTGCTTCTGTTTCTGCTGTTGCTGGTGCTATTGCTGTTGTGTGTCAGCGACGCCCAAGTGACAGCATTGTTTTGTGCCCTGACGCAGCTGATGCTACAAGAATTGCACGCTTTGAAGTAAACAAGCAATTTTGCAAAGCAGCATGAGCACTAGCAGCAGAAAGAGCAAAGTCTCCCAACCCAGCACGTATGCATATATAGTCTAACTTTCAACTCCCTCTCAGGCTGCCATACTCCGGCCCCATCTCAAACTGCTGTCAACTGTCCATGTACTCTCAACTCGTCGTTGCCGTTGCGTTTTTTTGCATGCATTTTTTATACTGGCATCGCTCTTTGACTTTAGCTGCTTTTGTTTGGCTGCTGATGCTGCTGCCTCTGCAGCCGTTCTATCAGCCATGAATTATTTTTGCATTTTTGCAGCACGCTGACAACGATGGGCGCATCGCAGACTGCTGACAACAATGTCATCAGCATAATCATCAGCCATCAAGTTTAGCTGCAGTTTTATATAGATACATCGCAGCTCACAATCAAAATGTTTTTGAAGTCAACCCCGCATTCCAACGAGATCTTTTACTTGAGGGACATAATTAATATCACGCATACGACAGCAGGAACTCAGCCGATTTGTTGGGCCCAAAAAAACGATGAGCTCTGCACAAAGGCTTTGCTCAGCTGATAAATGTTGGGCAATAAATAACAGTTATGCATGCAATAAATATTTAAATAACAACCCAAAAATGCTACGTCTCACAACAACTGGCTAACTAATGATCTATTAGCAAACATCTGCAAAGAAGTTCCTGTTTGGTTGAGTCTCGTTTTTTTGCGTTTCGTTTCTCATCTCCGCTGCATGTCTTATTAGTTTAGGTAAATGCGACCACGTCTCGAGTTTTATGGTATCCAGAGTATGACATCAAGCATTTGTCATGCGGCTCCAGCCAAGTGAACATGGCTAAACATTTGTCCAGCAAGCTAAAGACAAACATGATTGCAAAAATTCGTTGATCGATTCTACCAAAAAATACTCAAAGGTGGAGTATTTATGGAGAAGGAAAAGTTTTAAATTGACAGAATATAAAAATAGTTTTTTTGGTTGGCTATAAATTTCGAACTTAAACTTGGCATTCACCATTTCCAAACGATTTCATCAATTCTCTGCAACAACTTGATCTAGTTTGTGTCGAAATTTTCTGCTGCTGCTTTTATAGTTTCGTAAAGTGGGAAAAATCGCCACAGAAAGTTGATCTGCCAGCTGGCAATCATTTATTGCTAGCGATGCCAAAGTGTCCAATGGTGCGTTGGGCGACAGTTTTGGACAATATCCGAATTACGAGTATTACAGAAAACTAAGGCGAAACAAAAGTGCAAATCTAACTAAAAACTCAACAATAACAATGAGCAAAAGTAGTTCACAAACTTTGCCGATGCAGGCGAAGCAGAAGAAAAGTTCCGCGCCAAACATTTTATTGCACTCTGCAGAAAGCTTATATTACGTATACGCCACAGACACAACAGAGACAAAATTTGGATGCGGTATAGGGGTTGGGGCGGAACCTTGTGAGTGGCTCCCAAGGCAAACGTAAAATATGAAATATATTTTAACTTTTGCACTGCAAAAAAAAGCAAACAAAACACACACACATACACACACACAAAAATATGTGCGGCATCAGTGGCGCTACGAATGCTATTGCAAATATGCAGCAGCTGCAACTGAAACTGAGGCAGCAACAAGCATCTTGAGCATGCAGCAGCTCAAGCAGGGAATGCCGAGCCAAAAATGAAACGCGCTGCCATCTCACTAAATATGCAATGACACAAATACCCAAAAAGAATAACACTGCAGAGACGAAAGTGACACGACTGCAAGATGCGCTATAAAAAGAAATAACATATTGAGAAATGAGCACTTACTATTAATTCATATTTGATAAATATGCTCAAACAGAGTATGCTTTCAAGGTTCAAGAGTTTATAGGTGGTCCTTAAAGATGTCTTCATTAAAAACTTTCCAGCTCATAGTAAAACGTAAAGGGTATTAAAAAAAGGATTCATAGCTAATGCCAAGCTGCTTTGGCTTGCCTGTCGTAGGTAAGACTCTGGTCATTTTTGAAGGCCATTTTGGGCAAAATGGGAAATTGTATGCATCTGTCATTAGTTTGGCCCAGCAATTGAAGTTTCAGTGTTGGGGTGCGAGCTAGATTTCTGAGTGCACGGCGTGCAGATGACAACTGCAAATGGCAATCGCAGCGCCAATGGGGCTTACGGCTTCTAAAATTGCGATGACGCTAATGCACAAGGTCTTTAGCTAGAGAATGCGCTACTAGTTGCCTTGCGGTTGACAGTGAATTTGCCCCCGGTGCGTCGCCACCGAACAACAAATGGAGCATAAAGGGGCATCAGCAGTCAAACTGTCATTGCGTTGTGTCCATTGGCAACCAAGAACTTCAAGGGCAAATGTCAAAAACTTAGTTGCTGGGGTGCTACGATTTGGGAGTCAAGTCGAAAGGCAACTAATAAGTGCATTATTGAATGAACTGACAGATTTTCCTTTGCCCAACAAAGTTGCTTAAGCAATTCCCAGATAGGAACATAAAAGTGTTGATATTTGACTCAAAATCGTTTTACGCAATTTATATATAATTTCTTAATAGTATTTCTGGCATAAGCACTTTTCAAGCAAGTGTGCTAAAAATTTTCTAACTGGTTCTTGTTAATCACAATTATTTAAAAGTCCTTAGTATTGAAAGTATCAGCACATTTGAGCTAGGCAATCCAATTCATAGTTGATTGCATTCAGTTTTAACCAAACATAAACATTTTCAGAGCTTGACCCACATATTTATGTGCGAGCCCGCCAAATTGTCTATTTGCTGACGGCCTAAGTGCAACCAAACCCTACCCACAATTACACAAACATACAAACGTACACACACTGGCAGGTAGTTGAGCCTTAACAAGAAATCGATAATAATCAATGCTCTGATGGATTGTCATGCATTCAATTGCTGCGGTGGCTGCTGCAGCTGGTTGCCGTTGCCGCTGTTACTTGTGTGCCACGGCCTCGTCTGCGGCTGTGCAACGCGGCGTATGAAATTAATGTCTCTGCGGTGTGTAACACATTAATTGATAATTAATTAAATATTGCGCAAAACTGCAAGAGTTGCGGCTAACAGTGCATTTTAATGCACACAACCAGGCTGCGGAAGCTGGCAATCAATTAAAAATACGCATACGCACTGTAATGTCGCTTGGGTAAGCAGTTTTTATAATTCTTATAAATCAAATGTGCAATGTTGCAGCTGCTACGAATGTGTTAGTTATCACATAATTTGAGCTTTATATTCACACGAAAAAATATCGATTCTTAAGTCTTAAGTAATTGCAACTATTAAAAAACTAGCATACCTAAAAATAAAGTTTTATTTTAAGCGTTCACGTTAGATCCTCCAATCGTTCCACCATTTAAACAGCCACGCTGACTTATATTTACTTCGAAACTGTTTGCTTGACTTTACCAGGAGCACAAAAGGAGCAGCGACCGACACAGATCTAGATATTTATGAATGCCCCAAATGTCCAAAGCGCAAAAGCTAGAATGCCTTTGCCTTTGCCTCGATGTTGTTGTTGCTTTTATAAGAGTAGTATTTGTGCGGCAACATCATTTCTCAATGTTTCTTTTGTTGTTGTTTTCACTCAAAAGTCAACTCATTTTTTCTCATCTAATGCACGTTTGGGATTAATTTGTTATGTAAACAATTTATTGACTGTTTGGTTTAGTGCGCTTTTGGGAAACTTGCGTTCAAGTTATCGTGTGGCACAGTAAACAACAACAAGACGAAACAAGGCGTCCATCTATCGACGAAAATAGAACTGAAATTTAAAGCACAAACTCATATAAAAAATTCATTATGATTGGTTTTTTTTTAGCTGGACTGTAGCGTTAATTAAGCGCGCTCAGCTTGACCGCAAGAGAAGCCTCCAATTAATTTTAATTACAGTTTCGCATTGGGAGCAAAGGACAAAGGCACAAAGGCGATAAACGCCGAAGATGCAGCAGAGAAGCAACAGCAGCTAACTGTTTGTATTTTCACACCTTTTGGCCAGCAAATGCCCTGTGAAGATGCTGTGAGCAACCAACAACGAAAGCAATAACAACAACAATAGCTACAACTTTGTGCACAGTTTGAGTCTTGGGTTTTCTTGGGGGTTTTTTCATCACTTTTTTTCTATTGCACGATTTTCTATTTTCTTTTTCTGTTTATTTTTTTTTTTATTTGGTTGTTTTTGCTTTTGCTTTGTCTGTCTTTAGCTTGGTCTTAGATTTCTTTCTACATTTGCTTACACTAATTATGACCCCAGGTGACTGCCTGGCTGATTGTTCGCCATGGCAGCGGTGCATGTAATTAGTGATTAAATGGCCGCCCAGAGGTCAGCACAAGCGGGGGGCGTGACGTCCGCTCTAGATATTATTGCGACATGCTCATTATCAAGTGGTTGCCTCTGCATTTACAAGGCTGCTCAAGTGCTTCGACACAAGAAGCCAGCAGCGATAGATGACACCATTGCCCCGCAGGTCCCTCGTAAATCCCACCCACTCGTTGGCAAGTTCCCTTTGGGTTGGCACAACACAAAGTGCGAGATATAAGCTCAACTTACACGTGCCACAACTTGGCTTGGAATTAGTTCAAGAAAAAAATTCCATTGCTGAACAATAAGAGATGAATTATGTTTATTTAAATGTACACTTGGAAAACAAAATAAAAATGCAATGAAAATAATGTCAAAAAATAAATTAACTATTTTGAAACGAATAAATTGCAGATTATACACAATTATCTGTGAGCAGTGATAGTCAACACAACAACAATATCAGAAAACATGTCCAAGTACAAAGCAAACTACGCCGCAAACAGATTGCTTTTACAAATATAAAAAAATAAATAAAAAAATGTTAAAAACAAAATCAGCCTCATAAGGCATTTTAATTCATAAGCTGACATTTGTCTCGCTGGTCGCTGCTGCTTGTGTTATGGCTGCCTGGCTGACTGACTCGTAGTGAAATGAAAAAGATATTTTATGCTCATTTACATGAAATTTTCATTATCCGCTGCACACTAAAACTAATGCAGGGCGAGAAGCGACGGATGCGGATTTGGCCAGAAAATGCAAAGAGAGCGGGGAAAAAAGAATGAAAGCCAACAACAAAATCACGTTCGTTTATCATCGCGTCGGAGTTGGCATCATACTTGACTATGATGTTGATGTTGATGAGCTGCCCGACTGAGGGGGGAAAAAAGGAACAAGGATGCGAACGAGAACGAGAATGAGAGGAGGACGACTGTCGACTGACGACAACAAAGCGTGTGACAGCATTTTGCATACGCTGATGAATCCATCATCTTTACTCAACGTCACATCATCAAATCCGCGGCGTTTAGTTCTACTTTGTATGTATGCGTGTGTGTGTCTGTAAGCCGCAGTGCAGCTGTGAAGCTTTGCATACTTTGAGGCGCAAGCAATGCCCGCTTATATGCAAATAGAGAGTGCCTCGATGTCGATGTCGATGCCATATGCGGGGCACACATTACACACTCAGCGACCAACCAAAGTCTGCAGTCCGTATTGGTTCTACCTCTCCTGACTATTTGTGTATGCATTGCGGGTTTTGATTTGCCTCTCACTAGCAGCCGGCTAGCGTGTTGTTTACGTGACGTAAACGTGATGGCATTTCAAGTGCAGTCCTTTAATTGTTAAACGCAGCAAGCGCTCGTTGGTTATGGTAGGACTCTCGACTCGTAGACACATTGCTATTGTCCTTGTCGGATTCGCCAGTCTATGTTTACAAAGTGGTCGAAAGGGGCCCTTCCCCCACACTCTCCCACTCCCTGCACGTACACGCCATGGCACTTAAGGGGATTTGCTTAATTGAAACGAATTCCGGGCCAAGAGATGAAGGCAAAGGCAAAGGCAAAGAAAAACGACGTCGACCAATGCCAAAATGAAAATGAAAAGCTCACGGTAAGACAACAAATGTGTGTGTGTGCGTGTGTGTATAGGGTGGGCACTAAAAATAAAAAATAGAAAACTTTTCCAATTGTCACAATTGTTTGCCTAATGCTTTAAGCTGTCAGAGCTGTTTAGGCCTTGTTTTACACCTTACACCTTCCAAACAAGTGCAATATGAGAGATAACATTGTTCTGCCATTTGCGTAATTAGGATATGCTTTTCGGCTTGTCAAGGTCGATTTAAAAAAGACTCTTGAAATCATTTAATAGGGTTTGGGTCCTCAGTTATAATTTATAAGCTATTACATAATTAGTTAGGCAATCAGACATGTTGAAAAATTGCAAAACGTTTTCAAAAAAAGTCGTTTCTTTCACTCAAAATAAAAAAATATTATGTTTGTTTGTTTTATATTATATATATATATATATTATTATATAAAATATAATATAAAACAACATGCAAAACATTGAGCTGTAATAATAACAAAAGTCGTCTGAGGCTTTAATCAAAACAAATTAAAGCAAGGAAATGCCACTTAGCTAATGTTTTGAGCCAGCGAATTGGCATTATGACTAATTCAATGTAAATTAAGATGTCCCAAAAGTGAACCAGCCCACTTAATATGTTGCAAATATTGGGGCAACCCAAAACCAGAAATACAAGCAAGAACAATCAAATAACTGAAGATGACAAAAGAAAAAAATAGTGAAGAGTCAGCTTGATGACTGTTAAATTGAAATTGAAACTGTAAGACGAAGAGCAAAGGCTGAAAAAATCAAGCAAACAGACCCACTTGACGGACGGACGGACAGAGAAACAGAGTATGAGTAAGAGTGAGAGAGGAACGAACGGAAGGACAGTTGAACGCTTGTATGTTGGCTGGCTAAGTGGGTTTGTCAGTCAGTCAGTCAGTTGACTGGTTAGCCTGTTCAGCTAGCTGGTCATCTCACTGTGTGAGTATGGGGGTGTGAGATTGTGTGAGTGAGAAGAGGGGCCTGAAAAGCAAAGGTCTTTAATTAAATTACGAGGAACGGCAAGCCAAAAAAAAGCCAACTTTGATCCCTTTTAACGTGGCACTTTCTCTCTTTTTGTCTCTTGCTCCCTCAATTACTCTCAGCAGCAGAGACTCGACGAATATTTGGAACGAACTTGTGAAAGACTTGACTTGCGTTTGTAATTTGGTTACTTTTCACTTTTCAAGAAAAGTTACTTGCAACGATTTTTATTCTGTTCCTTGTTTTTGCTCTGCCTACTATGGCTGCCTTTTCATTACTTTTGCGCTCGTCAGTTTTGCAGTTTGTTTGGTTTTGTTGTTAATGTTCTTGCTTTTGCTAGCGTTTTTGTTTTTATACCCTTAACCCATTGAAAATGGGTATATATATAATGGTGTTGTGCAAAAGTATGTAACAGGCAGAAGGAAGCACCTCCGACCCCATAAAGTATATATATTCTTGATCAGCATCAACAGCCGAGTCGATATAGCCTTGTCCGTCTGTCCGTCCGTATGTATGAACGCGTCGATCGCAGAGACTATAAGAGCTAGACACTCCAGATTTTGTACATAAGCTCGCCTAGTCCCCGCGCAGTACAAGTTTGATTTAAATTTTCGATAACTCTTCCCGTTTCCGATATACACATGTGATCGATAACAACAAAATCTTGAGTTTGGAAAACTTTTTGATGCAGTTTGAAAGATTAGAATGACAATCTGTGAAAATTTTATTGAAATCGGTTGAGAAACACTGGAGAAATGGAGTATTGAGTTTAAGAAAGTATGCACTATACGCGTATACATACACACACTCACACATACTGGCAAGCACTGACTGTATGCGTAAAGTATAGGGTTCAGGG
Source organism: Scaptomyza reducta (assembly GCA_035044485.1). Classification (NCBI taxonomy): domain Eukaryota; kingdom Metazoa; phylum Arthropoda; class Insecta; order Diptera; family Drosophilidae; genus Scaptomyza; species Scaptomyza reducta. The sequence continues at coordinate 181,465 of JAWNNV010000128.1, read as the reverse complement.
TATCGTCTAGTCGGGATTTCTCGACTAGAGCCTTCTTACTGGTTACACAGGCAGTCATCTTTTCATTTATGACAAACAAACTTTTCCAAAACTTCGACGAGTGACGTGTGGCCCAAGAAAAGTGCAAAGTGTAAGTGAAACTCGTTTCTCCGTTCCGTCTCCAAGTGAAAGTCAAACGGCATAAATAAACAGTACGAATGTCAGTCCGTATAAAACTGCAAACGGTAATGGTAAATGAAAATCATGGAAACGAAACAAGTAAAGGGAAAATGGAAATTAAAAATAAGGAATATGTAAATGAAAATGTTACTGTCCTCTGTTAATGTCCTCTGTCCACCTTGTTTGGTTTTACTTGCAACGTTAATAATAACCTTCAATTCAGTTCAACTAACAATTTGTAGCTTGCTCCATTTCTATAATTTTTGTCTTTCTTTAGATATCATTAAAATTGTCGCATTTTTGCAGCAATTAAACAAAATGTCCTTTAAAATAATTCGAAGCTTTCTTATATAAATTGGCAAAGGTCAAGCTGAAAATAAATGCTTTCAGCAGATGATTGGTCTAATGGGCTTAAAGGGCCTTACTGATTCTATAAGTCGAATTGATGCGCTCAGGGCTTGCATATTAAAGCATGCAACAAGCTGTGGCAACAGTGGCCACGGGGCGTATGATTTACATTGAGCCAAGAACAGAAACAGACACAGTGCAAAGTAGCAGAAGGCTCAAAAAGCAATGCTGATTGCAGCATTAAATGGGATTGTAAAAACCAAAACCGAGAGTCTGCTGCGCCATTTCGTTTCTTCTTTCTCACTCTTCTTGCCAACGTTATCCTTTCCATTCCCATTTCGGTTTCACTCTGATATAGTACAAATCGAAGAGCACATTGCTGGCAAAAGCAGATGCAAAATGGGCTTTAACCACATGAACAGTTCTTTCAATGTGCTCCTTTTACCAACTCATTTCTGTGCTGATCCTTCTCTGGAGCCATGCCTTTTTGGCATTCCTGCCGTGTAGTTAGGCTATATAAATAAAATTTAGAATAAATTGTAATTTGTTTGAACAATTTTGACTGAAGGTTTTAGTTCCTTTGACTGTGAGTTGTAGTGGAGAATTAATTGTAGCTATTAAAAAAAAAAACAAATATAAAAATATTATTGCCTGTTGCAATTAAATAAGAATATTAATATACTTTGAACCATACATACGTGAGTAATGTATCCTTTTTTATTAGCTAGACTACTTTATGGTCGTTTTCTTCAATGGAATATATTAAAATCATACTTCAGCTAGCTCGAAAGGCTATTTTGCAGTCTTGATTCTCACCTGAGAAATATGCCTTTTCAATTGGCGTTCATTAATATTGGCTTAAGAGGACTTGAGCAACGGTGTTCTCTCATTACCGGCAACATTTAAACGTTAACCACTTAAAGCAGAAATTAAATGGAAATGGATATGGACGACTGCAGAAATGCCATCGGTGACTGGTAGTCAGAAGGAAATTTAAATAAAAAATGCTCATGCCAAACATATAAAAGGCACATAAATCGAAATCTGTCACAAAGAACATGCGCAGCCAATAAATTTTCTTATCTCAATAGCAGCGACAAGCGTTAAGGAGAGAAAGCAGAGTGGTCTGCCAAGAAGGGTAGCGGAGTGCTGTGGTTGAGTAAGGGGCGTGGCCATTGGCTGCAGCTGAACATGTTGCATATGCAATGCAATTGCTTCCCGTGTATTTGACTGTGTGTTTATATGCATTTGTGTGTGTGTGTATTTTATGCTTTTCATCTGCTTCTGTTTTTTGTTTGCTTTTGTTGTTGCTGTCACATTGGCGAGCAAATTGAAATTATTGCGTTGGCATGAGCTGTGATTAATATTTCTTTTTATTTGCATTTATATTTTTTTCTTCCGTCTTTTTGTATTATTTATATTCACTTTTTTCTCTTATTTTTTTGTATAGCGTTACGGCCAATGTCTGCAAGTTTTTTTTTTTGTATTTATAACAATATTTAAATTATTTAGGTAATTAGAAGCCTGATAAGTCAGATTATAACAATAAGCATTTCGTATTTAAACACAATCAATCAAAACAGTTTATGGTTTTTTATGTCAACAATATTTTCATGAGTAAAAATACTTTTATATGATGTGTGAAAATTGATTACGACATAACTTTATTTAAAATACTTTTTTTATGAGTGTTGCAAATACTATAGTATTGAGTACCAATTGCGATTATTAGAGTCTAATCATCCGACTAATATTAATATAATTTCGCTTTTTATTTCTATAGATATTTTATTTCAAGTTAATTATGCTCGAAAGTTTTTACAAAAATAACAAACTAATAAATTAAGCACAACGATCCATAGTTACACACTTTTAATTCCATAAATCACAAATATAATTATGTAAATCTGAAAAAATATGACTCGACCAAGTTTGTAGGCTTCATCACTGCCACAGGACTATTCTAACACCAACTAACGCCAACTCCGTGCCTTTTTCCCTTTCCATCCCTTACCCAGACAGAACTGAAAACAGAAACTCAACGGAAAATTTGGGCACGTGTTTGGCTTTCCGAAATCTACATAAGCTGGCTGGCAGCCAATTTGGTAGAGAGACTAACTAGCCAGTAAGGCAGACAGTTTTGGCCATCGTCCTGCCAAGAAATGTATGTAGCTAAACGTTGGCTCGCTCACATAAAATATAGAAAAAAGCGTGCAGGAATGAAAAAATGCCCAAAAATAGCTGGTTAAAAAATCTGTTTTGCAAGCATTTGCATGGCATGCGTCGTCGTCGTCGTCCGGTTAGTAGTGTCTGGCTACCCATTTTGCATAACTTGGCAACTCGAACACGCATAGCACATTTAGTTATTCGGAATGGGTTTGGAATACGTATATATATACATATATATATAAATATATATATATTTCAAGTTTTTGTTCGTTGAGTTTCCGTGATTTTGACATCTAGCCACAAGTGCTAGCTCGTAGCGGGGGGATAAACCCCTAAATAAAAAAAAGGTGGTAAGGAAAAAAAGTAAGCCCTATTTTTAAGTTGGAGCAGTGTCAGCTGCCATGAAGCTAATATTTAAGCATTTTTCAATGCATTAAAAGCTTTATATTAGGCACTGTACAATGCGGTCAAGTGTGCGTGGTAAATCATTCTAAAATATTATTTATGTTATTGTGTGTCGCTTTTGTTGTTGTTGTTTGTCTTCATCATCGCTTTGTTTATTACATTTGCATATTATTTATTATTTATTTACATTCGCATATATTTTTATGACTTCCTTTGCGGCCACGGAATACGTACACTTCAACTTGCTTATTTTTTGGTTGGATGTGTGTGTGTACTGCCACGCCTAGAGCCTGCCCAGGCACAAAAGCAGCCGCTGCCTTGCAGTGCTTATTTCATTAGCTATTCCCTTGAATTCTTACATTTTTGTATTTTTTCTTTTTTTTAGAAAGGACAACAAGGCGCATGGGAAAATATGCTATACACAAGATGAACAAAAAAATTGTACATAAAAGGGAGCGGAGGCAAAGCTTTAACTACCGGAAATTTCTTTGTACTGCTTTTCATGCTCATTTGTAGGCGACCACGCCCCCTCCACACACACACACAGAGTTAGAGGAAAGCACGCGCGCCCACACTCACGCCCGCCCAATTTTTCGCTGTTGACAATTTTGGCGGTTGTTGTGGCAACACGTGACTGGGATGCGTAACAGCAACACCAACAACAACGCTTAAAAAGTTGCTCCAAGTCGAGTTGAGACTGCGACTCGGTTACTTTTTGCTTGCTTGTGACACAAATTATTTGCTCTCGTCCTTGCCCTCGTCCACGTCCTGCTGCTTGTTCGTACTTTAAACTGACTGCCATGGACCGTTGATCAGATTGAAATCAGTTTCAAAAATAATTCGCCGCAAAAATTCAATTTGTTATTTGTACATGGTACCATTAACGCTTCGATGGCTTTGTTTGTGATTCTTCTGCCTCAGCTTCAGTGTGTTTTTGCACCATAATAATGAAAGACATTTTTATTTAGTCGTTAGAAAATTATATCATTAGAGCTTACTACGCCTTACCAGCAACACGTCTCTTGCAATGCGTAAGAAATATGAAAATATCCATCAGATATGTAACTCCGTCGCGTGGCACTTAGCGTTTTGCGAATACGCAGAATTGCTGTTCAATTGAAATTGTCTTGTATACAAAAGGCTTTCAATGTAATGCGTTGACATTTAAACAATTTTAACACAAACGGTTACGAAGAATGGATACTTCAATATATATATTAAGTATTATATTAAGCTCTCACCATACAAAATGAAAATTGCTATTACTTACTTTAAAATGTAATTCCTCGTTAAAAGAGCAAAATCGTTCAAAAGTCTCTTTCTCTTAGTCTGCTTTACACAATGGTAAGCACTAAGCGTCTCGTACTCATAGACAGCCACAATTTATGATATTTAGACTGACAAAATTTATGGATACCTTTCCTTTTTCAACTTGTCTACAAATAGTACAGTTCAAACACAAGTATTGAGTACATTGGCGCACAGAGGTTTTTTTACCTTTGAGGTATTTTTTACTTCGAATATTGGCCATAACTCTTGACAACTGGTAAGTGATTACCACCTGCTGCTGCCCTTTGCTAACAGACAACACGTCTAGACAGGAGTCAGACTTTTCTATTCGATTTGCATTTTATCAGCCAGGCTAAAGGCTGTGCAATGAACCACATCTCTCAAGTTCAAATTCAAATGCAAAGCGTAAAACAAAAACGTGTTTGAGCTAGCGCTTTGGCCATTAACAGCGCTGTGATAATGCGTAGCGTTAGATGGACACTTGCGAATTGGGGCAAAACAGTTTGTTAAGCATAGACAATGCGTTGCTGAGACAGCATCAATGCACGCATAATTTATGGCTCCAATTGTCTAGTGGTGCTGGCCCTGGCCTGGACCTGGTTGGCAAGTTAGTAACCGTTTTGGGGACGCTCGGTCGCTTGGGCACTCAGATAACGAGACACGTCAATTCCCGCTAATAAACTCAAGAAGGATTAATTTTGTGATTTATGAGCAGCAGTAGCGGGCGAAGATGCTGCCGCAGGCAAACGCTAGGCATCCACAAATGACCATTACGGCACTCCATAAGAGACTCGGAGTAAACGGTAATAAGAAGAATGTTGCATATTTTTCAGCCGACACTTTAACATTAATTTGGCAGGCATATTAATTAATGTTGCCATAAATCTTGCGAGCCACAATGATGCTAGTATTTTAATTTTAAATTTAAGTTAGTTAGCCTGCGTTCATTTGAAATATTTGATGTTTTTTTTTTGTATATATGTACAAATTTAAGAAAACTTAGAAAAGTAGCAACGTTGTTGGAATTCCAAAATACCAAAAATAAAACAAGTAATTAGGCTCTAGTCGAGAAATCCAGACTAGACTATACCCTGGTGCGTGCACGTATGTGTGAGTATGTGTATGTATACGCGTATAGTATATATAACAAAATAAGAAACTATTTTGTACCATATCTTTGCCTTGTATCAGTTGTAGAAAAGTATAAATAATATTAAAATTCAATTGAACCATTTTGTATATTAAACGAGATTGGTAGAAAGAAAATGTCCAAGAAATAGAGTCAGAAAACAAAATGAGGGAGAGTTAATGCTACTCGTAATGAAATACAGCACTGCCAATAAAACATTGACCAATGTAATACAAAACTGAATGTATCTGAAGTATGTTTACAGATATAAGTTTCTAGCTGGATTGGCTTTTTTCCACAAAGTGAATAGCAAATGTGAAATGTGTGATGATTCGTGCAAGCCAATTGAAAACTTCTTTCGCTACATTAAAGAGCAAGCAATTTTTTACTGCTTCAAATAAGTAGTTTTGGAGCACAAAAGAAACGGGAAAATTGCCTAGGCAGACAATTTTTGCATACAGCCACGTATTTATGCCGTCATCTCTTAAATGGGTACACCCACATGCATAAAGCATAGATAACCAAATATATATATATATGGGTATAAGTACGAGTATGCTATTTAAAAGCGGGGAAGAAAACAAGCTGTTAAAACAGCTGCCAAGCAGCTCAGCCTCAGAGCTGGGCAGACAAACAGACAACGCTGAGGGTAGGGGTAGAGAAACACGAAAGCTCCCTTACCAAACTGACAGTTTCTTGCCTTGACTATAAAAATTGTTTGCTGAGGCATTAAATTGAATGAAAATTTATGATCTTTTCATATTTACTTATGTGGTGCCAGGGCTCGGTCCCAAGCTGGAAAGGAGCTGCGTGTGGCGCCTCTGGCGCAAAAAATAAACAGAAACCTGTATGTGGTCTCTGCCATTTAATGGGCGATGTGTGAGTGCGTCTGTATGTGTGTGTGTGAGTGCCATAAAGAACATTCTCATATTGTACCACAGAGATGAATAGCTTTAAAGCCGTACAACAAATCAAACAAATTTGCCAAAGTCCACAAGCAATCAATCAATTCAAACAACTTATATGCCTGAAAACATACACACACACACACACACAGATACAAACACAGATCCAATAACTGACCTATAGCTAATGTTAGAGTACAGTCCGCTGCCATTTATCATAGCCAAATGCAAACAAATACGTTCACCCTGACAATTGGCCGCATTAATATAGAAAAAGAGAGAGGCACTGTACATCGCAATTCGGTGAGCAGTTAGCCCCACTGCTAATCATTGTCAGGATTTTCTTTATATTTTATTTTATTTTTCTACTGTTTTTCTGTTTTTGCAGGTGACAACATTCAAGGAATTTCTGGAATTTGCTGCGAATCGTGTGCGCCTAAGTAACTAAACCTACGGCACGTCCTGCGGTTGCGGTCTGCATGACAGGTCGTGGACCTTGGCCTTGGTCTGCCGCTGCTTCTACTACTACTGCTAAGAAAGATTAATGATCTCAACTGTTGTGGCAAAGCGGAGAGCATTAATATTGCCGCAATATGCAAAATACTACGTGTACAATATACTCGTTGTACAGTCAAAGCGTACATAATTTGTAGTTTGTCAACGACTAAGCACAAGACAAGGTCTACAAATAAAGAAACCCTGATCTGGCATACACATTTGTACAATGTTGCTCATAAATACATGAATTCTTTTTAATAAATACTCAGTGTTATTTTGTGCCTTCTTTGGACAATATAAAGTTTTTAAAATTCTATAAATTAATCTATAATATTTGAATACGGATATTTTACAGCGGCATTATTGTTGAATTTTAGAGCAGTTCCTTTTTAAGCAATTTGACTCAGAGTTTAATTGATTTCCTCGTTTTATTTCCATGCTCAAGCTCTATGTGGGCGAAACCTTTTAGAGTACTTGTAGTTTAACCAGACAAGATGCTAGCAGTAACTTATCTCCATACAAGCCACAACTCAACCAACACATGCACACACACAGAGAGAGAGAAAGAGAAAGACAGGGTGTAGGGAATGATAGACAATCGCATATGGCAAGTGGGTCCATAACTCTCGGTGTTGTCATGTCGGACATGAAAGAACCTGCCTGCCCGCATATTGTATGACGCCAGCTCAGAACTGCAGCTGCAGTTTTGGCTTTAGATTCAGTTTCAGCTTGGATTTCGGCCTGGCCCTGCGCATGTTCACTTGTCCAAATACGTTTGTTGCATGTAACTCAATGTCGGTTTAGACCAGAGACTGCAACAGCAGCGACTGCGACGCTGCAGGCAGTAACTGAGGCAGCTGCTTTATGCGCGCACTAACATAAATGCACAGCGACGCCCCTTGCAACATCATGAAAGACAAGCGCAATGTCAAGCGAAATAATAGCAAAAGACATGAGCAACGACGCAGTGACAACGAAAAAGACAGAGACACAGACGAAGACGAAGACAAAGACGAAGTGAAGGTGGTGCAACCAGTAACAAGAACAGTACTCACTCGAAAATTGCAATTAAGAATATAATAAACAAGGCATAATATTAATAATATTATTAGATAGTAATGTATATTTTATTCTATTGTCAAAGATATATCGGTAACTTTAAATGTGTTTTCCCTTTAGGGTGCGACTACTGTAGCTGACAAGCATCTAAAGAAAATGGCCCACAGTGATTTATTGCAGCACTCAGCATGCTGGCGAGGATGCTGCCACTTCAAACGAATCGCGTCCGCTTGCAGCAGCTTCATCATCAGCATCAACTTCGCTGCTCTTCATCAACATAATCATCAGCTGATGAGGCCGCATGCACTTGGCCAATCGATAGCTTGTGTTATCAACACACATACGTCCATGCATAAATATGCATATATACATATATATAAATGATGAAATCAAAGATGTATCAACAAGACAGCAGCTTTCGACAGATGGCATTTTTGTGAGTTAAGCATTGTCAACAAAAGGAGAATCAATTTAAAGATGTAAAAACATGTATATTTTTCATATTGTGAGTAACAATTCGAAATAAGTTACAATGCGTTTATGTGTGCAGATGCATTAGTTCAATTTAAAATTGATTTCCCTATATTTAAATGAAACTTTACTTAACTTTGTGCCTTGCAAGTTGCAGTAAGCAATAATAAAAGTTCCAGGTATTTTTGGCTACTCTTTTATTGTCTGGCAAAGCAATAATAAGTGAAAAGAAAGTGCAGTTTGTTTTTTTGCAGCTCATAATAAATTGCTCAGCTGCTTTCTTTTCTTTATTCTGGCAATCAATTCGCGTTGGTTTTCCTTTGTATTATTATTTATTTTATTTTACGTTTCTGGGCTGGGTCTCGTTGGTGCTTTGTGTGCGCACGTCTTTCAAGTCTAATCAACGGAATTTCATCAGCGCAAAGTTTAATTAAAATAAATTACAACAACAGGCGCAAAAGATTCGGTTGAAATTCGCCGACGGCTCCTGAAAAGGGTTTTTTTTCGCGCACAGGACAAGCTAAATGCCAGCTAATCATATTTTAGGACTTTAGACCAGGCGCAGGGTGAGGGTAGCTCTGAAGAAGACATCTTTAAGCTGCAGACCGTCGAAAATACTATGTTATTAGCAATGTCATAATTTCATTACTGTCAACGGTCGCCTTTCGTCGCGACGTCCTCATCCACAAATCTCCCTCGACGGCGCCGTAATGTTGCCGACTTTGAGTCCCCTCTAAATTACACACGCGTGGCAGGTCTATTTATTACCGTTAGCGGTAATCCTAAGCTACGACGGCATCAACTGAAACAAAAGCAATAAGCGAGAATTGAGAAAACTCTAAAGTCAAAGCTATCAGATACCCTAATAATTGAATATAAGGGAAAGTAAAAGTATGATTCATTATGTTTGTTATCGAATTTATCGATAATTATTGTCTGAAGTTTTTTTAATGTTATACCTATTCTTCCAGAGTTTACTCTGTTAGTTGATAGCTTTTCCACCTTTGTGTGATTTTCGACTCTGTGTCACATACTTATACATATAACCCAGCTATTCATCACCAGTGTCTCTTATGCAGATCTGCCATTAGGCGTATGGCAATATTGTTGCCGCTCTCCTTTTTCAGTAGCGGCTGTCGCGCATTTTTTTCACAGCCAATATATCATTATAATTTGCATTTCCGGCGTGGTCGGAAAATTGAGTAAGTAGCTAACAGACGCCAGTCGGAACAGGACGGAACCGTTAGAAGAAGGCGACACTGACTGAACCAAAGCAAGAAGGGAAAATTAGTAACAGAGAGAGAGAGAGTGACAGGGATAGATAGAGAGAAAAAAAAGTTCTCATTCGCTGGCAGCTGTTGCCTCACAAATGTCTCAAGTGGCAATCAAGGCGCTTCCATTCAAATTTACGTCGCAACAAATTACCGAGCATTTGTCAAGTTGTCACGCCAGCCCCTTGAACACCCAGCCACTGGATGCAAACGCTGCTAATCCACTAGTGTGAAAAATCTATGCTCGCTTCAAATGTGCCGCGAAATGTGTTCAGGAATGAGAAGAAGAAGAAAAAAAGGGAAATTCTCACGAACTTTGATAAATTTTTATGGAAGGCTTCAGCGAAAAAGTGTTGACAGTCGACTAATGGGCTTATTTATATTAGCCAACACTAAATTAGTTCATTAGCGAATAATATATAAAAAAGCCGACTAATTAAAAGAGTGGAAAGCTAAGAATATTACCAAAAGCAAAAACCAGTTCAAAGACAATGTTTTATGGGACTTTAAGCAATAATATCTCCGAAAAATAAGACAACTTTTTATCCATCCGATTACAGTCGATGTTGAATTGGTTCTTGCTCAAACCGTTGAAACAGATGCCAATGTTGCTGTTATTGAAGAAAATTAAACTTATTTATTTTGCTTAAGGTTGCCGTTACCAAATGAAACTTTGTTGCCCTTGGAGTGAGTACAAGTAAATTTTAATTGTAAATATTTTCGAAAAATTGCGAAAAAGGACCAAAGGCATGCAGGGAACAGAACAACAAAGTTGCCAATTCTGTGGCTGCGGTCGAAAACTATTTGGCAAACAGCACTTGGAACATTTAAGTATCTCACCTTTGACGTTTGTCCAACAACAGAACCTCGAGAAATAATCCAGAAAAACACAACCAAGAAGATGACGAAGAAGCACAAACGGCAAGACGTGGGCAACAAAATTGCGGAGGCAGGCTGCTTACTGGCCAAAACAAACGGTAATTTCTCACCTATTTATGTGCGTAATAAACGTTTATGATGATGCCTTGGCTCCCCTTAGTTGTAACCTGTTGGGTAGACAGAGCCGGGCAAATGTTAGATTATGCCTCTATGGTTAACGAGCAGTAAGCAACAACAATGTTGGCAACACACACACATACCAAACTTTAAAAACATTTTTCGCTTTCTCGTGCCAAATATGATATAAGGTTAATGGTATATTGGCATCTCTGGCACCCACACACATTTGTAGTTTGGTAACTTTTCAATTGAACTTTGGCCGTTGAGTGTTTGCCGTAAACCAACAAATATGAGCACAAGCACAACCTTCTTTGAGAGCATATTGCTTCACAGTAAGTAAACAAAAGACGTATGTTTTTTAAGCACCTACACATAATTATAATTATAAATAAAACAGAATCTGCAAGACTAAAGCTTACTGTCACTCTGTTCGCTTTCTATAGTAAATTAAAATATTATCAACTTTAACAGACGTTTGTTTTGTATGCTCTAGCAAAACAATCTGTAACCCTTTCAAGCCATATTGATTTGAATACTATTCAGCAATCGATCTTAATAATTATATTGTAACAGCCTTTGGTCAGCAAAGACAGCAAACAGAAAAGTTCGTTTAAAAATTGTAACAAAAGCAAATTGGAAACAACAAAAATCAAAATGCTTCGATTTAAGATTGCATTGTAATTGTATTGGAATAATTGCAAATGCAAATTAACAACAATGCAAACACAATTTTGGGTTTAGCTATCAATGCAAATGTAAGAGAGATACATTGAAAAATACCAATTACAGCATTGGAGCTGAATTCAATTGCATACAATTAACATTACACAATTAATGCAAATCAAATTTTAATAAAATTACATGCATCGACATGCAGTTTATTCAACAAAAACAATATCTGTTATTACAAGCAGTTGTTTCAAGAACCACTTAAGACAAACACACACTATAGGAGAGCAAACAGCCAGAAAGACAGTCAGACGGACAAACAAGTGTGCATACATCTACAATAAAATAAACAATAACAACATTTCTTCGAAATCATACAATTGTAGGAACATCAAAATATGACCAGCCGCTGACTAATAAACATTTGATTTTGCCTTGGCCTACAACAACAACAACAGTAACAAGACTAATCAGCTAGGATCATAGTGGCACGAAAATGTATCTTCACATTTGTCTTGATTTGTAGGAAGTACTACCCGGCACGACGTAAGCAATCTTTAATTAATTAAAATTCATTTGGGTCTTAGAATGATTGTTTGGCTTTGAGCGCAGACAAGTCCAATCACAACATTCAAATGGCATATTAACTTACTTAGATAAGCACAACCTAATGGCATCCACTGTCTGTCTGTCTGTCTATCTCTCTTTCGATGTGCCTGTGTGTAGGCAAGCAACAAGAGCAAGAGCTTTTAGTGAGTTGATTGTGTTTGGCATGCAATTGTTGGTTTATGCATTGATGGCTCTCATATTGTCTTGCTTTGGCCCTACCTCAACGTATGCATGTAAAACCCACAATCCGATTGCCTAACTAATGTTTATGCCTGCCATATTTGCCTTAAACAGCCGACAAGACAAAAGGCACTAACTGACCAAGAACAGAGAGCAACATCGAAGTCCTTCATACAGTGATAGCGCCTGCAGCTACCTGTTTATTTGACTTGTATTAACTTACCACATACAACATCTACAACAATAGCAACAAGAATTAGTCAACATGCAACCTTCACTCTCTAACATAAAATTTTTCAAGTACTGCTCCTTAATTATACAACTGATGGCTGCTCATTATAAGCTCTAAAACTTGTATAGCTTGTACTACAGTTGAAACTGAAATCAGTTTTACAGCTCATAAATTTCAAATGCGGTTTATGGGTTATTCATAGACTTCTAAAATCAAAATGATGCTTTGCAAATGTGTCTAAAACCACATTTTTCAGGAAAGGGTAATGGAAAAATTTTAACACTAATATTTCATGACAGAATGTCGATGAAAGGTAACTTGATAAATGTTGAAAAACAATAACAGATGATGAACATTGAAAATTAATTTGTATAGCACTGTAATTGTGTTATTTTCATTGGGTGTTATTTCCATTGGCATTTACTAAACCATACAATGACCCATAAAAACCAATATTCACAAATTACCGAAACCGAAATGGGACAAACATTTTTTTAATTCAACACTAATTTAGGCAAAAAGTTTAATAATGCTTCAACTGGACCTTTTCCGGATTTTGAATTTTTGGTTTGGTTGTTGTTGATTTTCCAAAAACAGATTTGCTAGTGATTTTTGGCCGAAATTTCAATTATTCAGGCAGCTGTTTTGTGTTGCCCACACAATTAATCACAAGCTAAGCAAATCTTTATGGCCCATAACCACAATAGTAATACTAGTTGGAGCTGCCCAAAAATATTCGCACTCAACGTTTTCCTGTTTGCTACAACTACTTTTAACTGCCTTGAAACATAAATTGTGGCAGGCAATGGTTTTTGGGCTGCGGTGAAAATGTAAAATGTGCTGAGGTACAAGAGAGGCGAAAGTTTAGGGGTGGTGCGGCTGATGTTACATTTATGAGGCATGTGCGACAACAGTCGAAAAAGCCAACATGCGACGTGCCTCGCACCTAAGTCAACTCAACGCTTGACATGTGATTGAAAACTTTGACTTTGCTGCATGTGGCACCACCAAAGAAGGCCAACCATAAAAACAAAAACAGCAACCAAAAAGATCAACATTTTCCAGTACATCGAACAGGACATACCCTTGCAGACACAAGCCCAGTTTTCCAACTAATTAAATAATTTTTAAGCTGATGTTAACAGATATGCTAAGAATACCAAACATATAACCGAATAAGTGGATGTTTGCATACCCCAATAAGCCCAATATATATATATTAATATATATCCATCAGGAGTCACATGTCACATGCCCTCATGCAGAGTATTAAAAATGTGGTGAGGTTGCCAGAGTTTCCAGGTTGCGAGCCAAAACAAGTACTCAAAATCACTCTGCGGTTGTGTGAGAAAACTTGTCAAAGTCTCGAGCTCTGCATGTGTGTGTGTGTAACGCCATATGAGTTTGCGGCCGTGTGTGTGCGGTAAGCTTTTTTTTATTAAAAATGCTTCTGTTTTATGACAAATTCCTGGAAAATATATGAAGCACATATATACGCACAAAGTGCTACAACAAAAATTTTAAATTTCTCACCAGTTTTAGATAAAGGTTACAAATTGCAGACAAAGCAATGAGGTCAAAGCCATAATATTGAGTTGCTGTTTAAAATGATTAATTGGAAATTTATATATTGATGATTGATTAGGGATCGAGCAAAATAAACATAGGAATATTTTTTAATTTCAGTTAGGCCTAATTAATAAAATGACAATAGATGTTAGATGGATATTTAATCGAGATATAAGTTGTATTGAGTTTGAGTAAACAAAATAAATAGCACATGAAATAAAGAAAAGTTAACTTCGCTAAAGTATTTTCAGTTTTTATTAAATGTGTTTATATAATATTAATATATGTAAATATTTGGTGATTAAATTGTTTTGCTACTTAAGAAATTAAATAATAAATGGCAATTAATTCTCAACCATAAATCGTTCATTGTCTGTCAATTTGTCAGAGGCGTGTATGGGCTTAAAACAAAAGAAGAACATCCATAATACAATAATAAATGTTGGATGTGCACAAAAGGGCGATTCATAATTTGTGTTTTTTTTTTATGTGTCAGCGACTTTAATCAAGTTGATTTAAACAAACAAAAGATGATACAGATGTGCGTGCATATTAAAAATGATTGCAACAAAATTGTGTAATTACAATAAATGCGACATTTAACTGCAATGTTTATCGAGGCGCAATTACAATGACAACGATGTGTCCAAAGTCCCAGCAACAGCAACACAGGCAGTAGCAGCAACAGCAACAGCAACTGAAACAGCAACAACATCAAAACGAGCATGACGACATTGGTAGGGCAAGCGATTCGCATTAATGTGCATAAATATGAAATCATGCGTTAAGATCAACAATTCAACAATTAAAACTTAATTGCATTAACATGAAATGTGCATCATCAACAATGGGAACCACACCGAACACCAAACTGAGCCCAAAAAAATGCGTTAACCGTCGCACACACACACATACAGTAGCATCCGGTTTGGATCTGTGTTTAAAGCAATCACTTGCGCAAAATGTAAAAAAAAAACAAAATATTATGCGATAAGCTCGCGGCCAGACACTTGCAAAGAATTTTCAATTATGCAGCAAATGGAATAAAATGCGAGTTGCGGAGTTTCGGCTTGCCGTGTGTCATAAAAGAAGAGCAAGGATACCAGACCAGCACACAACCCAACCAATAGTTCTACTCCTTACCTTTTAGCATCAGCAATGGTGCTCTATTAGTTTAATTTATATAAAATTGTTTTGTGCGGCATTAAAGCCATAGAAAAGTTTTGCTCAAAAGGTAACACGCACTCGGTTATATATTAAAAGGGATCAGGGATATAACATATACTTCTCCCACCACGCACACACACTCACACACGCTTGGTAACATGGTATAGAGTGTGCGCTATAAAACTGTGAGGTTATACTCGTAAAACCAACTCACATTCCCCACATACCCTCACCCCATCGTAAGGTAAGTTAAGAAAGGCAGCAGCAGCACAGCTGGCGTCGCTATTGCTGGCGGCGTCGCCAACCTCAAAATGCTTAAATGGCTTTTTTGTTACACGTAGCAAAATACTTTGTTGTCTGTATGTGTGTGTGTGTGAGAGAGGGGGAGGCGAAGAGTAGCTAGTTGGGCGCCATGGGTTGCTTTAGGGTTTTCTGCGTTTGCGTTTGGCATTGGCGTGCTGGTGTGAATTTATATTACAAACTATTACTGTCAAAAAACACGTTTACATAGCACAAATACACACACACACACACCCACGGTGACTACATGCCCAGACGGTTGTGTGCGCCTGGCCTCCTTCGTTGGCCCCCCTCGGGACAGTCTCAGTGTCAGGACCTCAACTCCAGACCGCCAGCCTCGCAGTGTGTGTCTATGTACGTCCGGGGTTTGCCGTACTTGTAGAAGGTTGTAGCATCTTGGCGCTTGCACATACAACAACAAGTAAAAATTTTGACAAGCACCTCGATTGACTGACTATTAAATATTCTGTATCATAGAGTTAAAGGTGAAAAGCATAATTAAAGTAATATAAGTTATGCAGTAATAATAATGAATATTAATGAATGAAAGCATACAGAACGTGAACGAAAAGAAATACTAAAATATATTTTATATAAGAACAAATATAAATAATGTATTGAAACAAATAAGCAAAATCATTGTTGTGAAGAATGGCATTTAACATGAATTATTTGGTGGTTTAGTCAATCGTCAATCATTGCCTTGTTTCCAGGGTATCAAAAATTGCTTTGCTGACACAGTTTGTGGCAATGGCTCTGAGCTTTGGCATTAGGCAACGTGGACGTGGCTGCTACAAGGTGTTAACGGGCGGCCTTATGGACTTGTCCATAAGCTCCCGTCTAAGACTGTTTGTCACTCATACTGCCGACCTCCCCCTCGCTATAACCTTCCTCTCGCTATCCCATCATCTCACTTTTGGTGTGTTCATCTTTGCGATCTCTCAGACGTCGCATCAGCATTAGTTTTAATGCGTCTTCTCGCTAGGGGCCAACAAACTGCACAAACGTTGTGCCCCTCACTAGGCTAGGCTAACCACGCCCACACTTTAAGGATGGCCAATGCGACAAGCATGTTTTGGTAGGCAGTAATAATTTACATAAATTTCATTAGCACAGCTGGCAATCTGCAATGACTAAAAGCGACAGCATTCCATGCATTCATTCACTAGCATGTTGTGTGCGATTGTGTCTCTCTCTGTGTGTGTGTGCTTGTAAAATTTCATTAAATTTGCAAGTTGTTTAATTTATTGCATGTTTACAATTTGCAATTTGTACAATTCGATTTAAAACAAAAAGGCGCCGTGGGTGAGAGAGAGAGCAAAATACAAAAAGCACACGACAAAGTTGCCAAATGAATTTATATGTGAAACGCAACTCAGTCTGGCCAAAAAACATGGCAAGCTTAAATGTATCTTGTTATTGTTCTTACAGTTACAGCTTTTGGCTTTGTTCGATGTTGTTGTTGTTGTTGGCGTATTGCGTGTCAACGCTCAACGCTTTCACTTAACTGTCTGTGGCATTTGGGGTCACGCCTCCATTATACCCCCAAATATTCCCAGCCACTTACCACTTGACTCGCTGTTGCCATTTGTTTTGCAGCCTTTGCTTTTGCAGCCCTTCTCTTTGCCTGTGGCCCGTCTGCCATATAGACTATTTAGTTGCCCCCTGTCTCAGCACCTTACCGCTAATACACTTTAACTAGTTTGTCTGTTTGCTCCGCTTGTTTGTCTCCGGCCTCGTTCCACATGGCATGTCTGCCGTCTGTCGCATGCAATTTTTGTGCATGTCCTCTTTATGGTAGGCCGACAAATGTATTTACCTCATATTTAATTAAATTGCCAAAGCAACCGAAACTTCTATGCTTTATTTGCGTACTGAAGCATTTGTAGTGCGCATATTGTGCGTAGATCACAGCACAAAACAAGTAAGAAGACTCTAGTCGAGAATTCCCGACTTGACTCTACCCTGAACCCTAAACTTTACGCGTATGTGAGTGTCCATAACTCCGGTATTTTTCAACCGATTTCAATACAAATTTTGACACATTGTCTAATTTTGTCTAATTTCCTAATCAGTCTAATAAGTTCTCAAAATTCAAGATTTTTTTGTTATCGATCACATGTGTATATCGGAAACGGAAATAGTTATTGATAATTTGACAAAGAAACTTGTACTGCTGAGGGATTGGGCGAGCTTATGTTCCAAATCTGGAGTCTCTAGCTCTTATAGACTCTGAGATCGAATAGTTCATACATACAGACTGAAATGGCTATATCGACTCAGCTGTTGATGCTGATCAAGAATCTATATACTTTATGGTGCGGATATGCTTCCTTCTGCCTGTTACATACTTTTGCTCAAAACCATTATACCCTTTTTCAGGTTCCAGGTATAAAAAAAACACTATAATAAAAAAGAACGCCCATAAAACACTTTTTATTTTTGGCATACTTTTGACAAAAGCTTCGTCAGCGTCAAACACAATTTGCTAAAGAAAACTTTTCCAACAATGGCAAAGAATTATTTGAAAATAATATTTAAGGTTTTTGCTACAATAAATACTTGATTAGTTTTGTTAAATAAATCTAATTGATTTAATATAAATAAAATAATAAATTCGATTTTAGTCCAAAATACTATTGCTCGTTATAGTATTTTGAATCATATATACGAACATTGTTTATTATACGGGACATATAAATAAGCAATTTTTCCAACTCAGAGAATAAATTGGACATATTTTCGATACATTTTATATTCATTCTACATTCTATTAATTGAATCTTTCATTTTGTTTTCTAGATTATGTGAAGGCCTTATTTTTAAGGTAAGCTTAAAAAAATAATTTGCAAGTTATGCAAGTTTATTTTGATTAAAATAAAAACCATAAATAAAAACGAAAAATGAACAAATACAGATATACTCAGTCCGTAACCTTTTCAAGTAACGGCATCTATAATCAAATTTCCCTTTGCCGAATTGTTTTAATTTTACACATTTTATTTTTGCTCAACCCTTTGACTTGGCTATTCATTCAGCAAACAACAAAATTAATTTAGTGTTTTTTGTTGTTTATTGCTGTTCCTGATACAACAGTTATGCATATTTCCAGCTATTTGTTATTATTTGCTCTGGCCGCTTTGGGCGTAAATTAAAAAATACGGCAACAGCAGTAGGCGTTCTACACAACAGCCAAGAGAAAGACAAATAATAGGCGTTCTAGTTCCGTACAAGCAAAAGTGACACATTGAAAAATTCATTGCATATTGTTTTGTTTGACTCCGCCGCAAACTAAGCATATAAGCCAAGTATTTCTATCCCATCGTAATTTGGCTAATTTAACGGCACATTCAGCACACAAATAGCTGCCAATCATGACCTGCTCCACCCGCACTCTTAATTTACCCCAGGCTCGAAGATTTTTCCAGTGAGAACTTTGGCTTGGCCCAAAAACAACAATTTATGTGCACGTATACGTAATTTATTTATTAACCCCTTGAACGCTGAGCCTAAAGCACAAAGCGAACAAGATACAGAGTATAAGAGAGACCGGGTGGGTGTGTGTAAGAAATGAAAGGGAACATGACATAGAACAAGACCCGAAAAATGTTTTTTAGTCTGTCCCAGCATCTTGGCAAATTTACACGAATGAAATAAATTTAAATTAGTTTTAACACATTAAGCGTAAAAAGGCAGGCCCTAGAAGTCAGATATCGACATTGTTCTCGTTGTTGTTATTTGTCCTACTCGCACACACATACTTACATATGTATTTATGTATATGTTTGTGGGCGTCGGGTCGCTGTAAAACTGTTGAAAGATACGCAAACATAAACCTTAATGAATTTTACCAAAATCCAAGTTCACACACACACACACACAGCCTACAGGTTTTGTGCGTGTATTTGCGTTGCTTTTGTTGCGCTCACGTGGCGCGTATGAAGTTATTTTGCTAACCTTTTGCCGCCATTTGGTTGCCATAGTGCTGTCAAATATTTGCATGAAGCGCGTACAAAACCGAAAAAAAGAGAAAAAAAAGAGTAAAACTTCGATGTTAGCTGCTGCTACCAAAAACATTTTAGTTTGGCGAGAAAATTAAACGCATACTCAAACACATACACACACACGCACACTGTTACTAAACAGTTATATATATTTTTGGGTTACCGTTGACTGCAACTTTTTGGCACTTCGCTGCCAACGGCGACGACGCGACGTCGTTACCAGGCCTCTTCAAACTTGTAAGCCGCAGCAACGGCAACAACTTTCGTCAAGGCGGGTGTGTGGTCGAAGCAGATTGGAGGGGGGCTTGGCGGAAAGATTGTGATAGGGGATAGGACAAGGGGCTGGTCTTGGGTAACGCCCTCACATTACGCATAAATTTTGCACTTTACAAATTTGCCACGCACACGTTTGCGGCATTTTGTGTTACACATTTACACACACAACGTGTATGTAAGTTTAGCGTTGGGTGGTGGTGGGTGGGGGATGCTACAACTACAACTACATATGTAAAACGTGCGCCATTTGTCAGAATACAAACGAACAAGGTGACAGCGTGCATACTTAAATGTTGTGAGTTAATGTTTGGGCGTCTTTGTATGCTAGGGTGTATGTGTGTGTGTGGTTATATGTGTGTTTGAGTTTTAAATACTAGTTGCAAGAACTAAGCACATGACAACACAAAATTATAGTACAATCGTAGCTTAAGTTAACAACTTTTAAGTTGAAAAACCACACAATATCTAAAAAAACATTTTACTGATGTTGTCTATGGAAAGTTATGTTATCTCCTTAACAAATATATCCATTTTCCAAATTTTTAATCATACAGTTAAATAATTGTTTAAGGTTCATTATATTGTTTGCAAATATATAAATCATTTTAGGACGCCAATATATGTTTAGTATTAACACGTGTTCAAGCACTAGTTCCAACACTTTAAAGTATGCAAATGTATTTTTGTAAACAACTCTAAGCTAAACTCATTTGCTTGCCCCAATAAACCCTTTAAACTACGCTCGTTCTCAATACAAAAACCGTTTTCTATCTATTTCAAAAACCTGCTTATACACAACAACACGCACACGCACACACACACACACATGTTTACTATACATTCATGCACACGTATTTCTCACCTCAGTTTTAGTGTTTTCCGGGGGCGCTGGTAAAATGTTGGCCTAATGCCCGTAAACAAATTAGAATCCGGCGCCCCCAATGCGGCGTATGCGTAATACGTGTTGTTGTTGTTGCTGCTGCTTGTAAACTTGCCACGTTGTCAAAATGTCAAATTTTCGGGGCCCTGGGTGCCACAGCAACGCGCACGAGGAGCTAAAAAATTAAGCGAAAGTGTAATTGGGCGGCGCTGGGTTAATAGAGGTTGGAACGCGTTTTTCAACGCCCGGCACTTAGTTTTAATTAGTGGGTTAGTTGGCAAAAACTCCCGATACCACGACCCACGTCCCATCCCTAGTCGCTTTGAGATGTGTATGACGAAAATTGGTTCCACGGCAAGGATTGTACAAGCTAAAGCAGCGCACGCTGCTGATTGGATTTGTCGTTGTGGAGGGGGGATGGTGGCAGTGGGTGAATGGCAGTGCCATCGTCCATAAATAATAAGTGCAAGCTCGCAACGGCGTGGCGCCAAAAGTAATCAATTGCCCAATAACCCCCAAATGCAATTGCACAATTAATTTATTATTAGCTGCGATTGTGTTAGAGAGAAAGAACCCCGCTCCATTACTCCTCCCCCATTCCCACCCACAACGCACATTTCTTCCGGCTCTGTACTGAATTATTGGACTTTTGGCGCTTGGCCCGTTGCATTTTAGTGCGGCGACCCAATTGCCAAAATATCCGGCAGCATATCGACGTCCCACAAATTGTGCAGCATCACTTCATAAATTTTTGGTTTTTTTTTTTGATTTTGTTGTATTTTGATAGCACTGCTTAAAGTTGGGGGCATTGAGTAAAGAATTTGTTTTTATGAATGTTTATATATAGAACAGGAAATTAAGATCTCAAAATTCCTTTGAAGTTGAAGTTGACCCTTCAGGTTAGTTGTTTTATTGGAAAGTCCATTCAAATTTTGTCATTTTGCTATGACGATCACAAATGTTTTAGGGGAACACATTTATTTTAAGCTATAAAACAAATATATTCTTTCAAGTACTTTGTTTATTGCGTGCAGAGTATATAGCCACTCATTAATTCATTTGTATTCAGCACATTTATAATGGATATTCTCAATATTTATGTGGCTGCTACTTTGACATTTTTGTGAGCTTCATAACACATGACTATCAAAAACCTGTCTCAAACAAATATGATATCGCAAAGCTTTTAGTTTTATAGTATGCTCGAACGTAGCACACAAACTTTGCTACTCAATCGAAAAAGTTGAACATTTTTGGCATTTTGTTGTCGACTTTCAAAATCTGAGCTGCATAAATGGACAGACGTTTAAAGATTTCATTAACGTCTCTCGCTTTGAACACTTATAAGTCTGACGGATGCTTTAAGTGCCACCCCTCACTTAATATCTAGTTGCAGTTGGCACTCTGTGCGAATAGTTCTAATGGAGGAAAAAATATTCATATGTAGTATTTACAGATATTTTTCATTTTGTTGCTGCTTGTTGTTACCTGGCAGCAAAGCTCTTAGCGAGGCTGGCATCAGCCTGTTTCATAATATCTCTCCCCAACACGACAGCTCAACATTTGTAATTACATGGAATTCATTCAAATTGTATATGCATTGTGTTTGTTTGCATGTGTGTATGTGTGAGTGTACATGCAGTATGTGGCAGCAGAATGGTTTATGAAAAGGAAGCAAGGAGTAAACGCTGCAGGGAGGCTGCAGACCGCAGTCTGGCAGAAAATGGCAGCTATTACTTACCACTGTCAGATACGCCTCTCTGCCCATGGCACGCCCCCAACTTCACGCCCCCACGCAGACAACAAGCATTTAAATTGTCATGGCAGACAGCAAGAACCAGGATAACCACACGTATACATAGCGCAAGAACGAAGAAGAAGCAAGCAGAGAAAAGGCTTCGCGCCAGACAGACGCTAAAGAAAAGGAGTCGCAACTTTGTGCTTTTTAATTTTTGCTTTGCTGGCGCATCAAAAAAATATCACAGCCCCAACAACAATAACCAGTACACAAATATGAGGGCGGCAAACGTATTTACACCTTGTTGGTGGTACGTTTGCCATATGCTTAATGAGCAGCACGGATGTGGCAAGTCAGCTATGTCATTTTTATGTTCATTTTTTTTCTTTTTTTTTTGCAGCATTAACACGTTTGCTGCCAACTGTTGCTAGTTGGTTGTTTGTTGTTGTCGGTTGTCGCAGGAAGTTGTCAGCTCGGCGCCGTGGCATTAATTCAATTAGCAAAGTGTCCTCAAGTCTCAGCCAGAGGAAAGGCAATCGGAGCTGCCTTGAGCTGACCCTCCAACAGGCTCAAGCTTCAGTAGCAGGAATCGACTTTGTCCTTGGCTACATGTATTGGTATTTGTTTTTTGGTAGCCATTTCGACTAAAAATCAGCGCACTGAAGCGCACATCCTGTCAGCCTGAATGATTGTCGAGATCTCGCACCAGGCACCAACAACGCAAGTAATGGGTTCGGGGGTAACGCCTATATACTATATCCAGTTCTTGATTTAAACACAAACTGAAATGCACACAAATGGAATTCGAGTTTCGAGCCACGTTTCATTCCCCGACTCTTCGCTTGTCCTGTTGCCTGTTTCTTTTATTATGCCAGCTTATTTATATACAATAGCTGACAGTAGCTGGTGGCGTTATGTATACCCTAACAGCTAGTTAGCTGGATAAAGGAATGCCAGACCTACAGTTAAAGATCTGCAAAATATTAATAAATAATACTATTTTTATATACTAAGCAATAAACTCTAAGTATATATAGATTAGGTATTTACTCAATGCCTGTTATTTATTAGCTTTTTTATAGGTCATCTTTTGTTTGCTTACTCAGCATTTTGGACATTTCTTATTTGCTTTTCGGTTTCTTCTCATTGTGCACAAGTCAATTTCGGTTTACTTTGAAATGATTATGATTTGATGCGTGGCATTGCAAGCTAATGGACTCACAATGCTCCAAATTGTGTTTCGAAATATTGTTGTTGCTCGTGTTTTTTGTTGCTGCTGGTTGCGATTGCTGCGTTTGGCATCTGGCTGCACGCACCTAAAAGTTAAAAGTTAGTTTCTGAATAATTATATTCACTTAAAAAATGATGTAAATAAACACTGTGTAAGTTATAGTATTATGAATATTTATAATGCCTTAAAAAGTTTTCCGCATATTATTTATTTGATGTTTGCATTATCTTTTTCTTTAGATAATTATTTGCTTAGTTTATATTATTATTTTTATTTATTTATTTGGGTCTTCACATAAGTGTTCTATTATATAAAAATACTATATATAATATAATAATTAAGATATAATTAATTGTATTCATAATTTAAGCATTATACATTTTATCATTTTCGTAAACATTTTCTTTAAAAAATATCAGAATTCCTATATATATGCATCATATCATTCGTATATATACCCTATACTTCTTCACTTATCTAAATTCCTCAACGTTCATTCAAGAGTGTTATGCATTTGTTAAACTCGCGTAAGACACAAAATTTTTCAGCACGGAACTCTTGCAGTTCGCGCAGTTATGGCATAATCAAGTACTTTGCCAGCGTTGCTTGTGTTGCTGATGCTGGTGGTACGGGTGGTGGTAGGGTTAGCACTGCTTCTGTTGTTGGTGGCCTTGCTTTGGAGTACGACTACTTCAGTGTAATTGCCAACATTGTTGTTGTTGGTACTGTTGTTCCAGTTGTTGTTCAGTCGTTGAGCAACCAACCGACGCCCGCTGCTGAGCCACTAAAAACAACCGCAACACAAAACTATTTTGTTCACGCAATGAGAAAATGTTTCGCTATTGTTGTTGGTTTTTTGTGTTTTGTTCTTGTTTCACTCGTGGCGCTGCTATTTTGCGTTTCGTATACGCAACGTATGCCAGGGCCCAATTTGCATTTGTATGCACATTGCTGTTACAAGGGGTGTAGGTTAG
Source organism: Scaptomyza reducta (assembly GCA_035044485.1). Taxonomy (NCBI): domain Eukaryota; kingdom Metazoa; phylum Arthropoda; class Insecta; order Diptera; family Drosophilidae; genus Scaptomyza; species Scaptomyza reducta. Next base: position 156,933 of record JAWNNV010000128.1, on the reverse strand, counting down.
ACGATTCCAGAGAAGGGCGAGGAGCTGAATTGTGCAGCTTTCATTTGGTCTCGTGTAATTGCTTTAAACGTCATCATCACTGGCACCGACTAGTGTTATTGTTATTGTTTGTCGCCCAGTGTTGTTCGTTATGGCTTTGTTGCTTTTGTGCGGTGTTGTGCAAGTTTATTAAATTTTGAATATCATTTATCCCCACAGCACTGATTTGCAAATCAAATTTATTTTTTAGTATTTGTTGTGCATACAATCTTTTGATGCATATATTTGAAAATGATATTTTATTTTAGTTTTGAATATGCCGCCACATTTATTTAAACCAAAGTATTGCAAGAGTCGGAGATACGCAAAGCTAAAGAAAACTATTGCAAAACGTCAGCAAAAATTCAAGGAGAATCAAGATGCAATACGACTATTAAAGTGGCGCGTACAAATTAATTTAATGGTGATTAAGGAACTGAAAAAACACCGAAAGGGTCACAGACGACGCAAAACGAGATGATTTAAATAAGATAAATGAGTACAAACAGCTGCTCTACTTATAAGAATAATCTTATGCTTGCAAAGGCATTAGATTACATATTCTTATGAGCAGAACCGAAAATTTAAGTTGAGTAAATCTACGGTCAATAAAGATAATATTTACAACTCTTACGCTCTTCCCACGCGTTCTACGTCGTTTTTATTGATCTCATTTCAACTGGGCATGCTATAAAATCAAAGCCGTCTTCCCCTAGCAACAAATCGCATCTACTTAAGCCCGAAAAAAACCCTACAGAAAACTTTCAGAGCATTAATAAATATTTACAGGCACATCGCGTTCTCATTGCTACGCTGCGGGGCGTGGCTCGCAATGAAATCAAATCAAATATGCACGCTGACGCTTTATATTCATATAAATACACACATAGATATATATATATAAATATATGTATATATATATACCGATGGCTGCCTAAGTGTCTGTGTCCCACTGTCCATTTGGTTTGGCGTGCTCACAAGAATTTAAATCATGTGCTCAGCGAGCTGACTTACATGCTACTTACAAGCCAAAGCGCCTATATGTATGCCCATAAAAGAACAGTAGAGTGAGGTGATGGGATGAAAAGAAACGGGCGACGGAAACCCGAAAATGAAATGGAATGGTCTCTGGCGGGCAGTTTGGGACTCCAGCTAGCACACTGAATAGATAGATAGCCCCTTGCTGGCAACAACAACAACAGCAACAGCAACAAAAGCAACACGCAGTTATTATTCGGACTGTTCTTCGGTTTTTATGCACACGGAATTTTTATGAGTTAATTTAATTTATAGTTTTATTATTATGTGCAGCACATAATACAAAAGAGAGAGAGAGAGAGAGACGCGTCCCGTTGAATTGAGACATATGACAATTGAGTCTTCTGCAGCCGTTTTGACCTTTTCATGCACTTTTCAAGTGCGATCTTCAAGCTGTTATATCTTGGCCAGCAGAAGCAATTGCATTAAGTTGGCTCCTTTTTCTTACTCCACCACCGCCTTTATCAAGTGCTTCCAACTTGTAAACAACTTGAAATGACGCATAAATTTAATTTAAACAGTCTGCTTGCAAGTGAAAGAAAGCAACAGAACGAGAGGAATAAAAAGTCGGGACTCTCGAAAGTATGCTACGATTTTTGCACTGTTGATTTATACGCTAATAAAAGCAATTTCACTGAATACCAAACGAAAGCAACAGAGATAAAAACAAAAAGTAAGAGAAAGAGATGGGTTGTGTCAGGACCTGTCTTTGACATTGTAGACAATCGGTTCAAGGGTTGTTCTTGTTGTAGTTGTCGTTGTTGTTGTTTCTTTTGACTGTCAGACTGAGAGCCTTGAGACACGCAGATGAGCAACGGACATTTGAGCTGCACAAATTTAATTATTTACTTTGGTTTTTTGGCCACCGAATTGGACTTAAAGTTCAGGCTTTGGTTTTTGGTTAAACTCTAAACTCTTAAAGCTGGCGAAATTAAGTTGAGATATTGGCCAAACGAATCACAAAATTTTATTTATTTTTTTCAGTTTTAATGCATTTAAATACATTAATCAAGCAAATCTCAATTCAATTATTCTCTCTCTCCTTTCACTATTTCACTTTTTACTAGCACTTTGCATAATTCAATTGCCATTTCACGTAATGCTTAGAGCCTGTAAAGCATTTAAATGACATGCATTTTACAATTTGTAACAATAAAACCTCACAACAACAACAAGCTGTGTGCTTGTATCTAAACAGTTGGAAACACACACACACTCACATTTGCACAGGTAAGTGTGTTGTTGTATTTGTTCATTCATATATTATTTATATTGAATATTCAATAATAGAATATATTATCTGCGGGCTTATTCAAAATACGTTTTAAATGAATTTGTCAGCGCTTAAAGCTGCACGAAACAATAACAACAATATCAAAACAAGAAAAAACCAGTAAGAAGGCTCTAGTCGAGATATATATACCCTGAACTCTATACTTTACTCGCACAGTCAGTGTACTGCATACTTTCCTTAGTTCAATGTTCCATATCTCCGGTCTTTCTTAACTTAAGTGCGTCTCAACTTTTCAAAATTGAAGATTATATTGTTATCGATCACATGTGTATATTGGAAACGGGAAGAGTTATAGAAAATTTGAAACAAACTGCTTCCTTCTGCCTGTTACATTCTTTTGCACAAAACCATTATACCTTTTCTACCCATATTTAATGGGTTCAGGGTATATTAAACAAACATACACAATAACAGCAACAATAAACAGCACCATCCCAAACACTGGTTAAATGAATGCCCATGTTTCACGTGACACACACACACTCAAGAAATCCGAATATATATATATATATAGTGTGAGTGTGTGTGTGTCACGTGAAACATGGGCATTCATTTAACCAGTGTTTGGGATATATATATATATATATATATATATATGCTTTAATGAAGCAATAAATTTAAACTACGCTTGTTTTTTACATGTCCAAGTACACAACAAATAAATGAGCCCACGTTGAGAAACTGTCTAATGCTAGACGAAAGGATATCCTGTATAAATGATTTCAAACAGAGTATAAAATAAGAAAATGAAAACAAACCTTATTGAAATTGGTAATATATTTTCTTCAACATTTCCTTTACATAATATCTATGCCCTACATAAAAAAAATCACTTTGAATTTTTAAAAACTTCTGCAGGTTTTATATTCACCCACTTGACGACCTGTATGTTAATAGGGAATTTTAAAAGAGCTTACTTTTTTGCATTCCCTATCTTTCAGTTTCGTCCTCTCTCTCTCACACTGTTTTTCTCTTGATGTCTCGTCGTACTGACTCCGTCTCGCTCTGCATAAACGCACACATGTTTCGTGTGTTCGTTTTGTATAAATACATAAACCTTTTTAAGCTGTCAAGTGATATGTCAAAATTGATATCCGAGTCATTTAAAATGCATGCAAATATAGCGCATCGACAACAACACCGACAATATATTAAGGTTGCCCCCAAAAAAAAATATCAGGCGAGGCATGTTACTCAGCCAGTCACTTAGTGGGCAACAAGCATAACAATAACAGCATCAACAACAACAGTTCACAGCACATTTGCATAAACTCGTTTATGTAATGTTAAATGTCAGCGACAGCGTCACGGACTCAATGCTGCCTCACTCAAACACAGACACTCACACACACACTCACACACATATATAATTATGGAAGTCGCTGTTGCAGTTTCAGTTCCAGTTGCCTCTGCAACGTTGAATAAAAACGCGTTTAATTCACCATCGTCAGCGTTGCGTTTTTATTGTGATTTTTATTATTTTCTTCGCGGTTTGTTTTTGTTGGCAGCTGTAGCTTGAAATTGCATTGAAATTCATAACACATCTGATGCATGAAACGCTGCAAGCAGGCTATGCAAATTTCACGCATTTTATTGCAGCCCTAGGCTGCCACTGGGTTTCACAAAGGGTTCGGTGTCGTTGGGGTCACACAAGCAGTCGTGCACACAATATGATGATGGATTTATTAATTATAATTTCACTTTTTTGCGGCCCAGAAATTTTTTTTTTCTTGCATCATATTTTTTGGGATTTCCCAATGTCTGAGTTCTATTTTTCATGTGCTGAACTTACAAAGTGACTTTATTGTAATTAATAATATGATGGACAGCAACTGCGTATAAGTTGCGTTGCTCGTGCACGGGATTGGCAAGCCAGTAAAATTAAAAGCGGGCACGCGACGCAACATTAAAATTCAACACTTAAATTAAAAATCTTTACATGAAACTTAAAAGAACTATCCTCTAAAAGTTGAGAAACAGAAGAGGATGTAACCAAAACGAATTCTTTACATAAAAGTAATGAAATTTCTAGAACTGGTACTGCATGGAAGCTTTCGAATATTGGAACTGCATTTTCAAATATTTCAATTTAAATCAACAAAGTATATAGATAATATTTACATAAGCTTTTTTAATACAAACACGCGTTCCACAACTCGTTGTCCTTAAGAAAATACAGTTCACACATCTAGCTAAATTTTGAAGCAAAGCCAACACTACATTGCTACATTGCGTATACGTTATATATTCTTGTATAACTCTACTAGCTTTGCCAAAGATCACGATTTGACAAGCTTCCGCTGTGTTCCAGTCGACTACAGTTCTTGACTTTCGTGCTGCACTTCATCTGTGTCAGCAAATTTTTGTGGGGCACTTGCAACAGACTGTTGCAAGTTGTTCTCGTTCAAGTTATTGCTGTAGTTGTTGTTGGTGTTGTTATTGTCTGACTGGATGCACAAAATGTTGATGCATTACTTTCAACTAAGCGCGTTGATTGTTAAATATATATATAAAGCAGACTTACACACACACACACATTTGCACTCGCTGCCATCGCAAAATGTTGCTTATGAATTATTATGAGCCACGCACGCATATTGCAACATTAAATGGCACTAAATTTGTTGTTGTCTGTGCGTCTATTTGCAAATTGCCAGCGCTAAACTTTCAAAAACAAGGCAGGCGTGCCTGGGGAGCATGGCGAGATGTGAGATGCGGAATTGCGGCATAAAGCCAAATGTGTTTGGCCCACTAGCCATATGCTCTGTTGGCCATTTATGAATGATTTGCTGGTTGGTTTCGGTTATGGCTGCCGGTTTTAGCTATATAGCCAGCCACGGCGCTCACATTTCGCATCGCCAAACTTATTTCAAAGTGCATAATTCATTGTTTCGCCCACATTATTTTCCCTGTCATAAGTTGAAAAGCTGCTGTTGCTGTTGCTCTTTTTACTGCAGTTCAAATTGGCTTCAAGGCATATGAAATTAGTTGTGTTTGCTGACTTTAGACTTGTCGCAACTGCTTGTCAACAGATATACAGCAATTTTACGTGAGTTGCACTTTTCCTGCATACATAATTGAATGTGTCGCTTCAAGGCCTTTTAGAGATTTGAGACAGTGGTGTTTTTTAGCTAGGTCTCTGTTGTGTAACAGAGCGAAAAAAAATAACCCAATTACTAGAAGAAACATTACCGAAGATCATGAAGAGGAATAGACTGAGCTTGTTGATTACTATCTTTGAATTCCATACAAAATAAGTTTATTAAGCAGTCTGTATACTTTCCATTGCTTTCTCCCTGTGTAGTTGTTACCTTCAAAATGAAACCACAATTTGAGGCATGCAAACCATTTAAAAGTTTTATCAACTCCATGACATTGCTGCAACAGAAACGAGCTCTGGCAAGAAGCTCATTTTGTATCTTGTTGGATATTAAAGTAAAGGACATGGGTGTGATCTCTTACACTATCTATACAGCAGGAGCAAATGCAGCTGGCGTAGCTTTAAGCGAATTCAAACTCGATTTGCACTCAAAACTAAATGTGTTTGCTTTTCACTTGCAGGCAAAAACTATTTACAAAACGACAGCGATGGAAGGTTTCTTGGATGCCGGAGGCATTGTTAGTTATTTACATTTTGCAGGTAACCAGCCACCTTTCCGAGAGGAAGATATTGCTCCCCAATTTCGCGTTGCACCTGGGGGCAACAATGCAATCCACTCAATTATCTACAATGTGTAACATTTTATGCACTTTCAGTGCTGTGGGGGATCGTTAGTTTACTCGTAGCAATAACTGTGCTAGCGTACAACTCCATCTTCAGCTCCTTGCCCAGCATCCAAAACACACACACAAACAGACAGACACAAATAACTTGCAGCTGATTGTTTTGAGTACATCCTTCTTGTCTGCCTTCAATTGTAAGCAAACCAGAAATAAGTTTGGGCCAGCAAAAAGTTTTGCCTTGACGGTCGCTGCCATTGTGCAGTCTTAAATTAAATCGATTAATTTGCAAGCAACAAAAGTTCTTATAAATGGTAGACGCTTCGGTTTGTTCATTAGCTAAATCAATCCAGTTGCCGGCAACTTGCAACAACTTCAGATGCTATTTAAAATGTGTTTCTTTTTTCCTTTTCTTTGTTTACTTTTAATTTTGTCGTTTGTCAATTTGATTGGCTTTTTCGCAATTTACTGTCTCAAAAATGTTCAACAAAATGTTTAAAAAAAACATGCAAACTGCATCTGATTTAGTTTATATCAAACTTACTCAGACCTTTTTTTTCAAAACAAAAACATTTAAATTTATAAGTAACTCTGGTATATTTAACAGACGGCTACATGTTGCATATAAATCAAACAATAATAATTTAAGCAAGTTGCATTAACAGATCGGCCAAAACCGTCTTTGCTTTATTAAAGCTAAGTCTACTGATTGACAGACTTATTGCTGCATATAAATTTATTTTAATTGAAGCAATTGAAAAAAAAAAAACATTTAAATAAAAAATAGTTGAATGAAAGTATACTGATTCTGTTTTTTTTTTACGGATTACATTTATCGTTTGGTATCCGTTTTGTGTAAACAGTTTTACCGGTTTTTATGCGTATTATTTTAATTTTTTGTTATATTGCAAATATTTACATTATAAAGAATACAATGTATGATAGTTTTTTTTATCACAGCTCTAGTCGAGAAATCCCGACTAGACTATACCCTGAACACTGAACTTTACGCGTACAGTCAGTGCTTGCAAGTCTCTAATAGTCGCTAAAATAGACACGTTCATACATACAGACGGCCTGATAGACGGGCATGCCTATATCGACTCGACTGTTGATGCTGATCAAGAATGTATATACTATGGGTATATACATTCAGCGGTCGTAAATGATTCATTCTGCCTGTTACGTATTTTGCAGATAACCATTATACCCTTTTTACCCATTTTTAATTTTTTCAGGGCATAATAATTTACAATTGACGCCCTGTGTTTTTGTACCCTGAATAATAATACTTTTTACAATATACAAAAACATCTTAACTTAACTTAATTTTAAATATTCCTTTTCTCAACCATTACAATAAAAAATTTCACAATTATTATTTCTCTAATTTTAACACTAAATATTATTCATATCTAGTGTCTCTGTCGGATATGACTAGAGTCTTCTTGCTTGTTGTATTTGAAATATGTACTTCAAGGCTGGACAATAAATATTTGATGAACTGATAATATTTTTTGGCCAATAAGCCAAAATGCAAACGCAAAGCGCTCCGTTGTAGTTGTATGTGCGTTGCTGTTGTTGTTGTGGCATGCAAATAAATTAAATGCAGCCGACATTGCAATGCATTGTTATAGTGATATTGTTGTTGTTGCACAGTTGAATTGTGTTTAACAAATGACACTGTCGCAATTTGTATAGGCTAATCACACCAGAGACAGGACAGACGACACACACACTCTTAAACTGGGCCATAATTAAATGCCTTCATGTGCATTACCAATACAATTAGACGCATTAAGAGCGTATATTTTGTGTGTCTGTGTGTGTGTGCGTGTGTGTGTGTTAAAAGCAGTGTTTTAAATGGCGCACGTTGATCGCATTCCGATTGGCGCTGGTCTCCATGAAAGCATTTCGGTTGACCCACAAAAGTGCGCCGTGAATTTTAGCATTTTCGATGCCACAAAATGGGGGCAGTGGGCGCGAGTTAGACTGCCTCAAATAGCGCAACATTTTGTGGCCAATTTTCATTCGGCAATCTCTTTTGGGACACTTGCAAATTTATGGCAATTGGCAATTGCTCTTCTGAGCTGCGCCAAATGCAGAGAAATCAGCTTCTACCCGATAAAAAACAGCTTTAAATTAAGGTTGTTTAAATAATTTTTAGGATAATCAGGCTACCGCTAACCATATCCCAGAAATAGAACATCCCATCCCTTTGATGTGAGCAAAAAATTTAATGAAATGTACCATTTTGGAGCAGGTTGCACAAAAAGAGAGCTTCTAATTAAAATGATTTTAGGATAAAAAACAAAGCAGCCTGACCGAAACACAAACACACACACACGCCTACATACACACTTGCATACATACGTAAATAAACATTTCAAATTACTTAAATAGCAAAAATTGAACAACAAATGTAGCCCTTAGCCGAATACAGAAAAACAAAAACAAAAAATTGGAAGAAATGTGAAAATTTGTAGCGCATGTGAAACCTAAAAACAAAACTGTAGAAGCCGAACTCAACACACACAAAATCATGGTACCAAACATAATTTGGGAGCAAGTCCGAAGGACGACGAGTTGTTGTTGTTGCGGTTTGTGCAATGCGTATAAGCTCTAATCTCATATTTACTTGACGAATGAAAAATGAAATTGAGTTGCCGTTTTGGTTATTTCTTTTTTGTGCTGTTCAGCTCGGCTCCGCTCGAGGGAAATTCAGAATACACTACAGTTGTGTTTTGTAAATTTTCAATTCAAAGTTTAACGAACATTGGTTAACCAATGTTGGTATTTTCTCAAAACTTCAACTTTCTTAAATATACTGCTTACTTCTTGTCTTATCTTTAAGATTTTAGCTCAACTCAAACCATATTTTAGACCGTCTGCAATGCTTTCCAGACCCTTGACTAACTAATAAGCTCAACAATTGAGATCTCTGTATAAAAATATATAACGTAGGAGACATTAAATCACCTCAGTTAAAATAACAGCAAATATGAAGAATCTAAGCAAATAAGTATATTTATCTGTGTGCGTGGGTTTGCAGGGTGAAAGGCAAGGGCAACTCATCATAAAAGTCAACAATATATATATATATATATATATTTTTTTTGTATGTACATGAAAGTATAACCCAACAAAAAAAAAGAAAAAAGAAAAAAGAAGCGCAACAAAAAATCAGTTGCTAAACATGTGGCCATACGTAAAGAGGTGGGTTCGGCTGCCGACGGGGGTCATGCACTCCGGGGGTGAACAAATATAAAATCTCACACTACAAACTAACTTGACCCAAAACTACAAGAACAAATAGCTCGAGCGGTCAGCTAGCTAACAGGATATACAAAGAGAACCAAAAGGTCTGTTGGGCGAAAGGGGTTGATAGAAGAGGGAAGAGGGGGTGGGCTGAAAAGCTGTTCATATTTTATGCGCATAGCAGCACATGTTTAAATTAACATAAAGCGAAATTGAGCCGATGCCTGAGCTTGCCTTAAGTTGACATAAGGCAGCAGCATAAAATTCACACTCAAAACACACATACACACACCCACATGCACACGCAGATGGACTCAGCACAAAAGTTGAATTTTATACGTAGTTAAAAAAGGGTTGGCGGATTCAGATTGCAGGCCAAAAAAAAAAAACGATTTTTACGCGCGGCATTTTTACATATTCTTGGGTCAGGCACATAACTGTGCATGGCATAATAATGACGCGTGCCGAGTGGCAAGTGTGGACAGCGGGCAAATGGGTGTGGCAAAGCCAAGCAACCAAAACGCAGCCGGCGCAACCACAGCACAGGCGGTCAAATAAAATAAAATACCAAAATAAAAAAAGCGAGACGACAAATCATGTCGAAAGTTCAAATCGAGCCAAATTACAACGAAGGAAAGGCAAGTCAAAGGATATCCGATTGAAAATGCAAAAAGCGCATGAATTCGAAAGTTTTTGCTAAGCTAATAACTGTGGTATAAACTTTAAGTTAAAAGCATGTCGTGAAAGTTTTCATCAAACTTAAAAGTAACAAAAATTAATATATTCTCTTCAATATTCAAGAGTGGAACAAAAAATTCTATAAACATAGAATAAAGTTGTTAAAGTCAAATGAATTAAATTGATTAAAATATGCAATGATGTAAATGCAATTTAAATATGCAGTTCTAAACATTTTTGTAGAACCCACTTAATATGTTTATTCATTTATTCTTTGGTTTGAATTTAGGGCTTAAGTCCTCACTCATCAATATTGCTTTAATGAAATAGATTTGAAAATTTGTTGCGGTTTGTAACTACCCATGTATAAGCCGTGTGTATTAAGTGAATGTCTTTGGGAATTTATCTTTTGATTAGGCGTGCTTGAGCGGAGCCCAAATTGTCTGCCCGACAATTTCCTGATGCTGGGGCGGCACACAAAAAGGGACAGCGCATCAAATTTATGTGACGTCCTTTTGGCCTCAATAATGAGCACAAAAAAAAAATATTTCTTTCGATATAATTCGGGTTTTCAGCATTTTCTGCGGCTGTGTTTCCCCTTCCTTTTCTCTTTTCTCTTGTAATCACGCATCGTCGCACAAAGCTGAGCCCTCACTCATCTGTAATTCACTTTAACTGTCTATATATGTATATGATAGAAGTCGTTAATATATACAATTTATCATGAGGCGCTGAAAAAATGAAATGCCAGCTCATTGGATTACCGATGTGACTTTGATTTGCTTTAAGCACTAAGCGGTACGACGACTAAGTCTAACCGAAAACAAAACAAACACACACAAAAATACTGAAAATGAGAAAAAATAGGGGAAAATGCCATAAATGTTAATTGCAATGCCATACGCACCAAAACCAAACCACAACCGAGTTTAGTCCGAAACAGCCCATGGGCTGACAGCTGTTCAGAATGAGTTTGACAATTATGTGGCTTCCACACACACAAATACAAAAACCCATACGCACACAAAAACACATACACATATGACAATAACTGCCCCGAAGCCAAGGCCAAAGCATTTTTGGGCATCAAATTCATTAGAGCCGCTTCAAAGTGCCAACGTGCAGAATGTTGATGGTTAAAAGGGGTTTTGGTGAGAGCAGGGGAGAACTGTTGTGCAGCTTCTTCACTGCTGATGCTGCTCCTGCATGCAAAACGATGTTTTAATATGAAATTAGTAAAGTCCTTTGGTTTTTGGCTTCGGTGCGTGTGTCGACTCTTGACTCGCTCTCTTTTCCGGGTTTGGACAAAGTAAAACAAATACAAATTGCTTGCCATGTACTTATTTGGTCAACAAATGACAGTACTTTCACACACAAATACATATGCACACAAACACACACGCACACCGATAAACACATGTGGCAACAGATAGAGCCACACGACACTAAGAAAACATATAGCCAACATTAACACAATATTGCGACTGTTGACTTACGCAACAAGAAACAGTTACATTTACTTTAACCACTTCCCTATTCCTTCTCTCGCCTTTCTCTCTAGTCAAAAAGTTGGTTTTTGCTCCTCGGTTTTGTTCCTTGTCAGCACAATGAAGACAAAGTGCAAATAATGCGAATTTCATTGACTTTTCAACAGAACGCTTGAGGAACATGTTAAGGTTATAGTTATAATAAAGGATATGGATAGAACTGTTATTGAATTTTCAACTTATGTGTTCAAACACACGAATACTTAAATTGGGAATTAATACATAAGCAACTTTAAATAGATAATTTACTTCGCTGTAACTTGTTTTCCCATTTTTTTGTTAGTCCATAATATCTTTAAATTTTTAAGTGTAATGTCTTGAGCATTAAATTTGCCTCCTTCTAGCTGGCGCCCAATCAAAGTATGCTTGTAACTCGTCTTCTCACGTTTATTTACACACTCAACCACACAAATATGTATACATAACCATACACACACACACACACACACCAAAAGACAAGCACACTCACACGGCACATGTCAAATGCCAGCCTGCCTGAAGTTTTTCAACTGTCAATTAATAGCGAAACTAATTAAACTTTGCAAAAGAGCAAAAACGTGTAATTAATCGACACATAAGAGAACGAGACGCAAAGTGGAAGAAAGAGTGACAGAGCAAGAGAGAAGTACGGAAAGGTAGTGCCTTTAAGTTTAATTAAACTTTTGTACAAATACGGCCCAAAAGTGTTGGCGGCCAATGACGGGAACAATAGCTACAATTATTAATCAATTTATAATTGAATGCAATAATATTGAAAAACGAAAAAGGATTTGTTAAAAGAACAGGAGCAATATATGTAGGTCCATACATGGACATACCTACGAACATTTGACAAAGTTTGTTTACATTCATTTCATGATTTGTTTAGAGCCCAAGGGGAAAAAAGTCGCTCAGTCATCGTTGTGTTTGACGGTCACAACAGCAGCAGAAGTCAGTAAATGACAAAAGCAGTAAAAACAATACGGCGTCACTTCCGGCACGCATTAGCGGCATTGCGTGTACGCCATTGTTTTTGTGTGTGTGTGCCTTTTGGCGTTGCAATCTAATGCTGTGTGTTGGACGGGAGCAGCTTAACGTGTCATTGTCAATGTTCAGGATTGTTGTTGCTTTTGTTTGTTGTTGCCGTTTGCCAGTTAGGCAGTTAAGCAGTTAGGTATCATCATCATTAACGGTCGGCGGCAGCTGCAGAATAATTTGATCGATGTACTTTTATACCTTGTGCAGTGCGACATCTATTTTAAACTCCACTGTTTGGGCCCACAAATTAGATTAATGACCTGGGTGTTGCCGCGAATCGAACGGCACAGTTCCCTTCGAGCAGACACACACACAGAGAGAGAAATGCCAAACGCTCATTATGCTCCGCACGAGTTCGATTTGATGCTCATTTAGTTGATTGTCTGCTACTGATTCTTTTCTTTTCTTTAATGTTTTATTTTTTGCCTTTTTCAACTTTTTTTTCTTTTTGGTCACTTTTCTCTCTCTTAGTGGCTCACCGCAATAATTGGAAAAGTTTTCATTTGAACACCCATCAACGACACCAACAAGAACAATGGAGCGTGTCGCTACGACAACAACAACGACAACAAAATTGTGGTTTTACATCAGCAACAAAAACAAGAAGAAATGCTATCGTCCTCATCGTCATCGTCGTCGTCGTCGGCGCAAAGTCATCAAAAGGCTACTAAAGGTTGACGCAGCTCGTCCTGGCCCATTCTGCCCAGGACAACTTTTTGTGGCCATCGCTATGAATTTGGCACGCAACGGACCACGAAAGCGAAACGAAACGAAAACACTTTGCACTCAACGCAGACACTGACCCCCAAAAACTGAGAAAGAGATAGGGGATATGTAGAGAGAGTGAGTTGCAGCCAGCAGCTGCCTCAGATGCATTTTCTATGCACTATTCGCACAACGGGTATAGGAGCTTTATAAAGGAACAGGATTTTATGCAAGAAAAGTAGCCATTAGTTAATTTTATGAATTGATGTGTAACTAGGACGCGTCGTTAAGGATTTCCACAAATTGTTTTAGAATTTTGAAAGTCGAACTTTGTCAAGTTGAAGTTATCAAAATTGTTCATGGTTTGTTATATTCTTAGAGCATTAGCACAGTCATACTTTGACTTGAACGTTGTGGTGCTGCTGAGGCATGCAGTTTGCCTACAATGATTTAAGTTTTCATTATCGGTGGAAAAGTCCGGACAGTCTGGACGCATGCTGCCTCTTTGTCTGCCTTTTATCGCAGGCGTTGCATGTGTGCAGTTAAATGTTCCATTTCAACAGGATTACATCGTTTATCCAAGCAAACAGGATGAGGTGCGCGCACACACAGACACACGCACACATACCAAACAGAAATACATCCATGCATACACTAAAAGATAATGAATTGAAGCCTGGGAAACGCTTGCGATCGCTGTCGTCGGCGTCGCCGAGGTCGACCGCTGTGTAAATGCATTTTCGACGCGCTTCAAATGCGACAACCGAAGAAACCAATGGAAATGTTTTCCAGATTCCGTAGGGACATCTTTGCACTTGCTACTTGTTGTTACCTGCTGTGTGTGTACGGCTTTTGTGATATCCGGGGTTTCGCCTTCTGTGGTATCCTAGAGCCTATTCTAATGAAAAGTTGACCCGGCTGCTGCCAGTTGCTGCCAACGTGTGCCTAGCCATCGTCTGTGATGTAAAAATGTTTGTCATTTGAATTTGTGTCTGTGGCTGCGCATGCAGTTTCGCAATTTGTTGACCCGCACCGCTGGTCCGTAGCTAATTTGGGCAGCAGTCGCGCCCAAATGGTTTCATGTCGTCATCAGCGTCGTCCTGCAGCTGCTGATTAGCACTAGAATAACTGGCCACGGGTTTGTGGACGAGCTATTATGCCTGAAAATTTCAACATGCCAGCGCCGAACGCGATTCGCTTGACTTAAAAACGAGTTTGCCGAGATCTTTGGAATTAAACTACCTTGAACTCTCCACAGTGGACACATGCAGACCCATTAAGAAAGCAAGTTTAACTAAAAGTTATTAAAAATTATAAAGTTTATATTTAGTTTATTACCGGGCTACGTGCCTTATGTTAATATTTTTACTCAGCTTTAATGTAACACTTTTCTTATTGATCCATATGACATCTGGCTTCGATTACACGTCTATCGACAACCGTTCTTTTTGATGCCACGCTATTCACAGTTCATTTCTAATATCGCCAACAACATTCATCGAAACGATATCGGTGCAAATATTATATGTATCCATAAGATAAATGCTAGAACATTTTATTCAAATAATTTTTAGTTTTTTAAATAATATTAATAATAATTCGATAGTTCGATAGATATTCCTGATCAGCACAACTCCGATGAATTTGATGCTGTGGCGATGTGACTATCGTGTATATATAAGTGAAGCGACAACTAAATGTATATTACACATAAAATAAATGAATATAATATATTATAAAATAAGTTTTTTCATGTGAGAAAACCACTTGCTCAACTTTTATTTGTGATGTTGTGTTCGCATTTCTATTCTTACACAAGAGCTTTAATAATATTGCGCTTTAGCCAAGTGATACGCTTTTATTTCCTTTGGTTGTCAAGTCATTCTAGCTTGTTGTAGTTCCTAAACTTGCTGCTTACAGCCAAGCACCTAAAACAGCCCACAACATGAAACACCCACAGCTTACTTACAAATGATATTCGCCTCGTTCTTGTTTATAGCGCCACATTTTGTGGCAATAAAGCAGACTCAACTTCTGAACTCTAGGGAGCTACAGCCAGCCAGCTGCTGCAGATTTCGTTATGCAGTGCAACTGCAACTACAACCAGTAACCGGCAACTGCAATGACGCCATGCAATTTAGTTGAATTACCAACTGAAACAATGGCGACTGTTAATTGGTTTCCTTTGTTCTCTATCAGAACGTTACCGGATCCCTTAGCTGGTGCTATTACTGTTGCTATTACAGTTACTAAAGCTTGCAATAGCTGGCCAGGGGCCTCGAGCTTTGACTGTGTGTGTGACTGTGGCGGCTGCTACTGCTGCTGTTTGCCAATTGCTGGAAGAATTTGAAATTTTCTTTGCTTGGGCAAATTTATTAAACAAACAAAGCAAAAGCCAGCGCCGTAGCCAAAACTTAAACGCAGCAAAGATGGTAAGAGTGAGCCTTCAAGCTAGTAAAGTGCAGCAAAAGCAACAGCTCTTCATCTCTAGATACGGAAATTTGCATATTGCACTAACTAAGCAAAGGACATGGCAGAAGCAACTGAACAGCTGACAGTGCTAATGAATGGACGTCTGTCCAAGCTAAAGCTAAAGCCCAAACCAGAATCAACCCGACATTATCTTATCTTTATGACGTCGCATAACTAAATGGCCAATTAGTGATTCCGTAGCTTGGTAAATGAATGACTTGCCTTGACTTCACATTGAACTCCTTTCCACTCATCTTTAAAATACATTCAAACTGTACATGCTACATTTGGCATCCATGTCCATCACACGTATCAATCAATATCACTTCCAAAATTTCTTCATACATGACGAGTTGACAACTTCATTTCATTTCCTCATGCAACAAAGTTTACAAGTTTTTCGACGTGTCTGACTTTATATTCAATTCTTGCTTCGGTTATACTTCCTTGCGTTATGATTTGGCAACTCATAGTCTTTCACTTTACGCTGTACTTTGCTTTTACTTTTCAGCTACTTAAATTCTCGCTTTAATTCCCGCAATGCTTTTTTCCAATATATTAGAGTTTATTTTTCTTTTCGCTCCACTAACTCATTCGCTTCTCATTACACATTTCACTTTACTTATTTATTTGTTTCAAACTTTAGTTTTTCCTTCACGTCTCACCTTATGATTATTGTCTGACTTTTCGCCATCGATTTTTGCATCACTCTCGGTCCCAACTTCTTAGTCAGCTTTTTGTGGGCACTCTTAATCAAATGCTACTTTATTGTGAAGCTTCGCTTATGCATTGGTAAGTCCTGGCAAGTTCATCTAGGACATATCAATAATGCAATTGATTTTAAACGGTTGTTAAGTGCAGAAGACGACAAGTGGCAACAGATTCGAATAACTTGCGATTGTTCAAAAGTTTTTCGGGGCTGTTGAAAATATTTGCATATTCTCGCATTTCGCGTTGGCCTACACAGAAAAGGAAACTTTTCGGTGCTTTGTACGGCGAGGCCATTTGTTCTTGAGCTGACTGCCAGCCATGGCTATAAGTCAATATCCGAGTGTTGAGTTGCCAAGCGGCACAACTTTCACTCCTCTCTCTCTTTATCTCTTTCGCTTTTGATTTTTGCGTTTTGTTTATTGTTCGCGTAGTTTTTGAAAAATGAACTCTGCCATCAAGGCAGCGTTCGCGCTATGGCATAATTTGTCTGGTGCAGTTTATTGCAGAGCATAAATCGGTCTTGCGGTTCATGTGATGCTTAGTGGTATACGGTATGGGTTTCTGGTATTTGGTACTTATATTGAAAGTTTCGCTTGAATAGCATTGATGACAGCAGTGCAACGGGAAACAGCCAGATGCAGTAAATCAATTATGATTAAAGCCCATTACTGCTGCAATGCACGCATACAATACTATACTACTAAATACAAAGTTATTGCCCAGCCACGTAGGGCCCCACTGACTTGTACGGAAATTGCTTTAGTCTTGTTCGTTGTTATCCTCGCTCTGCCTCGGCCTCTCTCTCGTCTCCTTGTTCTCTGTATGTGAGTGTGTATATTGGGTGTGCGTGCGGTTACGCCCACGTAATGACAATGATTTGCTTTGCCATCGATTGAAAACGCTTTCAGTTCAGTTTGTAATGATGCTGCCTGTTCTCCATTCCAATACGTTGTTATAAGGCACACAAACACAGAAACACACACACACACACACACACACACACACACACACACACACACACACACACACACACACACACATACACTCGCAAAAGAGACACTTGATTCTCTGGAACGTTTAGCCACAGAATGATGGATTGAGGGGCAAAGTTTGGGGAGTATTTATAATTGAGAGAATAATTAGATAAGTGTAGAATCTTCAATGTGCGTATATATGTGTTATTTGTATGCGTTTGCAAAATGTAATTGGGTTGTATTTAATGAAGAACTAATGTCTTGAGAGTGGCATATAAATTCTCTGAATGCTGTGCTGAACAGCAGCCGCTGTAAAATACGTTTAAAATGAAAGAAAGACTTTTCCATTACAAATGGAGCAGTTAATTCAAGGTGGTGAACGTTTTGTGCTGGATTTTCTAATATAATGAAAGCGTCATAGTTAAACTTAAGTTAAGATACAATTAGTACAAAACTCATATGTTTATTATGCTTCGACTTCAACTACTAGGTTTTCAGGATAAATTTATAATTTTATCTTAAGAAAATATTTGTTTTATTACTTTTTTTATTTGAATCATGATTCGAATTATAAATTCGAATTATCACTTATGTATTTTGTCTTAGCTATTCGCAGGCTTACTAAGCTAAGTTCGATCTGAGAAATAGAGTCAGTTCTTGAAACATAAGAGTTCCATTAATTAACTTTCGTTTCTTTAGTATTTATTTCAGTTGAACCAACAAAATTAAGAAACGGTTGCAAAATTATTTGTTAAACACACTCAAATGTCAGTTGCAGCATATTCTGATATTTTTTTTTGCGTCTTCGTATTTTTTTCGATTCCTTGGTGGATTTTCTGTTGTATTATTTGGCTTCAATATTTGCTTTATGTGGTGAAAGACAGCACAAATAAAAAGCGACTGAAACTCTGAGAATTGAGAACCTGAAACTGGGCCTGAATATGTGCCACCTACGTATTGAATATACGTATGTATATGTGTATTCTTGTATGTGTGTTTGTGTAAGGGCTCTGTCTTACATTGTATATAAATGCCTACTTATAACGACATTTAATTTCAAGGCACGCACGTACCGTACGAACTGAGGCCGAGGCAGTTGTTGTGTCTACAATATTGAATATTGTACAAGCACACACACACAATCAGACACACATAGATACACACAGACAGGCATGTAAAGTGCCACATTTGCACCTACACAAGTCTGCTTATTTAGTGTCAGGTTTGTGAATGCCTCATTGTTTGCGCAGCGCTCGCCTCCGACACACACACACACTGGCATAGACAGTCGATTTATTTCGAACACATGCAGCAGAGCCGAGAGTCAATGCCAAATACGCCGAATATTCCTGTCTCTTCACCTTAATCCTCGGGGTCCCGCAAGTATGGCGCCACACGTGGCAAGCCGTTGGTCGCTCATAAATCTCGCACGCACCACATAATTATCCATTCAACAAACGCTAAATAGACACTGAACTATGGTTGTGGGCCTGGCCAGAGCTTAGTGGTCCAAACATGCATTTAGCATAGATAAGCCCACAAATTCTTGCTGTTCACTTCAATCAACAGCAAATTTAAATACGTTTTTACATTAATCCATTCTTATTATTATTATGACTTGAGAACATTTTGTAAATTTGTTTTCGGCCAGCAAGTGGACCTCTAGTTAAAGTCATTAGAGCATAAAATCACATAAACGCAAATGAAGTAAGTTTCATGCTTGCCAAATGCTTCAAAGCCTGCAAAAAACCAGCGAAACAACAATGGTGCACAGTGCGGTACAAAACAACAGCTACAGCGAAACAACGGCTAAAAAAATAAAAATATATAAAACAACAGCAAAAAGCAACTGTGCAAACAAAACAAAAGTGCGGACTGGTCGATGCTCTTTTTTCATTGCAAAAAAATTTTCAGTTTGATGAAAGGCAGTGAAAATATTATTTTTTATCTCTTTTCTTTTAAGTCATTTAATTTTAACATTTTTTTCAGAGATTCAAGTTTGTTTAATACTATAAATAATTGTATGATTAAAATCAAAATATTCCCTTTTTCCTTCTTCAGTTTACAACATTTAAATGCCACAAAAATGCTGCCAAAAAAGAAAATGAGCGCAAGGTGAAGGCGGCTGAGTTTTTCCATTGCCAAAGCAAATATGCAAATTGTTGATTACAAACTTTTGTTGCAGTAACTGTTCGTTCTTTTTGCTGCTGCTGCTGCTGCTACTCTTCATATAAATATTTAAGTATCTGCGCACTGTTAGCTGTTAGTTTTTGTAACAAAATGGCTGTTGCAAGTGCCAAGCCAGGCAAAGCGATTCGGCCAAATGGTCTAAATTAGACTTTGAGTATTTTGCATATTTAATTGAAATTGCATTTCTTAAATAACTCACTGTCATTTGCACAGTAGATAGAAAGAGAGACAGTGATAGACACGCCTTCTGTTAGCATTTGCTTTTTATTTGTGCATTTAACTCGAGTTCCCTTTTGTGTTTGAGTATTTATTTAGTTTTATAAGAGTTTATTCAAGTGCATGTCTTACCCAAATGCTTTGTTTGTTTATTTAGACCAAGACAACAGCAACACAGTAACATGAACAGCCAAAACAACAAGAGCAACAACAAAAAGCCCAAACTCATTTGCAATTTGTTTAATCAACACTCAGCTCACAAGCAGCTTGGCACACACAACCAGAAACTACACATACGCCTCGTGCGCCTGTGTCAGTCAGCGCCTCAGACTCTGACACAACCTCTGAGCTGAAAGCAAACTTTGCGCTCTCACTCAAGCAGACAAAGTCAAATAAACATGCTAATTAAAAGGCAGCAGGAACCCAAAAAATCCCAGCTTAAATATATTTGACCCAATTTAAAAGCAGGGCACAATGGGCGTTGCGAGACGCCAAAAAGGGGGAAATATATGTACGTATTCCTTTGTACTTGCTTCTGTCTCTCATATTCAATCAGTTTTCCAGTCCAACGAGATACTTTTCATTCTAACGTATCTTAAAGCCAAGGGAAGAGCTGAGAAGAAACTAATTTCGATTATAATTTCAGCAAGAACTTTGATAAAATTTTAATAAAAATGACGAAATAAAGAACGAAGTCAAACCAAAAACGTGTGAAAAAAAATGGATATAAGGTAATCAAAATTGTAAACGTACATAAGTCCCAGTACACTTTAGATCTCAAACCTTGGTATGCATTTGCCCAGAAAGTATGCCCTAAATTAAATGCCGTCTTGAAATACGAGTTGACTGCCGTTTACACACTTTTGTTTACAATTGCATTTCGCATTTACGTTTTTTGGTTCAGTGATGGCAATCTAAATGCAGCTAATGAATCTCATTAATACGGTGGAAAATGCAATGCTGCACCTGGGACTTGCAAATCGATTGAAATCGGATTAATAAATGAGCGAGGCGATGAAAAATTCAATTAGACACGTCGGTCGCCGGGGTCTAGCAGCTACCAGCAGCTAGCAGCTGGCAATTGCCAGTTGGCCGTTTAACTACCTGCAATTTTTCTGGCTTTAATGCAATTACTTACATTTGCCGGAGCGCCCAATGCGGATTCAGGCTGCTGACAAAACATGCCTTAATGGTTAGCGGAAGCAGCTGCAACGACTCATTTTTAAGTCTGACATTTTGTGGTGTTGTGCAGCTGGCCGTTGCCATTGCCGTTCGAGAGCTATTGATTTATGTCTGCAGCAGTCTCCAGTCCAATTGACATGTACAATTGCACTGCCGATGGTCGTTCGAGAAAAGTGGCCCAATTCCGAAGGAAGAAGTTTTCACAGAAAAATTGGTAATTTAAACGCCAGAGCCAGATTTACAGCTGCGTGTCCAATACATGTAAAAGAAACTCTTCAAGATTAAATTTTCAGAAGGGAACAGTTAATGTTCCTAAGTTCTAACCTAAGTTTTAGCTTTGAGCAGTGACATGTTTTTCCAAATTCGGTTAACACTACAACTTTGGAAATCACCACCAATTGCCAATTGCTATTATCAATCGTAAATCAGTTAGGCTAATGAAGCTGTTTCAAGTTCAAAAAGTGCTCAACTATGGCACAAGCTGGTTTTGGTTGGCACAAGTGCAATCAAGGGAGCACAGTATTAAGAAATTATCAGGCCAAAAAGTTGGCCGTGCACGCCAAGTCAGAATGAAGGTAATTAGACGCCATGAAAAAGCGAAAATATGAAATCAAATTGTGTGTGCAAACGCCTACTGTGCTAATATGTGTATATGTAAGTGTATATTGTGGTGGGTGACCACGATTTCCCAACCATTTTTCCATTTGACTGGAACTGTGCGTGCAACAATTGTGGCTGCAACTCGGCCATGCTGCTAAAACCCGCCACACGCAATACAGCCACTGCCAGAGCCACGAAATGAGTTCAAGGCTTCTCAAGTTTTTTACCCTGTAACTGTTATTGTTAATAGATTCATAAGGGTATGAACAAGTTGTGCATGATGTGTAACAGATGGAAGGAAGACATTTCAATTTAAAAACTTTAAGTATACAAATACTTCGGCTGATTTAGAAATAAATTTTCAATACTTTTACTGATTTAGAAATCAACTTTTAATTGTATTAAAGAACATGACAGTAAAAGCTAGTATTTTGCTTTTGTGAAATGAGTATCTTTTAGTGTTGGACTCTGTTTTCCACACACTTTGACTTGTTTTTGTTTTTTTCATGCGGCTTTAATTATGAAACACTCAGCGCCAGTCAAGTGTGCGGCAATTGTTGTGCCAATTGTTGAAAATGTTGCCCATCAAGTTCAAGCGGCGAGGCGGTAGAAGGATAGAATTTCAGATTGAAGCCAACACAAGATTGCTTTAGTGCCGAGGAATTTGAGTTAATGCGCCAAGTGGCCAGGTTGAGGCAAATGAAGCCAAAAAGGTAAGCGCCATAACCACAAAATCTATGCCAGACAGTCCCATTATGCAGCAAATGAGTGTTAATAGCTCAAGTTAAAACTTTTGTTGCTAATTATCGACAGTTGGCCAAAGAGGCGCTCTGCTTGCTGCTAGCCAGCGTTTTGGGTTTTAGTTTCGCTTTTGTTTGATGGTGGGTACTCAAGAAGTTAAGCGTCGATTTGGCTTCGAGTTTAGCTAAATTAAAGCCACACCTGCATAAGCACACACAAACACATACGCACGTGTTTGTGTATGTGTGTATTTGAAAAGTTGAGGGTAATTAAGACAACCGATATGCACCAGCAAGCACTGCTGCAAATATATGCATGTATGTGCTTCTCAGGAACTAGCCGTCCATTACATGGCGTATGCTTAATATTATTTGCCGGTCTACTATCTGTGTGCTCAACTGTTAAACGACTTACTTCATTAGTGCAAAACAAAGTTAGGTTCTACTAAAAGCCAAGATTGTTATTTAAATGGTTGTTATGGCTATGTAAATTCAAGCTGAAAGTATGATTTACTTATGCCAATGGTGCGTCAAACAAACATCACTTGCTAAGATTTTGTTAATAACAGCTGTAAATAAGAGTTAATTATTTAAGACACTAAGATTGTGAATGGTTAAGAAATTCTGATAATTATAACATTTCCCGTGAACTTCATTAAAAGCATATAAATGAAAAACCCCATTCAATAAATATATGTTTTGCATCGATTAAATCTTTGCTAAGTGCTTTTGAATACTTCATTAGACAAATCTATTAAAACATTTCACTTCATTGCATTAAGGCTTCTCATCTATCGAATCGCATTTATTTATTTAGAATTTTAATTAAAATTTCTTATGACCTTACCTTGATTAGCTTTATTGGGGGAAGTTGGGGGAGATGGCAGCAATGTATCTATCAATAAATGCTCATCATGGTAAGCATTTCTTCAATCTACCAACTTGATATAGTGCTGGCCAACTGTGAGACCACTAAATTTGTATGCAAGCCGCCAAAGTGCTGAGCAAATAGCCGGGCAGCGATTTTAATTGAAAAATATTTTCCTCACACTGAAGCTCTGAAGCGCGCGCGTGTTTGACAATTTGACGCGGCTGCTGCTTTCGTGACGTTTGCTACACTGCGGCAAATTTTGTGTGTTTGCAAACTCTATTCAATTAGTGAAGGGGCCGAGTCGACTTTGCTTTTGTCGCTGTGCACACTTCAATTAATATGCGAATGCGAAATCAGCTAAGACAAAAAGCAAAGGCAGCAGCAACAGCAGCAGTGGACCAGAGGGGGCCAGAGCAAGAAGCATAACTGCCAATCAAGCGAGAGGGCGGTTGCCTTACGCCCACTCAACCCCTCGGTGATTTGCGACATTTTTTTATTTTCGCTAATGCTGATGCTGATGCAAAGCCGACACTGTATTGAATGAGCGAACATTCGAGTACACTAATTAAGATCAAACGCTTTGCAGCAGAATGAGATTTAATCGGCTCGTCACATTGTTGTTTATTTTATATAGATATACATATATATATATATATATATTGAAATCGCATAATGAAGTGTCAGCAAAATTGACGCTGCCCGCTCTCTAATCAAAGATTAACGTCAAAACTTAAGAGTGCGAGTGTTCAATCAAAACGCTTGAGTCAACTCTCAAATGAATCTCTCTGACCTTCACATCTACCTCAAAACAGCTTCATTGTTGTTGTTGTTGTGTTGTGTGTCAGTGTGCCCGGAGGGGACGATCAAACGGTAAGCAGAGTCTTAAAGTGGTCGCTGGTTGCCCTGACAGCTCAGTAATTAATGAAATGTAGACACGTTTTTCTTCTCATTCGTGAGCAGTTCCTCTATAATATAATTAAAGCTTCTTAATAAACTTAATGGCTTTTCCCCAACCATGCACGCGACTTCTAGGTACTTCGATGTTCAAGCTGTAATGAAATATGCACTACAAATGTCATTCAACATTTTAGTTTGCATTTCAAACACATTTTAATGATTGTTTCATTAAATTAAATGCTCTTTTTATTTTGGAATTGGTCAGAGTGGAATGCTTTTCGTGATGCGCTTAAAAATAGGCAACGTTTTTAAATGATTTAAGTTAATGCTTATTAAGCAGATAAAAATCATATTCTAAATATAAATTGCCCTATATTTCAATAGAGTTTTTACTTGTTATCAATTTTTATTGTTTTTTGAATATTTATGCTTTAATTTCTCTTAAAACATGCAGTTGTATGTGGGCTAAATGAATATACACAATTTAATTTCTAAGCACTTTAAAAAAATGAGAGCCAAAAATTTTCATACTACACAAATTTTGTCAGCGTTAAGGGTCGTTAAGATACAATTTTCTGTCACACTTTAATCACACTTCTCATGAACCAAATCTTGCAGTTCCGTGTCCATTAGATCTACATATGATACTTTCGAGGGCTTCTTCTTTTTTTCAGTCAATCCTTCTAGACTGATACAAGCCAATGTAGCTGCTACAATGAGGGTCAATGCGATTGCCACATAGCCAGATGCATAAATTCCTTTCTTGCTGAGAAAGAAGTTTAAATAAAATATTAGATGGCGTGTTCCACCCACCAAATGATAGGCAAATGGCATAATTATAATGAACTTGAGAACGGTCAAACAGGTCTGACTGAGCTCTAATTCTTCAAACTTTGTGGCAAGCGCGTTGATATCCATATCACACAACAAGCCCATCAAACCAATTCCCCAGAAGCCCATGCCCAAAACGAATCCACTTATGCGCAACAATATTGATAACGCCGATGTCAACTGTAGCTTATAGATGGTAAGATGTGGCGACAATGCGCGCCCTAGTTTCGCGTTGATCTCTTCATAAGTCATATTATGATATGTAGCGGGTATAATCATCATTTCAATTGGAGGGGGTCCGCTGGGTTTGGAATCTGATTGTTTTTTGTTGTCATCGCTGCCTTTGCCCTCGTTTGTTGTTTTATCACCCTGGCTATCCGTTGACTTCGAGTAGTGCACAGTATGTAGAATTAAGGGCCGTACGTAGCTGCGAGGATTGGCGAGATGCACCATACGTCGAAGCGGACATTTCGAGTAACGTGATCTGTGATAGGCTGAGTTTAAGTATATTCAATAACCATTGGTATTAATTCAACTTACATGGAGAACATCGTTAAGAAGCAACTTCAAAACACAAGAGTTCGACTTATTAGTAAAAACTATGTTTTATGTTTATTTACAAATTTGTTTATTAACTTTGCTTGGCTAGTGTGATCGATTGGTATGGGAATACTGTGCCATTTGAGTTATAGCAAGATTGCTCAGGCTTTAAAAAAAAAAGTTATAAAACGGCATTAAAAATTAAAATTTCTATCATGTGCCTAATGGCATTTCTGATATCTTAAGTTAAGCCAAACATAAAGTTTCTGTTTCAACCTAGAGTAGAGAAAATTAAACCAGATTTTTGAATTTATAAATTCTCTTAATTTGCTATAAGTTGTCAACTGCAAGGCAACATTCAAGCCAACTAAGGTCCAAAACTTTTTTAGCATGCCAAGCGCATTATCAAATATTTATGGCTGAAATTTTGTTAAGCGCTTCAAATATGTATGAGAGACAACATCAGCAAACAATAACAGCAATGAAACATCAAAAGCAAAATAAAATGGAACAAAACAATGTTGACTTTTTGCAACACACAAATGTCAGCTTTAGTTAACATTTTTTGTTTCTTCGTTTTTCAGTGAGTGCCAGAGTTTGTTACAAAAACCATATGCAAAAATGTGTTCTGGTTCACGATTCGTTTATTTTGAATACTTTGCTTCAAAAACCGGTATATAAGTTGTGCTTGTGCACTTTGCATTTTTTAAAGAATGTATCCTTCATTCTGTTACGTTTATTAGTATTGATTCATTAAATTTAAATTTATTTTTGTTATTCATAGTTATATACACTTTCAATATAAAACCGGGAGTTTTTACTATGATCATGTTTCTGTAGAAAAAAAAATACTCTTAAATATTACGAATTCAACATTAGCAGGGTATCTGCCTAACGAGAATTTCCAATAATTCATTGTGGTGTCTTATTTTTATTTGTGTTCTTGTATATATTTTTGTTTTAGTGTTTTTTTTTTCAGCTGAAACTTTGAAGACACAGTCATTCAGGCGCTAGAAGGCTTCAGCAGGAAAAAAAAACACAAATTGAAGAACGGGAAGCCAACAGTTTATATACAGTAAAGCATATAATATTGTTATATACTGCACATAAATATATAAATATATAGGTAGCTGTGTGCGTGTGTGTGTGAGCATACATTTTCATATGATGGGTTGCTGCAAACTGACAAAAAGGTTGAGCTCAAATTTAAACTTACATAAATATATGAAAAGTTAATTTGAAAAAATCTCTTTTGACAGCGGTTGAGTGAGCGGGAGACAGACAGATAGAGAGGGTGAGAGCGAGATTGTTATTGTTGTTGTTTTAGTTACACTTCTTGTTATTGCTATTGTTGCCAAGTCGCAGTCAGTCACTTGCAGGATGCTGTCGAGATGCAGCTATGGAGCATTTTCTGTCCACAATAAACGATGAAAAATGTTCAAAAATCGCACACACACACACACTCACGGTGAGAAATAGAGTGTGAGAGAGAGGGGTGGGGGGGAAGAGCCGTTCCTGCTGTTTATATAGCCGGGATACGTGTATAAATAACGGTAACATTTTAAATCAGTCGAGTGACTGCAGGAAACGCCAAAACTGTTGGCAACGCAGCAACGTTCCTGACAGCCCCTATTCCCTGTTTCTCATTTCCAGTTACCCAAACTCCCAATTTCCCAGCACTGCTTTCCTTGTTATTCGCCCTGACATTGATGTCCCTAAGCGTACATGTGTGTGTAAAATTTTCATTCCTCATACATTTCAGTGTAGCACGTTACCATTTTTTAGGTGTGTGTTTTTTTGGACACTGCATCATATTTTCTTTAAAAATTTATTAAATTTTAACCCATTTTCTCAATGGTTGGGTCGTTTGGCAGCGCCTTTTTAATCATCGCTTCCATGTTTATTGTTTTTTTTTTTTAAGTATTGATTAAAGCCAAGTATTGGCGATATGATTTAATGCACCTCAAACTTAAACCTAAATATAAAACGTCTTATGGATAATACAGCTGCTTTAGGTCGACAGAAAATTTTCTGGAACCAAAGTTTTGCAGCTTAAATTTAATGCCTTGGTCAGTTGATTGGCTTAAATTGTGCTGCACAGTGGAAAATTAGTTTCAGGTTTTTCCTTCATTCAACTGGACAGAGCCTTTGCATATATTCCACATGCATACACCCATAACATACCAAGTATACATATATAAACTTGTTGTTATTTTTGTTGTTGTGCTGGACACATTTGAAATGCGATTGCCCACATAATGGAATTACCTGGCTACTGGAGAGACAGGACTTAGCTCTTGGCCAGCTTGGTCACCTGCCTGTCGTCTATTTGCCTTTTGCATATGTCATAAATTTATGCGACGATTGGCTGAGCTTATTTCATTTGATGGTTCGCATACTGCTCCACCTTCGGTACGAACATTTGCAGCTTCATTATTAGCTTATGATTTTTCTTTTCGCCTGACAGCCGCTCAATTAAATACGCAAAGCTTAAAGCAATACAAAATGCCGCTTCGCCTTTTGTATGGCATCTTTTGCATTTTATGTAGTCAAAATCTTATTTGTCTTTTTCTCTGTCTCTATTTATGTCTATTTCTCTTTCTTTCTCTCGCTTTTCCAACATTTGGCTGAATAAATACGCAGAAAACTCATGAAACAGCTAAAAACCTATATACATACATACAAACATATGTATACAGCAAAAGTCTTTTGCTTTCATTTCTGTGGTTTTCATATACTCAACTTTTACTGAACTTCGTCTTCGTTCCCACACTCGCTTTTTGATGCGGCAATACATTTATTTGATTTCATTTTGCACAATAAGTGAAAGCACTTTAGGGTTTTTTCGGCTGCGTAATTTATGCTCAATTAGCAGATGAATCGTTATGCACATCAAAGACCATCTATTAATCAATCAATCCACATGCACACAATTCATAAATCATTCACTTAGTTTAGCTGCCAAGCTCATTATGATGCGCATTTTTAAATTAAGTTTTTAGTTGAGAATTGACATTTATATGCCGAGAAGACTGTCTTACTGTGTCACAAAATAATCATGAATTCAAGAAGTCTTAATATATTAGTAGTATATTTTCATAAAGAGCTAAGAACTATAACAAAAAAAAAATGTTAAAAATATTATGCAGATAATTTAAATTTATTTACTAGCAAAATAAGAAAGTGTCCTTTAAATCGATTTGAAACATAATTCATAATTCATTGTGAATTTGTTATATGCTTTCAATTTCATCTTAAAAAATAAATGTAATAATTCAAATGTTATTAATAAAGTTTTACCTGTGACATTACTGATCTGTAATAAAGTCGACTCAAATGCATATAGAGACTTTATAAAAATGTTCCGGTAAAGAGCGAAAAATGTCAGGATACCTACCCAACCGCACATTTCGCTCCCAGTCGTCGTTATCGTTTCACGCGTTTGCACTGTCGCGAGTCACAGCCAACAGAACGATTGCTTTTCCCTTCAAGCAGCTCAATATTCGTGTCTGTGTTTAATTAAGATTGAGTTGATGTGAGTGTGCGAATGTGAATGGCACTGTGTGTGAATGTGACGTTGAGTGTGTGTTTGAGTATATTGAGATCTGTGAGTTGGCACAAGCATACGCACACACACACAGACATACTGAGTATGAATAAATGTATGAGCGTATGCATTTAATTTAATTTTCGTTTCAATTGATTCGATGACTTTACGTTTCATTTCACGTCTCGATGCGATTTCAATTACAATACTCGCTCGCACATACACACACGTGTATGTGTGCGTATGTATGCCCAAGGACAAATACGCACCTACATAGCTGCGACTGAGGTTGTTTCGCAGTGGACCAAGTTGAATCCCAACTTGACTCACGGATTTGTATACATATTTATTTGCTCATCATGAAAGCTACGAGGCGAGAATCGAAACAGCCATCTGAGGCCCAGACAGACATATTGACAGGATTCACAATTGAGTCCCATGTTATGAACGAAATTAAGGGGCTATCATCAGACCGACTGAACATAATGGCCAAGAGCCGAAATGCTCTCTTGAAATATATATAAATCTGAGTGTTTGAATAGTTTATCCATTAGTCACACAATTTTCTTAATAAACTTCTCATTTATTGTCTTCATTTAATATAATTTGTTATACACATATCATTTAAATGTTCTCTCTCTTTTAATTACTCTTTAAAAACTATACCTGTATCTGCATAAAACTCGCCTTCCATTTTGGCGATTTATGTTTCTGTTGCAGCTTCTTTTTTTTGCTGTGCATGGTATTCTACTCATTGCCAGGAATATAAGTTGTGCCACTACTTTCGGTGCCAAATCCGACTAGCCACAAAAAAACCAACCACACATCCAGCCATCCTTCCCACCCACTCTGTTCTCAGTGTATTTAGCCTTGCATAGTTTTAGGCTGACATTTAACTTTGTCGCCATTGTTACGCAGGATTTTGTTTTGCGTCTGCTGCTTCTGCTGCTTACTATGTGATTTGCCCAGCCCCTATATGCTTTTTTCTGGCAAGGATGCATGCCAGCTACCCCCATTCCTTTCGCCGCGAGGGAGTCGAAACTCTGGGTATGTGTACTTGTTGTTGGAGTAACAAATGCACCGGAAAACCTATTTCCTTTGTAGGATATGAGTAGGAAAATGCTTGTTAGCACCAAACGAGACTATTTGCCACAGACCCCTGAGAGTGTTTGCGATTGCGTTTGTGGAGTGCCATTTGCATGGCAATATTTGCACAACCTTGAACTTGCTAATTTCAACTGTGGTTGCCACGCTAAGCTACAAGAGCGAATTTGAGCTGCAGCTCCAGCAACACACACAAATGAGAATAGGGTACAGGAGCCTGCGTTTCACATTTCGCATTTTACAGCTGCTGTCAAATGACAATTACCAGCAAAAGTGGTGCAAAACTTTTAATTGCGTATACGACAGGTGGTACACATCAAAACAACTTGTGCCCTAATAAACGCAATCTCAAACGCTTTTGACCTGGCAATTAGTGCCCTAAAATAAATTTTCGAACAACTCAATAAATAAAAAACAAATCGGAATGATGCAAAAAAACGTAGCAGACGAAGTAATACTCTAATTATATATGAAAATAGGTGAAAATATCTTCTTGGCCTTAATGAACTTTCTAGAACGCAACAATCAATAAACACTTCTTTCCCTTAGGCAGAGCATTGGAAAAAATATATAAAAAACACAATATTTATTTTGAATTTGACATGGTGTCAAACTTGCGGTACTAATTATAAATATAAAGCAAACAGCAGCCGCAAAAATGTGGGAGAAACTTGTGGGCAGTATTGTTTCAGTTCTAAATTTAAAAAAAAAACTTGAATTCAAGCCTCGTTCTGATTTGGCTTTTGAAAGATTTATAACGTTGGCTCACATGGCATTGCCTTCATATCGATCAGCACAATACCCGCTGGCCGCCAGCTGCCCTTCAATCTCCTTACATCTTTCTACTTTGGAGTGCCTTGTGTGTCAGTGACAGTTACCGATACACATAACGAGCCACACAAACAGTGTACATAGTACACACACACACACACACATACACATACACAAACGCAAACACAAGTACATACAACGGTGGCGACAAACTTTTTAATCAAATTTTTTTGAACGCAATATTTTTGCAGTCTTTTTGCTGGCCCGCTTGCTCTCTGCCGCACAGTGGGCCAAGCCGCTGTTGCATATGCATGCTCAATTGTGTTTGTATTGGCAAAGGACATGCTTTGTGATTTATACACACATCACCCACACACTGACTTATACTCAGACGTACACAGTGTCGGGGAGCCCAGTAGAAAAACAACAGATTTTTTTGATTTATGAGCGCATTGGGTGCCGCCGACGACGAGAACAATAACAAAAGCGGAGAGAATCAATATAAAAGAATGAGCAAAGAATCGAACTGACTCGCATCGAATCAGCAACAAAGCGACATCACTATATATTGAACACTGAAGTTTTAAGCAAGTTCAAATGTACAAAACAAAAATGTGAACACAAATACTAAACACCAGTATGAGGGATAAGAATGTCCTTATGCTCAATAAATCATATAAATTGTTGTTTTTCTATAAGAAAATGATTCCTGTGGATATATGTCTTTCAACGATGCTTAACCAACTGCACCGTTTTCTACAGATTTTAGATATGGATTTGGGTTTAAGTTAAGATCTTCTTCATTAAAATGAAAGTGCAGAAAATTATTTGCTCAATGAAAAAATTTTGTAAGAAAAAAATAATTTATAAAACATCTTTTTTCTTTTTTTATAACATAAATAAACAATTTAAATTAACCTTCGTTATTCTTTCTAAAAAGACACCTCCTTTGAGCTTCGATTTTCCAGATATATTTAAGTTTCCATACAGTTAATAAATCTCTTAATTAATTCAAACGATTAAAGATATCAAAATAGCTTCATAGGTATTTACTAAAAAAACAGAACGCTTGGAATTGAAAAGGAAAATGTATCACAACGATTGTAAAAAATATATTTGTTTTAAAAAAAAATATCGTTAGCTGGTATGTTTCAGTTTGTGATGGCCTCGACCTTATCGACTATCGATTTTTATGAATCCCCTCTGAAAACAGCAAAAATGTTATTTATAAATAGCAAGCGCATGAATTTTAATTAAGCAAGCCAGCAATTGCTGGCCCAGCTTACGAGTCTGGTCGACAGCATCATGTTGGCCGAGAGAAACTGTGGCCCTGTCTACGACCCTGCTTCTGCCTCTGACTCTGGCATTCCATTGAACATATGAAACTGTGATTGATGGCTCCCCGAACAATGAGTGCACTATGGCTTTATCTGCCTATCGATTGTCGCTGTCATAAAAACGCTAAAAAAAAAGGGAAGAAATTCAGAGCCGGGGCTTATGCAAATCAAGACATGCCGCACACATCACTGTATATCCCTTCCCCCTTGAATGTGTCCATCTACAAACTTGTCAAAACTTGTTGTGTGCCTCCTTTTTTTTCTTTCTATAAATCGTATCGTTTTTGTACTTTTTGCATATTTCTGTTGAAGAAAGTTGAGAGGCCAAAAAATTGCCAGCGCATATTGCTTTCCCGCTGTTTGGCAGCCCTTGCAGCACGAGTCGATTTTGCATATTTCTGATAGCGCCGGCATTAGTCTCTAGTGAGCTGGCACATAAATGTGCAGTTATGGACTGATTGTCGGCGAGCCACACTCACACACACTCTCACACACTCATACACTCTGGCACTCATACACTTTTGCAGAATTTTTAGGAGTATGTAGATAGTGTCAGTATTTCAAAGTTTTGCTCAATAAGATTTATATGACTGACAGTTTGGGGAATTCTAAACAACAAGCAACAAGGCTTGATTTGGCTCTTCTTCTTTTTATGTTTTTTAACCAGCCCAGTTAAACTAGCTTCATCACGTATTTTTGACTCTTATTTTGTAGCTTATTCAAAAAAAAGTTTGAAATCGCCGCGAATATGGCAACATTTTCAGTATTACAAAAAAGTTTTTGTGGTCTTTTTTGTGCTTTGATTTTTACGATTTGAAGTTTGCTTTTGTTGTTTTGTTTAAGATTAACATGAAAACAGCTAACGTTTTTGTAAATAATACCTAAAAAATAAGAAATTATTAAGGGGTATAAAACATAGTCCAATACATATTGCAGGGTCGAAAAAACATCCCATCAACATGTTAGTTTTAATACTGAAACAGATTACAATATATGCTCGTTAGTGCAGTGAAACAGAATATGAGTGCGCTAACCAACTAGCTGCTTCATGAAGTATGTTTAACTCTTAAGATTTAAGCTATAATGTCGTTTTTGTATATCGCTAGGCAACTGAAGAGTATTAAGCATTGTTAGTCGCGCTCGTAAGTATCTACTTACAAGTTGCTATCTGCCATTGAGCGGGCTCCTTACACAAGTATGTATTCATATGTATATGCATAGGGAGATCCAGGAGCTGTTGTTGACGACCCATAGGGGTTCAATTGGATAGCCATTGAAGTCAATCAAGCAGCAGTTTTGAGTGCCAAGTGAAAAAGGTGGGAGAGAGAGAGAGCGCCCTTGAACAGTGCTAAGCAAACGAACTGATGTAGGTAGTAGGTAGTATACGTGGTATAGGTCTACAAATAATTGCCTGCACTTTAAGTGCGCCATTAGTACTAAATTACAGGCAACCAACAACAGAAACGGCAGCTGCAGCGCCAGCTAACGGCGCGGTCTAATTACGCGCCAGGGCTGCAAAATGCGGGAAGAGATACAGAAAGAGAGAGGTAGAGAGAGAAAGAGAGAAATGGAGAGAGTGAGAGAGAAATATAGAGAGTTCACCTGCATGCCACACCCACAACACCCATTTCACGTGCATGGCTGTGGAAAAAGTAAAGTGCGCTAATGGCAATTAGAAGTTTACCCAGTGCAGTCAAAAATTGTAACGGCTGCATGGCATAGCTGCATTATTGAACATTTTGCTAATTGCCGTATAATTATTGCAGTTAAAAAATTTAGCACAATTGCCAAGTCCAACAAAGTCAGAGAGAGATAGAGAGACATAGCAACCGACCGAGAGGCAGAAGCAGACGCCAGACAACAGGCAACATTTTCAGTACTAAAGACCAATCCTTGACCGTTCAAGCAGTTACTGTGCACAATTTACCACACACACGCATACTCACTTACAAATTACGTATACGCAACATATTCTGAGCAATTCCACAAACATTTGCATTGGACAAGGATTAAGCCCAGAACTGACTCTCAAGCATGACAGCATTATGCACTCGCACTGACTGCCCACAACGAATGTAAATATTATGGCCAAAATCTTATAATTAAGATAAGCAATCCGGCTGAGTGGTTTTAATGAAAATCAAACAATTGCCATGCGAAACACACAGCAGACGTCCAAAACTCTAATTCAAACTCAAAATGTATGCCTATCGATATTCAAACTTTGCTCAATATATAAGTATGTACGTCATTTATGACTTCTGACCCTTCTGTATTAGACCAGTGTCAGTGCCACAGAGTTATTGAACTGTTTTAATATTTAATTAATAATTGGGCTATGCGGCATTGGTCATCTACCTAATGTTTAACACGGCATTCTCTATAGGTTTGTATGTGTTCTGAGCATGTGTGTGGCATTGAACCCATTACAATTCTGCAAATTGCGTTGCTGCAATAATTTCAACCGAAATGAAACGTGTTCTATGCACAATTAAACTAAATAATATTACATACAATCAATTTAATTGCTGTGTAACCAATTTGAGTTAATTTATGGCATATTAAGTCAAAATTGAGTTAAAATATACATGCATTAAACTAACTTGCTCAAAAATGTGAAAAATATTGAACAACATATTTCATATATCTATTACAATAAAGAAAATTGTTAATATTAAATATGTGGCGAAAAGTGGTAAGGATTAAAAACTTTTACTGGAGATATTAATATTCATTTGTGTATGTTAACTATTATGAGACTAACCAAAACCCAGGTATTTCTGTATAAAATACAGCTTATCGGAGTTTAATTTTGGTTTTAAAAAGTCTAATTAATGCGAAACGTGTTTAACGTGTACGCCAATTGAGGTCATTGAAATGTTCAATGCGTAAAATGGCCCTGCAAAAGCGCCGCACAAGTAGCAATAATTGAGTAACTGCAACCAGCCCACCACCACACACACACATACTTATGCCTGTTGCTCTTCAAAACTGTGTCACGCCAAAAAGTATGCTTTGGTTGCGTTAACTCTGCGCCTGCTTATAATTAAGCCTTAATTGAACGTTACCGTCAACGTTGCCATCGTATTCGTCTTCGTCTGCATCAGCGTCACGTTAGCAAGTAAATGATGCAATCGCTTACAAGCCTTTGACACGGCATATACTCAAAATATATAAAGGCCTTGCCTTGCCTTTCCTGGAAGCCGCTAAAATCATTTCTGCAATCAGTTAAAGTGCTCATTTTTCAAGCGCTTCGAATTGGACTCGTCCAGCCGATTATCAGCTGTGTGCATAATCTGGCACAAATTCATTAAAACATTTGCATAGCGCCAGGTAATTCAAAAAAGCTGTCGCTGCCCACAGCATTGTGTGTGTGTGTGTGGGTGTATAAGATTGTGTTTTGTATGAAATATATTTTATTACAACAGTCGAAAAGTTGAATATGCAATTTAGTGTGCATATTAACCCGTTGCAACCGGCTGCCCCCTCGTTTGGCAAAGTTACCTTTTCGCAACTATTTAGCATAGCGACGAACGCTCATTATGAGGCCAACTCGTGCCATGTCCTTCGTCCTTCCTCATTCCTTGTGCCATGTCCGTTCACAGCTCCCTGTTGGCCTACGATGGTCATGACAGGCAGGCAGGCAACTTTATTTGAACAGTAGTGTATTTGGCTGCTGCCCAGGAACTGGACCTGAGCCCCGATGCCAGGCACGTAAAATATGCGCAGTTGTACACGGGGCAGCAGTATATGCCAGAGATCACTTGACTATAAACGAGATTAAAAATTCAATTACGTTGGAGTTGGACGCTGAACCTGAAGCTGCATCGAGCGCCACACACACATAAACACACATAAACACACACACACACACACACACACACACACACACACACACACACACACACACACGCTCACACAAAAGGCATTCAAAAAAAAAGAGAAAAGAAAAGCAAAAGTTGGCCGAACAAAAAAGACAAACACCCCGGCGAGCAGCAAGCACTCAAGTCAAAGCACGCCAGGATGCTTGGATACAGCAATATCATCAGGAGAAGGAGAAAGAAGAGGAAGGTGGGTCACCAGCTGTAGAAGTGGTCAGTGCCGGCGACGTTGTCGCAGCCAACGGAAGTTGACAACAATTTATGTGCCTGAAACGGATACAATTTACAAGCCGGAGCGCGGCGTACGTGAAAGCTAGAAAGCCGGTACTAGTGAGGTAGGTGGTATAAACGTGTGTGTGTTTAAGAGTGTGCAGGTGTGGCCAGCGCACAACTTCAAACGGAATGTTAGTGTGTGTGTGTGTGAGTACTTAGTGCAAGGTGGGGCAGGGCGAGTATGAGTTTTTTTTCGGGAACAGTCCGGTTGTTAGGAGCAACACACAAACGGCCATAGAATCAGAGGTAAAGAGTGCAAAAAAAAAAACGAACGCCACATTTGAATTTCGTTTCAGGCTAAAGTTGATAAAATGCCAGTGATTTAGGGCATTTTCTGGCATCAGCCACATCTGTTGTAGAATTGGCAACCAAGAGAGTCCAACAAACGAACTGGGCGAAAAACAAAAACCTGTCTACAATTAAGATAAAATATTGACTTGTTAATTTTTGTATACTTTTGCTACTAAAAAAATATATAAATATTTCACTTATGCCACTTCTAATTAATTTAAACAGTTTAAACGTCAATTTAAAAAATAATAAATTTTGTAAAGTAATTAATGTTAGTTTTTATTTAATTCAAAATTCCGCTTTCACTGTTTAGCGGCACAAAATAACTTACTTAAAGCTAATGATTAGCCAACTGCTTACAACAACAACTTCCTTATATTAAGTTATCAAATGTTTTCAATGCCTCTTTTCCTTATCGCTACGCTTTTTTATTCCACCAAATAGCAGACGAAATAGCCAACGAGCTACTTTTATCAACAGCAAGAACAATATCAGACATAATGCGAAAACCAACGCCAAAAGCATCGCCAGAGTATCCAAGCTGTGCAACTGGAAAAAGTTCATGTCTCTTGATGGCGCTCGCAAGTGGGGCGCCTCCTTGTGACGCAACACATACTCAGTCCACCAAATTGCACGATCCATTGCGGACTCTGGCTGATCGTGATATAATTCGGAAAGCTTAGCAGCAGCCTGGCGATATCTCGGAAAAGTCAAAAGTGTATTAATAGTTTGCTCCAGTTCTTCTTGTTTTAGATATTTCAAATCCAATCCTAATCCAAAGCCCTTATGTTCGGCGCGCTCAACATTCATAAATTGATCATAATATACTGGCAAGCCCAGCACTGGTTTGCCAAAATAAATGCTCTCAATAGTGCTCAGAAGTCCACCATGTGTAATGAAGAGCTTAACGTTGGGATGTGCCAAGATATCCGGCTGTGGAAACCATTTACTGATAAAGACATTTGCGGGCTTGCCAGGCAGCTTATTATCCTCAAATTTCCAGAGGACACGTTGTTTTAATCCGCTAAAAACCTTTAATAGTGTTTCCCTCGTTTCAACTGGTAAGTCAATACTTTTCAAATGAGATCCAAGGGAGAAGTAGATAATTCCATTCGGAGAGTTTTCAATAAAGTCTTTGATATCTTCGGGCAAAGGCTTTCGTTCGTGTGAGATGTGAAGTCCTCCCACCTCAATCATACTGGGAAGGTAGGGTCGCACAAAACTCAATGCAAAATGTTGACCCAGCAACACAATCGTAAAGCTATCTAGAACTTCATCCATTGTTGTTGTGGCATGTGGAAAGTACTTGTCGTACTGTTTCTCCATTGCCCGATGGTGTATTAGCCAGTGAGCGGCATTTTCCATCCAATACTCCCAGTGATTCACGAGGCGATCGTAAAAGCTCATCGGATTGGATCTGGGTGAACTGATAAGCGGACTGTATGATAATGGCGATATGTTACCGAAGAGTGCATCAATATTATAATCATTGCCATAGCTAGAGAAACCGATAAGGGTCGCATTAAAGTGTGGGGCGAGTCCATAAAGTGACTCCGTAAAAAGAACCTCAGCAATAACTAAATCAAATGTTTCGCCAGACTTCATTAGCTGCTGTACTCCATCATCCCCCAATATGCACTCGGAAACCAGGCTTAACAACGAACTGAAAATCGTTTGTTTTTCCCAGAATCCCGGCGACACACTCGCCCTAAACATTTCTGTAAATGAAATGAAATGCATAAATACTTTCATTTTAGTTTAAAGCCAAATATTTACCTTCATAATGATCGTGTATTTTTGCTGCTGTTATAAATCGCATATTTTTGACAGGCTTATTCTCAAAAGCATTGATTACAGTCACCTCGTGACCCCTCGCTGCTAACGTTTTTAAATAAGATTCGGCAAAGATATATTGAGAGCGTCCCGGAAAAGCGAATACAGCCAAGATCTTAGCACTTTCAGTATCTTTAGGCACAAGACTGACAAGCGTTGTCATGACGAGCAATAGACTCATTACACGTCTCATGTTGAAATTTTTTTGTGACTCGCTCGATCTCTCGATACAGACTGAGCATGAGCATATAATAAACATATTGTTTTTAACGTGAGCTTTGCTGGTCTCTCAGCTGTTCTGAAGCTTTTGCTGATAAATAAGCTTTAATAAAACGAGTTTTTGGCAAACAAAAAGTGCTTATTAATGCTGACCTAATAGTTTGACATTGAAACTTTGTCAGCTTTTTGACAAGAGATACTCAAAGACCTTATATGTTTAAATTTTTTAGTACTGCTGCTATTCCATTTCAATTTATAAATTTTTTTACACAAATATTTTCTTATCAGATCGAGTTGCCAATTAAATGTGAATGAGACCAGACAGATGATAAGTTTTGGCGGTAGCAAAATGAAGAACATGTCCAGACCATGAAACTGTATATAGTTCAAGTCTAGGGAAACTGCCCTCATAACTGCGGCACCACGATGACGAATTACGTATATTGTGTAATTACTGATACCCTCTAAGTGAAGGGGACCGTATTTATAAGAGTGGGTATGGCCAGCTTAGGCTCGGATTCCTTGAGTTGGTTCAGATCCAGGTCTAACCCGATGCACATATGAGTGCTGCGTTTTACATTCACATACTGATCGAAGAAACCGGGCAGGCCGAACATAGACTTTGCGCCGTTTACACTCTCAAATGACCTGAGAAAGGTGCCATGACTTATGAACAGCTTCACGTTAAGATGCGCGACTATATCAGGCTGAGGAACCGGCTTCTACTGATCATCCTCATACTGCCAGAGTAGACGTTGCTAAAATTCCTAAAAATTAAATTCCTAGTTGCCACTGTTAAGTCTTCTGTTGAAATTGGAACCAAGTGAGTAATATATATCATCATCCGGCGAATCCTCAATGAACTATTTAATGGCCTCGGGCAACGGTATTTTAAAAACGATGCGCTCCATGGTGGACAGATGTTTCAGCCAGCAAAATAACAAATGGAGTGCTATTCAGAGTTCATAATTACGTTTTGAATCAAAGTTCAGCACCAATTTCTCCCGAAAAAATAGTATTGTACAGTGAATAAACTATTGGTTTTCCTGAACAGGACTAGTAACTAATTATCATTCCATTCGTTGATTGCTTTTTGCACAGAATAACTCTGACTGCTATTCGAATTTTAGAGGAAATTTATTTATGCAGTTGTTGTTTTAGTTCATTTTTGTTGTTTCCATCCCAATTTGAAGTTGGTTACTGTAAAGCCAATTTCAAACATTAGCCAATTATTCAATTCCACTTTGGAAATACCAAAACATAATAAATCATATTTTGTAACAATTTCAACGACTGCTTTAAATTTGCCTTGATCTTTAAAAACGTTTGCGAGCAACCCACCAAAGTGCTACGCAAACTCCCCAATCGTAAGCGCGTGAGAAGTGCAGGCCAAACAAGTTGTTTAAAAACAAAACGCACAACGGGAAACAGGACAGGAAGAAGGAGCAAAGTCAGAAGCAAGAGAGCAGTACGGCACCATACAATTCCATCCATGATGTGGGCACAAGTATAAGACCTGAAGCTCTTACAGCATTTCCCAAGAAAAGAAATTATTTGCTTAGGCGATGGTAGAGGACCCTGTCCTGGTTTCCTTCTGAACGCGAAAACAACCAGGAAAAGTGATTTTTTTTTTTTTAATGTATGTTATATGCTTTAGACTATATTAAACTTTTATGGAAGCAAAATTTTTAAGTGTATGTCCGGCGGGAAAAATTTTGTTTCTGTTCATTTATAAATAAGGTCGAGCTGTTGATTCTACAGATCCCCACGCATCTTCTCATCCCCTTTATCGGGCTGGTCTTTTTGCTTTCACTTCATTTTTATTTGCCTTCTTGCGCACATTTTCACTCCTTTTTCACGAATTTGTCTTTTTTTTGTTTGCGGCTTGCTGTTGCTCTTGTGCTTGTTGTTTTTCTTTTGTAATTGCTGTGCTTTCATGTGGTGCTTTCTTTTGTCGCTTATTATGCCTTTACTCAGCTCGGCAGCTTGATTCAATTAAGTTGC
Source organism: Scaptomyza reducta (assembly GCA_035044485.1). Taxonomy (NCBI): domain Eukaryota; kingdom Metazoa; phylum Arthropoda; class Insecta; order Diptera; family Drosophilidae; genus Scaptomyza; species Scaptomyza reducta. The sequence continues at coordinate 116,174 of JAWNNV010000128.1, read as the reverse complement.
CTGATTATTTTCACCAAAAAAAGGAAGATGAAATATAAATAAATACAAAAAGCAAAAAAAAAACGTGTATACCCACCTTTATGGGTTTGTTTGTTGCCTCAGTTCGGTTAACAATTTACAGTCTTATTTTCTTAGGATTTGCTGTGCGGCTGTTTCTAGTTCGCAGCTGGTCTTCCTTTGTAAAATTCCGTTGGGTCCCACTGCGCCTTAGACCTCCATAGCTTAATAATATGAACGCACTCTTAGACATAAGTATACCCTTATCATATGCAATGTTTTTTATACCCTGAACCCATTGAAAATGGGTAAAAAGGGTATAATGGTTTTGTGCAAAAGTATGTAACAGGCAGAAGGAAGCATCTCCGACCCCATAAAGTATATATATTCTTGATCAGCATCAACAGCCAAGTCAATATAGCCATGTCCGTCTGTCCGTCCGTCCGTCCGTCTGTCCGTCTGTCCGTCCGTATGTATGAACGCGTCGATCTCAGAGACTATAAAAGCTAGAGACTCCAGATATGGTACATAAGCTCGCCTAAGCCCTAGGCATTACAAGTTTGTTTTAAATTTTCGATAACTCTTCCCGTTTCCGATATACACATGTGATCGATAACAACAAAATCTTGAATTTGGTAAACGTTGTGATTCAGTTTGAAACATTAGACGAATTAATGATAATCTTTGAAATTGGTATTGAAATCGGTTGAGAAACGCGTATACACACTCACACATACTTGCAAGCACTGACTGTATGCGTAAAGTATAGGGTTCAGGGTATAGTCTACTCGGGATTTCTCGACTATAGCCTTCTTACTCTTTCAATCTCTAAGATGGGATATTTTTTGGTTTCTATTGGATATTTTTTGAAATAAAATAATTATAGCAGCTAATCAATTTTTCAAGTGCAAGAAGAATTTAGAACCTTTTTTCGCAAAAAAGAAGAAAAAATATTGATAAAATCAATAAGAATAAATATTAATTGCACATAATCATTTATAGTTAGTTGATCATTATTGTTATGTCTAGTTTTATCATCGAAATAGTAACGTGTCGTGTTCCTTGCTATTTTATGCCGCAACCAGAACTTGAACACGTTTCTAAAACCTTGCAGTAAACGGTGTGGCAAAAACGCACGTGCAATTAGGATGCAACAAGCATTGGGAGCACATGTCTTTCAAGCTACAACAACTACAACAACAACTGTGCAAAATGGCAATAACCGAATGACACTGGGATAAAAAACTGGAACAATTTGTGCATAAGTAAAAATCATTTTTCATTTGTTTTCATTTCCGTTTTATGATGAATTTTGATTCGTTCATAGCTACACAATGGCCAACTTCAGTTCCTTCTTGCTCACTCTCTCTTTATTCTGGTAAGTGTGCGTGCGTATGTGTGCGTGCATTGTGTGAGAGTGCTCAGTTGACGCTTGACAAAATGTTAAGTGACAGCTGCATGTTGCATGGTCTTTATGTCCATGTGAAGGTCGTCCAGGTGCTATTGCTACTGCTGCTGTTGCATACCAGTAAATCTCTCAGGCAAAGCGAATCCTGCCAGTTGCAGATGCAATGCTGAATATTTCTTGTAACTTTCGAGATAGAGACAACAACAACTACAAGAAAACGGAATGCCAGACAACGCTGACAATTGACTTTTATTGCTGTTGACAGACAACAGGCGGTATTTGGGAGTTGAAGCAAGTGCGAGTTAGAGTCAGATTCAGATTCCCATTGGAAAATTTGTCAATTCCCAGCTATTGCATTTTACTTAACATCTCAGTACAAATTACGCATCATTGTCTAAACAGTTCGGAAGTTGAGAGTTTGAGTTCAATCAGTTTCTTGTGTAGTACGTTTTTATTTTTTGGAACGCATTCACAATTTTGGAGCAGGGCTGCTATTGTCCGGATATGGACAAGCGCCGTGCACTTACGTTCATGGCAATTGCATAAGCACAATTTCCGGCTTCCACAAGACCAAGCAGATGACATCTGGAATCTGGTGTTAGATGCGACGCAATTCAAGCTATCTAAAAGAAACCCAAATTTTAATTTAATACAACGAAAATAAAATGTCCTAACCTTGTTATATTTAATTTTTAATACTTTTATATTTTCATGTTTCTAAACTTTAAATGCTAATAAAAATATGATTATAAAAAATGTTTTTTTTATTTTTTTTTTTCAAAAATTGAATAAAAAAGATAAACAAATCTGACAACAGAGGAGAAACAATATTCTTTGTTTCCACAACTTTTTACTTTTAAAGGGTATTCATATAACACACGCAAGCATTTGGGAAAACTTGTTTAACATTTATTACAACATGGACAGGAAATTAAAGTGCCTGCCACGTCATCTATGTTAATATGTGTGTAATGAGCGTATTGCAACATCGCTGACAAGTATGCAACAGACTTCTGCGTGTGCCACAACTGCGAAATGGAAACGAGAGCGCTCACAAGAATGCTGTAAATTTATGTACTCCATGTTGAAGGTGGAACGACAACAATAACATGTAACAACAAACAGTTACTTGACTTAAAGCAAGTATTTGCTATAGCTCAATTTCAATGCCTTTTCTCTTTGTTTTCTTTCTGTTTCATGTCCATTTTGTTGCGCTCGAGTGGATACTGGGTCCTGGGTCTGGTCTTGTGGCGGCCTTAGCGGCGGGATTTCAGCAAGCCGTCGAGGCACAGTTCAAGACATTTTTTACGTTCGTTTGCTTGTTCGTTTCCACTGCGCCAAGTACACGTTATAATCCATCAAGGGAATAATTATTGTGTACATATTATGATAGTGGTATAAAAACCAAGGGTTTATCGTTCGGCCTGATGGACACCAGGCGCTTCACAGAGCGCAGCAGCTCACAGCTCCTTGAGTCGAAGACAAGAAATGAAAGATGAGCGATAAATTTGCGTATTTTTAAGTGCTGCTCACCAAAAGGTTATTTACGCTGGAAAGTAAGTAACGAAATGTGGCCTCGAGTAGCTGTTGCTCAATAAACAGAAGTAAACCACCCGCTAAAATACAGAAAGAGCTCTTAAGTTACTACTTTACAGCTCGTCGTTAATGCGCGTAGATCAGCGACGAAGCAATTTTCATTTCACTCTTTAAGCCCAGTTTATAATTTCCATGCAGGTGCAGGGCTACTAAATGGAGTCAACAACAATGCTGTTTTTTCTGTATATTAGACTGGCAGGCAGTTGAGTCTCGTGGCCTGAAAGTTGGACCAAGTTATATGGAAAACTGCAAATTAAATCTAATTATGTGCGGCCAACAACTCCAGTCACAACAACCAAGAGTGGCAGGGTGAAGGGTACTTTAGGTGCATCCACACAGCTGGTCAAGCTGGCTCCTGCTTTGCTTTCTTTGTGCCCAACTGACCCGCACAAATGCGTCTATTGACGGAAACAATGCGGACAAAAACGACAGCAACAGCAGCACACAACAGCAGGCAGTCAGGTAGGCTGAACGACAAGGGGGTTGGGAGGCAGGCCACCAGGTCAGCAGCTATATAGATATGGTCCAGGTGCACGAGTTGCGCCATCGGAGCGCAGCGATGCCAGTAAGTGAGAATAAAAAGAGCTTACTGAATACAACAACAACAACATAAACAAAGAACTAAGTATGCCCTAGTAAAGTTTTGTCGACTGAAAGATACCCTATACACAAACTCATATCTAACTAAACATGATCGGGAATACAAAAAGGCTTAAAAACATTCCCTTTAGAAGCTTCTCTTGAATTAATTAAAAATCTTTTAAGCAATATTTACAGGGAATTAAAAATCAAAAATGTTTAATAAAAAATTCAAAATAAAATCATCCAAATTGAGAGGTAAGGGAGCCTGGTAAAGGTAAAGGGTTCAAACTATCGCCGAGCTATGGCACGTAGTTAGACACAACAGGCTAAAAAAATCTCCATATTTATACACATATATAAAAGGGGAGGGTGTGAAGTGTGCCCAGTTTCATTATGGTAATGCAGCTGGTGTGGGCGTTGCACATGGGGCGGTCGTCGAGGCGGCTCAGTTACTACGCTTCAATGAAGCTAGAACTCATGTGCCGCAATTGCGGTAAAATATGTTTGGACAAAAGGAAATCGCCAAAGCCACGTGTGCGGGAAATGCTGAATTTGTCTGCCGGGCGCACTAAAACAAAGCTGCACTCATTGGTGTATGTCCTATGTCCTTTTGCAGCTCCATTTTCTACGCCTACCGACTGCAGCTGACAATTTTCATAGATTCCACGAATCGCAATCTATTGAAGTTTAGATTTCATCAAACAGAGAAATAATTAAATGCTCACGATATTTTTTTTATATTAATAAAATATTTATTATCTACTCAACAAAAAAAAATAAAATAAGAGACAAGTTCAAAATAACTAAGCCTAAGTTCGAAAACACACCATACATGAAACTTCAAATCCATACTCTGTTTACAGGCTTCTTTTGTTCTCCTTGATTTGGTTATTTTCTGCTCCGTTTATAATTGTACTTGAATTTAAATATAATTTAATTAGCTGTGAATTAGTTGAGAAATCGTCTTTTGGAATACATATAAATGTTTGTTCAAGGGGGGTATTGTTGCAATATGGTTGCCAGCGAGCGCCAAAAACTATGCTATATGTCCAACTATGGCGGCACTTCCGTTGCCGTTCGTTGTCTCTTGTCGTCCTGTTCATCCTTTTCGTCGTCGTCGTCGACGTCTGGACTGGACTTTTGGGAATATTATTGAAAACTTTTACCGCAAGCTGTGCTGAGGCTGCAGCCATGGAACGCTCTAAAGGCAGCAAAAACAAACGTATTGTTCGCTAGCTGCTGCAAAAACGAGGATTAACAGATCCTTTTTTGTCGACTTTTTTTCGTTTTGTTTCGTTTCGTTTGTTTTTCGGTGTAGTGCAAAGTTTCAGTTTTGTTGCAACTTTAGCCACAGACACCGACACCACACGGCCACAATGCCAAGCCCATCTATACTACTATAACGACCGCCCGCACTCAACTTGGGGGCAGTACATAAATTTTCTCAGCAATTTTCAGGCATTTTGCCACTGCTGCAGCTGCATTTACTTTACAGCGCCCCAATCAGACAACAATTCGCCCAACCAGAAAGAACTTTCAATGACAAGAACTCAACGAAACCTTTATGCGCTGCTTGAAAAAACTCTACAAAAAAATCACTTTCGTCTATTAATAATAACATGATATCTTAAGGATAAATCTCGATTCAGGATAAATGTTTTAAAATAAGGTTCATAAATAGTCACGTTGAAATACATTTTAAAATTCCGAAAAGTCATTTTAGTAGAGTAAATGTCTCAAATAATGCTCACGCATAGGTGTTTGTAACTGCTCCTAACTCTTAGTTTTATGTTTTTTGTGTAAGTTCAATCGCAGGCAATAAGTTTTCCATTATTTATTGCAAAAGTTCTCAAACGCAATAATTTAAGCGCATAGAATGGCTCGCCACTCGTTTCCTTTCCTTACAAAACTTGTAAGGATGCGAACAAAAATATGATTGCAAATATATTTAAGCTAATTGCATATTTTTCATTTGCGATCTGGAAAAATCTAATAAGCCAGGGCATACAATACTCGTACGTCACCCAATAGATTGTAATTTCTCTGTGTACAATTGGCACAGCCTTGACATTTTATACACCCTATGAAGGGTAAGTCTGAAATAAGGTATACTCTAAAAAAATTACTTAATTTGAGATCTTTGTTAAAGGATTTGGTGAAAGTCAAAGTACAGAAAATAATAATAAATCTTCGACTATTTTATAAATAACTTTCAGGAAATACTGATTTCTTGTCGACCACATAAACAAACACTATTGTTTCACATATTTTTTCTTGTAACTGTTTCGAAATGTTAAACAACTTAATTGGTCAACGCTTAAACTGAGCAATGTAGTTCATACAGGTTGTTTGGTCAAGGCGCAATGTGAAATCCATCAATTAAACATAATCATAGCCAACATTGTGCCAACAACGTTCGACAAAGCTTAGTTTGCCATATGGAAAAGCTTTGTGGGTGAGTTTGTGTGAAGCAGTTGCCAATCAATTTTTGGCATTGTTACGGTCGCTGCCATGTAAGTAGGCATTCCCAGCCTACTGCCACAGAAGCGAGGGCTCGTCAACGGGTTTTGTGGCAAACAGGCACGTCGATACCAATCGAATGTGGTGCAGCCAACAACCGGGGTGACCATCTGGGTGACCATTGTCCGGCTTTGTGTCCCTATGTGTCCCGGCTGTCCTGTTGCCATCCATTGTGACACTTGGCGCACTGTGGCAAACACAATCACAGAATAAAGCCACATTGCTTCTCCTGGCTGCCGCCTCACTAGCAGTTGACACTTTGGTCTCTGTAACTTTCTCCTGCCCCAGTGCCCTGTGTACACTTGCAGATGTAGATGACGCGTTGTCCTTCTGTTTGCCACTGCATTGTAGACGTCAGTTTGGAAATGTCGGAATTGACTCTCGTCAAGTGTTTGAGTTGCCACTGCTGCGCATAGTTTCATTTAAATCGCTTGACTCACTTTGTGGCAACATCTCTACCGTTGACACGTTTGTCGCTCACTCTTTCACGTTTTCTAAACTTGACTTTATTTACTAGTTTTTACCCAACGACTCTCGCTACCTTGTATGTACTATTTTATTCATCAGCATTGGGAACATCTCCCTTTATTTCTTATATCTAACATTTTTATTTACCAATACTTATTTTATTTTTTGCTTCATACGGTTTAATGCGCTGCCTGCTTTGAACCACTCTATCTGCTCTGTGTTGAAAGTATGGTTGAGTTTTATCTTTTGACTGCTGCCGTTCTTAATTTCACAATCAATGGGCTTGCCAGGAGCCATATCTTTAAGGTTAAGTAGTGAAATTTTGCTAGACGGTTGGATCTTGTCAAAGTCACCGGGGTTGTCAAAGGTCAGAGCCAGCATACCCTGCTTCTTTAGATTGGTCTCGTGGATGCGAGCAAAGGACTTTACGATGACTGCCACTCCACCCAAGTGGCGAGGCTCGAGAGCGGCATGTTCGCGGGAAGATCCCTCACCATAGTTTTCCTCGCCAACGGCGACCCACTTGATCTTGTTGGCCTTGTAGTCGCGGGCCACTTCGGGAACTCCTCCCCATTCGCTGCTGCGCTGGTTCTTGATTTTATTCATCTCGTTGTTTTCGGCATTGGTAGCACCGATAAACATGTTGTTGGATATATTGTCCAAGTGGCCGCGATACTTCAACCAGGGACCGGCAGCTGAGATGTGATCAGTTGTGCACTTTCCCTTGACCTTAATGAGAACGGTTAAATCCACATAGTCTTTGCCATCCCACTTATCAAAGGGCTTCAAAAACTGCAGACGCTTCGATTTGGGATCCAAATCCACTTTTACTGAAGAGCCATCTTTAGGAGGTGCGGCGTAGGTGTCCTCACCGGGATCAAATCCCTGTGCCGGCAACTCATCACCTGTTGGTGGTTTCAGCTTAAACTTTTTTCCCTTATCATCAGTCAGTTCGTCCTTTAGTGGATTAAAGTCCAAGCAACCCGTAAGAGCGAGTGCTGTGACTATCTCAGGACTAGTTACAAAGCAATGCGTTGCTGGATTGGCATCGTTGCGGCCGGTAAAATTTCGATTGTACGAGGTCATTATGGTATTCTTTTCGCCCTTCTTCACATCCTTGCGATCCCACTGTCCAATGCAGGGACCACAGGCATTAGCCAGCACAGTTGCTCCGAACTCATTAAACACGTCAATCATCCCGTCACGAGCTATGGTGGCACGAACCTGCTCCGAGCCGGGCGTCACTTGGAACGGTATCTTAGACTTAAGACCATGGCTGAGGGCATCCTTGATAATGCTGACACAGCGACCCATATCCTCGTATGATGAATTTGTGCAGGAGCCAATGAGACCCACCTTGATTTCCATGGGGTAGCCATTTTTCTGAGAGTTCTCACCCAGTTTTTCAATAGGATGTGCTAAGTCGGGAGTATAAGGGCCATTCACTAGTGGGGTGAGCTTGTCCAGATCAATCTCTATCACCTTGTCATACTTGCAGCCTTTGTCCGGTGTGAGTAGATTCTTTTCGTACTTTTGTACCTCCTTCGATATCGCTTCTCTTCCAGTCGCACACATATAGCTGATCATGCGTTTGTTGAGGGTAAAGAGCGAGGTAGTAGCGCCAATCTCCGCACCCATATTGCAGATTGTGGCCTGTCCCGTGCACGAGATGGAGTCCACTCCTGGGCCGTGGTACTCAATGATCGCGCCAGTGCCTCCCTTGACTGTAAGGATTTCGGCAACCTTAAGAATGATGTCTTTTGGTGATGTCCAACCTTTGATCTTGCCCGTAAGATGAACTCCAATCACATTGGGGCACTTTAGCTCCCAGGGCATATTGGCCATCACATCAACAGCATCGGAACCACCCACACCAATACATAGGCAGCCCAAGCCGCCGCCGTTCGGTGTGTGGGAGTCAGTTCCTATCATAAGGAGGCCAGGAAAAGCATAGTTCTCTAGAACGATTTGATGTATTATGCCACTGCCAGGCTTCCAAAAACCTAACCCATACTTGGCACTAGTGGTTGCCAAGAAATCGAATACCTCCTTGTTTATATCCTTAGCACGCTTAAGATCCTCCACGCCACACGTCTGTGCCTGAATCAAATGGTCGCAATGCACCGTGGAAGGAACGGCCACCTTGCTCAAGCCTGAGGACATGAACTGTAAGAGCGCCATCTGAGCGGTGGCATCCTGCATGGCCACACGATCCGGGCGTAGCAATAAATATGACTCTCCTCGCTTGATTTCCTGACCTTCAGGATCATCCAGATGCGCATAGAGCACTTTCTCCGACATAGTTAGTGGACGGTTTAAGCGACTCTTTACACATTCCAGTTTCTCACTCAATAGCTTATAGGGCACTAATTGATCCGTTTCAAACTTGGACATGGACACACTTCTCATGGAAGCATGATTCATCAGCGGTTTTATCGTTACTCTGCATAATCTGTGCACTCTATCTGCTCTCAACGACAAAATTCTTTTCGACATATTGTAATCTTTTGCAATGTATAGGTCTGTAGTTAACTTAAACTTGCGATAATTTTGAGAAAATATTTGTATGTTGTAAATAAAATATTTGTTTTTAAAGCTTATGTAAAGTTTTTCGTCAATATCTATAAAAATTTTGAGGAGACCTGTGTAAGCTACAAAAAGTAGCTTCAAGTGGCAAAAATATAATGACAAATCTGACCATGAAAACTGATTTTAAAAATGGTTTTCTAATTATATTTCGATAAATTTCTTTAAAAAATATCAAAGTTCTCGTTTAGGTAATTAAAGTATATATTTCTCCGACGAAACTTAAGTCTTTTTAAGAGTTAAGCGAAATGACTTGGAACTAAGTAAATCTCATTTGAAATGCACACTGTCTGCAATGAAAAAAATTATAATAGTAAATATGCCTCAGGTTAAGCTGGTAAACTGTTGACAAGTGGGTGACCAACTAAGCCGCATACGGCACGACTCGAAACTGAAAACCCCTGTTCTTCAGCTTTTTCCCAGCACGAGACAAAAGGCATCGCTTATACGACAACCAAAACTGTGCTCTGCCATTTAAGTGAAACAGAAAAAGAGTTGGAGAGAGATGGAAAAACTGAAGCATATTTGCATTTGCAGTACGTGTGTGAGTTTGCATAGAAAATGATTTGCTACTTTTAATTAGTGCCAAAAAGTCATTCACAAAAAGCCAGAAAACGAGAGAAAAAGATAAAAAGAGAAAGAGACGGAGACAGAGCCAACAAAAAAGCCGTTGCTAGTAGCGACCAATTCCAAACACACAAGTTCAACGAGCAAATGCACAATATCTATCTCTATATGAATGTTCCTTCTTCCAGTTCCGCCTCCTGCTGCTGCATCTACTTCTGTGGCAAAATTTGCACAAAGTCCAACGCCCAATGTTTTCGACAGTCAACTATGGGCTGTGTTTGGTTACATGTTTCTGCCAGTTCTAAATCATTGCAATTTGTGCTGCCTAAACTGAAAATGTTCAATTATTAACTCATAATGATGGGTGATAGTTGTAGGCTTTTAAGGCATCTGGTAGAGGTGAAACGGTAACAATGTCAAAGATAATGAAATTTGTATATAACATAGTTAAAAATCTCAAAAATTTCTGTTTCTAACTGCGCAACGATTTTACTGTCAAAATGTTCGTAAAAATCTTTCAAATTTGTGATAATAAGATTAACAAAAACAATCTTTTAATATATCAAATTATATGTAGTACTGCAAGAGATTGATCTCTCAAGATAAAAAGTGCCATCTCTAGGAAAGAGTTTGTTAGGCTGCTTGTTGGACTCTGTTGTAGTCCAAATTATGGGAATGATTTTCCAAAAATTGCTATCAGACTTATCCGAGACACTAACAAACACACTTATAGATTTACTGGCTGCATTTGTAGTATTCTTATATGCAGCAATTGTCACACATGCATTTCAATTTAGCTCAACAAGATTTTCGAATTTGTATCTAAGCTACAGATAGTCGAAACTTTTATCGGATGCGGCCCTCAAATCTGAGTGTGTCATTTGCATAGTTTGCACTTAAGTGAATTTCTACTCAACAATTTGAGTGTGTGTGTCTCTTTGTTAGTTTTATGGTCTTCGTGAGTAGCAGTCTCAATAGTTATCTTTAACGGATTTCTAATGTTTGTATAATCTGCTTGTCCAACGAAAATTGTTGTATCTATTTTATTTTACTACGAAAGAAAGAGAAAAAACTTGAAATATTTAAGCTGTATTTTATTTAAAATAAACGTTTTTTAACCTCTCCTTTGTATTTAAAGTTTTAATTTGTGTTTTCAGTTAACAATAACAGTAAAACCGTGTGCAAACATATTCTGTTTGTAAAAGCCATGTCATCGAGTATCGATAAGCTGACAAGCAACGAAAATTACACACTTGGCTCTTGCGATAAGTATAAATCACGCAAATGACAAGTGGCAATAACATCAGAGGAACATAAACCGTAATCCAAAGAATAAAAATAAAAAACAAGCAAAGAAAAATAAAACAAAATCCAACACTTGGCGAAAAAACATAAATTGCATTTTGGCCGGCGGCGAGGTAAACAGCCGAAAATGCTACAAAATGAGAGAGGAAACCAGAAGCAAGCACGACAACGTAGAGAAAAATAAACCAAAACTCAACAATAATCGAAAAATTATTTCCACATAGTATAGTATGTGCCTGTTTCTTTTTTTCTGGGCGGAGTAAATCAAAGAAACAAATAAAATGGCCAAATACAAACGAAAAATCCATAACACACACACACACATGTGGATAATAAAAGTGATGGTGGGAAACTGTAACAACGTTTTGGAACAGCTCGCATTAAGCTAAGCACTTTTATTTATTATTAAAAAAGTTTCAAGCTTGCCAAAACGTGCAGAACTGTATGCACCCAAAAAGATGTACGTCAGGGTACAGAAAGAATCAGCTGAATCTGCGCATAATGCAAAGAAAATCCCAAATTTATCGTATCACTTAGATGGAGTGCCATATGTGGTGGGGAACGGCAGCACACCCGAGTTTCGTCCCTTTAAGCCAAAAGGGGTTAAAATGCGCATTAAGAACACTTCGTATGTGTGTGAGTGTTTGTGTGTATCTTCGATATGTTTGTGCATTCATAATATAACTGTGGATTATTGCACCAACACGCACTCAGTGTAAGTGAAGCAGCAATTTCAGTGCCAGGCGCACAGCGCGTATGCGCAATATTATTAGATATTGAAAGCAGCCATCGATGGCAATGTCGACAACAACGTGTGCCAGAAGCTATTGAAAGCAGCAGCAATACTAACATATGAATTTTTGCCAGCTCTTTTCTGAAACTGCTTCAACACACTGTTAAACCGTAAGTATTTCTTTGCATCTATGTATGACTTGTATACAATGCTCTCCTGAATGATATCCTGTAGGATTAAATTTACTGTTACTAGAACGTATTGTTGTACACTTTTTTTATACTTTTAAAATAAATGCAATTCACACTGAGAGATTAACAAGCAAATAATTTGCTTCATTTTTTCTTATAAATTACTTCACACAATTCAACTGCTTTTTTCTCTTTCACAATACAGGATATATAAATCTTATAAAGACGGAACGTGGCGTGCCACGACGTGATGCAGGCAACGGCATCTATGATTAAATTAATGGCTATGTGCTAAGCTGTTGCATATTATTTATTGGTGTAATGGCTTTGATTGCAGTTGCAAGCAGAGATGGTTAACATTTTGGTTAGCTGCAATTTTAAATAATCACAGTTAAGCACAAAGACATGTTTATCAGCTATGAAATTGAAAATAATAGTTAAGTAGTTGTAAGCTTGTAAAATATTGCAAGATCTGTGTGTCAAGAGAATAATTTTACATTATAGTATCTGTGTTTTTATTAAATATACGATGTATGACATTTTCATTACACGTAGATTTTATTTTTTTTAAAGTTCTAAAGTAAAATTCCAACTTTAAGACCTATCCCTTAACACAATAATGTAATTCCCTTCTAAATATCATTGCTTTACTTTATCTTATGCACTCTATCTGTTATAGCAGCATTTCCTTCAGTCTTGGCATAACCCTTGCCATTGTAACAGCACTCACATTTCGTCTGGCCAATTTCAAAATCAAATCTCACAAATTCACGACTGGCAACAACTAACATGATAAAAAAAGAAAACAAAAATCCTACAAAAAGAAAAAAAAATTGAAAAATGCACTGGAATTGCTAACGTCAAGCGAAAATCTAATAAAAGAATAGCTCAAAATCGGTGTGTAAAAATCAAATAAACGCTGCAACTGTAATGCCAATCTGAGTTTTTCTTCTTAAAACTTTGTGGTTCGTTTTCTTTATTCTTTTTCACAGTGGCCGGCGCCAACTTCTGTGCGTTTTTAAATGGCAGAGCTGTTGGCGCAAAAACCATTGGAAACACATGTCCAGCAAACAGTGGACGACTTGTTGGCAGGATGAACGTTGAACATTGCGCAGCCGGAGAAAGGGAAAAGAAGCTGAAGTAGCATAAATGTTTGTGTGCGCGTTGGTTTGTTGGTTCTTCGTTCCTTTGGCCATTACATTAAGTTTGCTATCTAGCTGTTTGTCAGTGTGTATAGATGCTATTTCCCCCTTTCCTTTTTATGTTATATATATATATTTTTTTTTTTGCCTTTCGCTTGCCACATTTATACATATCAGCATTAAATGGTGGCTGCTCCTCGTATCCGAGTCTGTATCTCTAACTGTTCTCGCGTTTGTGTATTTGTGTTTGTGCTTGTAATCCGGCAGCTTGTGGAGCCTGGGCAACGGCTGCCTCTAATGGCCAGCGATTCGTAATATTTTTAATATTTGCTCAATAAAATGTCTGACAATTTTCGTCGTTGCTACTTAAACTCATTACATTTATTTGTTTGTTCGCCCATTCGGCTAGCACAGATAATCCGATTTGTTCAGCTCGAGAATTCAAGCAGCACATGTAATTTTTTCTATCGAGATTTGCAACTATTGAATTCCCTTCAATTTTCAAACGACTATTTTATATTAAAAACTATTTTATTTTACATATTAAGTAAAAAAAACTTTTTAGGAAAAAGTTGTAATTTTATTTTATTCTCCAAATTTGAAGCAATAGTAAATTAAATAAGTCTTATAAATTTATTGATGCCAATATAGTATCGCTGTCCACTACAACTAAATATCCTTCGCACTTGTGTGCTCTAGCCCAATATGGACAGGATTGAGAACGCGCTTTGCGTTTCAAAAGTCACTGGGTATAACAATAGCGCGAATCCACATACACAACCATATTATTCTTCATATGGCTTGTGGTAATCCTTTTTGTAGTTGGCCGCAAATCCGCTTGCTGCGTGGCAAGTCATAAAGTTTAATTTAGTTTTAAGCTTTTGAACTGGAAAATTGCATGAGCAAGCAACACTGAGATCTGCTCCGAGGGAAGCACACTTACTTTTTAGCAACAACACAAACACACAAACATATGCACTAGAGGCCAACCGTGGCAACATCAGCAACAATAACAGTGATGACCACAAATGTCAGTCAGGGCTCTCTCAAAATGACGTTTCATGCGCCATTTGAAAAGGACGCCATTCCATGCAATGAAAATTGACAGCGGCTTTGTAAGAAACGCACAGCAATAGACAGGGCAGAAGAGCGAGAAAGAAAAGAAGCAAAAGAAAGAGGGTAAGTGAGATAGCATCATAGCTGCTGGCTGCTCTAAAATTAACACACGTTTAATATGCAAGTCGTGCATAAATTTTTTTGCTGGTGCTGGTGATGTTGCTGCTGCTTCTCAGTGTATGTGCAGTTTGCTTGTCCGAGAGCTTTATGCTTTTTAATTTACCGTCAGACCAACAACGAACAACTACAACAACAACAGCGACAACACCAGCAGGACGACAAGGACCACGAAATTGCGGGCGACATGTCAGCGCTACAGAAGCGCTCGCGTAGTCAACGCCAGAGCGTACAGTCAGAGGCAGAGTCAGAGTCAGAGGCAATCATGGACATTGCCTTTATTTTGCACTTTCCTCCATTTTTACCCACATTCGTTGTCTGTCTGTGTATGTGTGTATATATGTTTATGTGCATTATTGTTGTTGGCGGTGGCGGATACGTGCAATGGCCGACGGCGGCTCGTTATCGTCATTATCATGGTCTGCATTAATGTTGATGCGCTTTAATTGGCAATTGAGTTGATGCAAGTCGCCGTCAAGACCGTTCGTCTCCACATCCTGATCCTGGCCAGTCAGCCAGCCAATCGACTGACAAGTTCACCAAGCGTAAATTTTATAATTTCATTATAAATGACCGTTGTGACCAAACAGGCAATCACTCCATGCATTTATTACATTCACAAGCACAGACATTGTATCCTTAATACACTTAATGACAGTCCCATAAATCTCTAAGCTTATTTTTGATCGAATTGTTCAAGCATATAGAGAGGTCGGATTATTATTGAATAATATAAAAGCGTTTGGACTAAAAATATACTTTGAAATCTTACTTTATCCATAAAAAAAATCCAAATTTTGTTTTGTGCACATAATAGAAAGCTTTAAATTAAGTTTCTGTTGAAATTTTTTTTTTAAAACCATCAAAATTTATTGCACTTAAAACAATAAAAGTAAATTACTATTGTCGTTAGTTTTGAAAAAGAATTTCCAAGTAATGCTGTAAACAGCGGAATTTATTTGTTTTGCACAATTATGCATATAGGCAAAAACTATTATTCAAGATTTCCATATTGCTGAAGCCAATTTTTGTTTGTTTTTGTTTTAAACAAAGCCCCGCACAGCCAAACCATTTGTCTCACGACGGCTGACGCCGTGCTTGGGTTTCGTCCTGCCAAATTCCTGTTGGCATCCATAAACGACAACTGTTGCCAAGACAATAGTAAGAAGCATAAGCAGTGGCATAGAGCAAATCGGCATTGGCATCATCGTCAGCATCAGCTGCAGCCTGTCTGTTCAAATCGTCTTCATGTTTTAGTAGAAGCATCTAATTAGATTGTTCTGGCAGCCGTACACAATTTTTGGCCGCCACTTTTTGGCGCCAGCCGTCGACTGGCAGTTAAAAATTGTTAAATAATTTAAAAATAAATTAAAAGCAATTCTTATTTACATTTGTTTGTGTGTATGTGTGAGTGTGTCAAAATCGTAACAGTTAAATAAAATTTAATTTGGCAGAAAAACGTACTCAATTAAATTTTAAATGCCAGAAAAAGTCAGAAAAAACCAAAATGAGATAAAAGTTAAATGCACAAATGGCGAAACAAAGCAGACGATGAGTGTGTGTGAGTGTGAGAGTAGCAGGAAGTGTGGCGAGTGGCATAAATGCATTAGTGCTGACCTCCCCAGAGGGACAAGATGCGTTTCTCATAATGAAGATAACACATTTGTACAACAGGAACAGAAGCAGCAACAATAAAGAAGCAAAATAAAGAGGCTAACAATAATACAAATGAAGACCGTCAACATTTATTATTAATTTTAATATTTCAAAGTGCGCCCAAATGAATGAAATAAAAACAAGCAAACAAAACAAGCAAAATAACAACATAGGCTACTTTGCAAATGCTTGATCTTATCCTGGGACTTGGGTCATTTACAGTTGGTTATAAAAAACTTTTGGCAAGATGCCCATAGGCTAATTTGATGGTTTGTTGCCCATCACTTAGGAGGTTTTAGACGTAAAATACTTAATATAGGCCGTTAAACCCCAGATGGTTCATTTTAGACATTTTATGTGGGCTTATATAACTTCTACGTTTCCATTGTACAGCAGCTTCATAACCAACTGAACTGCTTAACTTATTTATATTTATCATAATTTTAAATTAAAAGAAAGTTTCGAATTATTATTATCGTACTTGCTGCCACATATTACATATTGTTTGGTGTGCATTTAATTCATAGTTATATGTAATTCATATATATGTATATATTTTGCGTATTAATGTTTAATGAACTTCCATAATTAATCTTATTCCAACCGCTAACGTTCATCAGCAGTAAATATATGTGAAGGATATGTGTAAGAAAAAATAAATATAAGCAGAATTTTTAATTTCGCCACAGTTAATCGGAGTTTTTTTTATTTTTGTGCAAATGTAATTCATGTGAAAATTATATTATATTATTAAAAATATTGGCTTTTGTCAGATTTAAAGCACTTGTTTGAAATGATTAAATTAAAGCATTAATATGTACATCAGTTATTGCTGTTGCTATGATAACAGACACTTCAACTTTGCTTTTAACTAAAGCAGAAACCTATCTGTCATCTTGTAAATGGCGCGTGCAAAAAATGCGGACAACCAAAAAACGTACAAATAAAACCAACTTCATTTAAACGACAAGCAAAAAATAAATGGTAAACAAAATAAAATTTAAAAACTGGGATATGCGAGAAAAAATACATACAATGAAAACCACAAAGCAACGTTTTTGTTTGTGAGTGTCGCATGCAGTCAAGCCGCATGTATATGTGTGTGTGTGTGTCAGCATATATTTCGCCTGCCAATCAACTCAACAATCGCAATCAATTTGCACGCTGCTTTTGCTGCAGTCAATGTCTACCCCATTTTTACAGACCACTGTGGCTGAGATCCCATCTCCGGTCGAGGATATTTTTATGGTGCTGCTGCAACTGTCATTCACATGTGTGTGTGTGTGTGTGCGATGTAGCAGAAAAAGCCAAAATAAAAAGTGTTTTCGCCGCAATGCCATTTTTAATTACGTTACTGCGCCATTAAGGACCGCAGTGTCTGGCCATGAATCATCACAATGAATATGGAATGTGCTTAAGATATGCGACAAACGCTTCAAATACGACAACGATGTGCTTTCCAATTGGGAAATCAACTCACACACATCATCGCACACACACAATATACACACAATACTTAAAAGTTGGCCAAAAATTATGGGCATTATATTGAAATCATAAGCATAATACGCCTACGACGCCAGCTTATATCACAAATTGCCAAGTATTGTTATGCTAAATTTATTTCTGCTCACACATGTGCTTGAGGCAAATCTGTTTGAATGTGTGTGTGATGTAACTTTTGTTGCTGATGCTGGTAACTTCATCAGGCGCACGATTGAAACGTAGCTTCCGCTTCCGCTCCAAAATAGCTACCAACGTGGACGAAGCGACGACTTTGGCTGCAAACAAATCAGCTTGAACTTCCGTTTCATTTCGAATTTTTTGTCATTTCATATTCTTTTGCAAGTTCATTCCCCACCCCACTTCACACTTCGTTTGAAATATCTCAACAATTTTTACGGTGCATTTCGGCGAGTTCTGCGTAAATTTACTTTTCACTTTCAGCGCCCGCTATCAAAAAAGTTTTGTGTAGAGCTAACTTTTGGTTCATATAACGTATATTTTCATATATTTTTTCTTCGCTTTCCCTTCCAACTGCTTTTCAATGTCACTGCACACGCACACACACACAAACACACTTACACTTTGGTGTGAAGGGGAAACGGAAACTTTGTCTTTTTGGCATTTCATTTCCTTCACTTCAAGCTTTTGCACCTCGAGCGTGTGTGTAGATATCAATGGTACCGTGATTCTGTTTAATTTTATACTCGGGTACTTTTTTAAATTCTTTCCCTTCGTCTGCATTTAAATATATTGTTTGTTTCGCTTTTGTTGACATTCTATTTCGAAATCAATCAGCGGGCACGTATTTCGTTTGGGGCTGATAGCTTTCAGCCATTACAATGCCTATTACAATGTGTTTTGTAGGCCGTCATTATTTTGAGTTTGCAAATAGGGTTCCAATATGGAAGCTTCTATTTAAATTAGCATTTTTTTTTTAGACTGTCAAGCGATGCGTGGGTAAAAAAACCTTTTTTGTTCCACATAATTGGCTTTATTAAAGCAGTACAAGAGTAAGTTTTAAGATTTTGTTGGAATTTTTCGACTTACATACGACAGTCCTATAAAAAAGCTAAGCTTTTTGCTTAACTATTGGTCAAACAAAAGATGAAAGATATTTGTGCAAGCCCTTAAGAAGTCAATTTGTAATGATCTTATTTATGGCTCTCTCAGACATTTTCTAGCAACAGAAAAGAGTGCAAGCAAAGCTCTCTTAAGTCCAATGAATTACTCTTAAAATATATTTACAATTAAAGAGCGCATTTTAAGTGCCTGCTCACTTTACTGGTAGCCACTCAATTCTTTATGTATAACGAACGAATTTCCCAAACAGAACAGCAATAAAAGGCCGCGCATTTTTGCCAATTGTTAGTAGTTCGGCAGGTCTGGAAGTGTTCGCTACACTTCAATTAAAATATAGATTTCATCAAAATGAAACTGCTGCACCTGAGTTTTCTGCTGGCCTGTTTAGGTCATGTTTGGGGCTACTCCTATCTATTGATATCGCATTCGGCAGCCAAGTCGCATTTCTATGTGGGACAAGCGTTGGCCAAAGGTCTGGTTGCCGCAGGACACGAGGTCACGGTAATCTCACCGTTTCCACAAAAGAAGCCACTCAAGAATTATGTGGATGTGCCAACGCCGAGTATAATATCAGTCATGGGGGGTAAGTGTTAATGGACTTTAGAGTGAAAATGTCACGTATATGTTATCAGATAATCAGTGGCTGATAGTCTTGGAAATAATGACGTGCAAATCTAATGTAGCTATTTTATTTCATAGTCATTCTCATTTTATTCATGTCAAAATCATGAAATAGTTTTTGATTAATTTGTATCGATTTATTTAGTTTTTTTAATTTAATTTCCTAAAATTTCCAGCACACCAGGCTAAAATATTGGACGCTGCTAAGAAACCCATTGTATTACGTTTGGATTCAATGCATGGAGTGGGCATCAAGATGACCAAAACTCTAATGGATGAGTCTTCGGTACAAGCTCTTCTACGTCAAAATCGAACATTTGATGCTATCATTTGTGAGGTCTTTATGAACGAGGCGGTCTTTGGCTTTGCGGAACACTTTAAAGCACCATTGATAACCTTTAGTACCTTTGGTGCATCCACTTGGACAACAGATCTTGTTGGCACTCCATCGCCTCCGTCGTATGTGCCCAATTTTCTGCTTTCTTTCGGTGATCGGATGAACTTCTATGAACGTTCTTGCAACCTGCTCTTCACATTCTACGAAGGCATCTATCAGCGATTCGTCTATTTGCCAAAGCAGAAGCAGCTTTATGCCAAATACTTCCCAAACAACAAGCAAGACTTTGACGATATGAGAAAGAACACAGCTCTGGTGCTGCTGAACAATCACATTTCATTGGGCTTTCCGCGTCCCTATGCGCCCAATATGATTGAAGTTGGTGGCATGCATATCAATCGCAAGCAACAGCCACTGCCAAACGACATTAAGGAGTTCATTAAGGGAGCCAAATATGGCGTCATTTATTTCTCATTGGGTTCGAACTTGAGGAGCTCAGATTTGCCACTGGAAAAGCGAAAGGCGTTTGTGGAAACCTTCCGCAAGCTTAAGCAGCGCGTGCTGTGGAAATTCGAGGAGCCAAATTTGCCTGGCAAGCCAGACAATGTATTCATCTCGGACTGGTTCCCTCAAGACGATATATTGGCTCATGAGAATGTCATCTTGTTTATCACACACGGCGGTCTGCTGAGCACCACCGAATCTATTTATTATGGCAAACCTGTTTTGGGCATTCCCTTTTTTGGCGATCAGTTTATGAACATGGCACGTGCTCAACAATCAGGCTATGGCTTAACTTTGAAATTCACCGATCTAACAGCTGAGAGCTTTAAGAATACCATTGATAAATTGCTCAGTGATCCGAGCTACACTCAACAGGTGCTGGCCATGTCCGCCAGATTCAAGGATCAGCATGAAACGCCGCTGGAACGTGCCGTCTA
This sequence comes from Scaptomyza reducta, assembly GCA_035044485.1. Taxonomy (NCBI): domain Eukaryota; kingdom Metazoa; phylum Arthropoda; class Insecta; order Diptera; family Drosophilidae; genus Scaptomyza; species Scaptomyza reducta. Next base: position 95,705 of record JAWNNV010000128.1, on the reverse strand, counting down.
TTGGGTGGAACATGTGACTAGACAGAAGGGTGCCCGGTATCTGAGAAGCGCTTCACAAGATCTAAACTTTATAGAGTATCATAATATTGATATTTTGGTTATGATTTTTGGCTGCTTTTTTACCTTCGTCTACCTTTTGGTGGCACTTTTCAAAGTGATTGCTAGAAAAATATGTGGAAAACCCAAAAAAAATCAAAAACATGTAAAACTTAACTAATATTAATTGTAGTGAATATTTATTTCTACTGCTTCTTTAAAAAAACGTCAGTTTCTATGAAATTCGACTCATCCCAACATAATTCAATTAAACTGTAAAGACTGTTGTTGTTTAATTTTATATAGAAGTTGAAATAATCTTAAATTTGTATTTATAATAAAGACAATTTAACAGTCAACCAAAAAAAAATATGCTTTTGATTTTCTAATGCGTTAGGAATTTTATTACATAATTTTCGACTCTTACGGTAGCACACGCAAAAATGAAGAGAGGCATGAGAGAAAATATTACTAGCCAACGCTCTTTGAGTATTTCGAGAATTCGTTTCTAGACGAAACTATCAAAACGGTGCGGGGAAGCTCGTTATCTAAAAACACAATTTACATTAAAAATGTGTATATAGTGTGACTGAACAAATAAAATAATCTCAATCACTGCCTAGAATGCCGCAAGTTAATTGTTTATAATCTACATTGTACATTATTTATTATACCGTCTACCAAATTTGAGCCGGCAACTAACAGAACAAATATTTTTATGAGCAAACAAAAGCCGGCAGACTCATCGAAGAGCGAAGAACGAAACAAAGCAAAACGCAAAATAAACGAAAATAAAAACGGATACAAAGCAACAAACGCGCGCGGTACACCAGCCAGTTAATCAATTCCACTACATATAAACATATCAGTAAATAAAAAAAAAAACTATTTAGTTGGGGTTGTTTGATTATATTTTGAAGAACCTAACTTATTATAACAGCTTGATCACGCTGATGATATAAACGGGTTAGGTACATTGTGCTTGGTGTAGCGCACATGCGAAGTCATTCTGACTTTATTTCGCAAGTTTAAGCAGCTGCTAAGCACTCGCGTTGCTATATGTACCGATTGTTGAGCGGGAATTCTGTTAGTTTCTCACTAGGAGGCGACGCGTGTGGATCGCTAGCAGATATGATCGTATAGTTTGTTTTTTTTCTTGTGAATTACCCAACAATTAAAAACAAATTCTAGATATTACTATACTGCTGTGATTAAAAAAAAAACAAAACACCATAAATAATGTCGCATTTAAGTAGTAAGACTGGTTTTATAAGCCTCGTTTTGTTATGCCTGTTGAGCTGCGTGGCTGCTTATAATTATTTGTTAGTGCTGCCAACTGGCGCTCGTTCCCATTACAATGTGGGTTCGGCCCTGGCCAAGGGTCTGGCGTCAGCTGGTCATCAGGTGACCCTCGTCTCGCCCTTTGGCCTGAAGAAACCGATTAAGAATATAAACAATCTGGCAGTGCCGAACATCTTGAAAAATATGGGCAGTAAGTAAAACTCGACAGTTATGCTTAATTATTTTGAAAAAACGGTGTTATGACTTAAACAAAGCAAACTAACACGCAATCTAACAAGTAATTAACAACTACTGTTCTATAATTGCATAAGTCAAAGTTTGTTAGCTTAGACATATTTAATCTATTTGCACTCAATTCCTGAGAATACTTTATAAACTTTGTGTTGATTTTATCAGTTCGACCAATACACATGATATGTTTTATCTATTTGGACTTTTACTTGAAATAGAATTACAGTGACGACTACGAAATACCCTTCAGGAAAAAATTCTAAATACAATATTTAAGCTTTCGGCTTCTTAAAAAGATAGCTTAGTTTTTATTACATGTGTTTATTTATATACTTTCAGTCTATATATATATATATATATTTTTTATTTTTATTTTTTTTTTTTTTTTATTATTTTTACTTGAAATCATTTCGCTTAACTGTTTCTTTTGTTTTACAGGTGATATTGATAACCTACTGAAAACATCTGAGGCGCCCATAGTACAACAGATTATTAATTTCTATGGCATGGGTAAGTTTAAAATGACTTTTACTCGGTAATCACTATTAAAGAATGCAATTTTTGAAACTGTTTTAGGATTACGGCTTACTGACGCATTGTTGCAGGATCCCGCCATTAATGAACTGCGTCAATCCAATCAGACCTTCGATGCTGTCATCACTGAAGTGTTTCTCAACGAGGCCCATTTTGGTCTGGCGGAACATTTTAAGGCGCCGCTCATTGGTATGGGTACCTTTGGCGCCATCAGCTGGAATACTGATTTGGTAAACAATTTATAAGCAAATACTTTTAATCATGCAATAACAGTTGATTTTTACTTTAGGTTGGTTCACCCTCACCGCCTTCATATGTGCCACATGCGCTGCTCAAATTCTCAGATCATATGTCGCTGACGGAGCGTGTGATTAATTTGGCATTCCTCAGCTACGAGTATTTGTTTATGAATCTGTTTTATTTGCCACAACAGGAGCAGCTCTATACCAAATACTTCCCCAACAACAAGCAAGATTTTTACGATACACGTAAGAACACAGCTCTGGTACTGCTCAATCAGCATGTTTCACTGAGCTTTCCCCGTCCCTACTCACCCAACATGATCGAAGTCGGTGGCATGCATATCAATCGCGAGCGCCAGCCCCTGCCACAGGACATAAAGGAGTTCATTGAGGGAGCCAAACATGGCGTCATCTACTTCTCGATGGGTTCCAATCTAAGGAGCAAGGATCTGCCGCAGCAGAAGCGTCTAGCGTTGATTGAAACCTTCTCAAAACTTAAGCAGCGCGTGCTGTGGAAATTCGAGGAGCCAAATTTGCCTGACAAGCCAGACAATGTATTCATCTCGGACTGGTTCCCACAAGACGATATATTGGCTCATGAGAATGTCATCTTGTTCATCACACACGGTGGTTTGCTGAGCACCACAGAATCCATTTATCATGGAAAACCCTTCGTGGGCATTCCGATCTTTGGAGATCAGTTCCTGAATATGGCGCGTGCCGAACAGAATGGCTATGGCAAGACTGTAACCTATGAGGAGCTGACAGCCGTGCTACTATCGGCTGCCATTAAGCAGCTTATAGAGGATCCCAAAGCGAAGAATCTGGTCAATGACATGTCCTCTCGTTACAAGGATCAGCCGCAGTTGCCGCTGGAACGTGCCGTCTATTGGGTGGAACATGTGACCAGACAAAAGGGTGCCAAATACTTGCGAAGTGCCTCACAAGATCTCAACTTTGTGCAGTATCATAATCTGGATTCCATGCTGATACTCTATGGTGGTATTCTCTTTGTGATCTACTGCCTGATGCTGCTTATACGCGGTGTGTGGCGCGCCCTACAGAATTTGTTTGCCGGCCGCCAGACGACGCAGCCAAAATTGAAGCGCCATTGAGTCAACATTGAGCTTCAGCCTTAAGATGTATTTGTATTCTATTTTGTAAATAGTATCTCTGTGTTTTAAACCTCACTTTATACGCTTGTGCTTGTGCTTTTGCTTTAGCTCTTCAAAATTTTAATGGAAGTTGCGGTTAGTGCGCTGCCGGCTGCCAACTTGTTGTAAAATAAAATGGAAAATATTTTGTGAAGCTATCGAAGATTTTCATTTCACACGCTGCTCCACCGGCACTCTTTGCTCGATTTTTTTCGCTTTTCGTACTTCTTTTATATCCGTTTTTACGTACCCTGTTCATTATCCTAAGAAGTATACGCATATGTATATTATTTGTGGATTTAAACATTAAAAAACAAGTTGCTTTATAAGTATTGTCAAATCGAAATGAATTTTTGATGCATTACTTAATTGAGTAACCTATCATAATAGGAAATATTTAATTTCTGGCACAGTACAACTTTATTTTTTTTTAGCGTTGGCTCCAAGGTAGATGCAAGTCGAGCTTCAACCATCACGAACCATTTTATTTTTTGTGATTCGCTATTTTATTTTTGTTTTTTTTTATTTTTGGCTAGTTGCACATAGTTAACGCTTCAGTTGTAAAAATGCCCATCAGCGCGTTCAAATTTTCAACAGTTAGGCGAGGAGAACTAGTGCCATGGCCACGCCCCCACACCCACACACGCCCACGCTCAACACCGTTTTTATTTTCTTCGCCGTTCGCCTTTTTTTCGACTCTTGTTTTGCCGGACAGGGCACGGGGGAAGGATGTGGAAAGTTGTGCAAAGGCTTCTACTTTGTTTTTTTTTTTTTTTGTGGGCGACGGCGTGCAAAAAGGCGTGTAAAAGTTTTAGCGCAACTTATTGAAACTGTTTGGGCCATGGCCGCGCTGGAAAATCAGCGTCCGCGCCGGAAATGTTGGCGGCTGTAATGGCGGCGGCCGCATTAAAACTGCACGGCAAGAAATATACAAATACAAAAACAAGAAAGAAGAAAACAAAAAACACTGAATGGTAAAACTATGGAAAAGTTGCCAGCCAAAAAACAGTCAAGTTGTTGTTGCTGTTGGTGGTAGCTGTTGTTTCAGGGCTTCCTGTTGATACGCTTTAGCGTTGAGTTCTCCAAATTAGAATACTTCAAATGGAGAATGGTAAAATGCGTAATCCATGTATAGACATGATACCCGCTACAAAAATCAGTATATGCCTATACAATCTTGGGATTTCCATTGCATTAAATCTAAAAAAAAATAAAATTGTCGCCGTTTTTATGCACTTTTCGCTTGGCTTAGTTTTTGTTATATTATAAAGGGAATGCATTAATCTAAAGTTTTCTCTTACAAAAGTATAGAAGCACGATCATTTGTTTTACAAAAGCTTTTCTTGGTGTTAATTCGATAACTTGTGCCACAATCAACGATCAGAAACTTATCTTTACCATCGTTTTAAGTGTCATATTTTAGTTCATGATATTTATGTATGTTCAAGATTATAATCGTTACTTATTTAAATTATTATTATTAAAGCAGCGTATATACTTGGATGAACTTAAAGTTTACGATGCAACTAGTACATAAACTGCATTACAATATGCTTGTTACATACAGTTGAACAGCAGTGTATATCAGCTGTGTAAATCTTAGAGGTTTTTTGCGGTTTATTTTGGATCACTTACTGAGTGACTTCTGGAAAAAACCCCAGTCGCATTTCGGAGAAATCCCGCTCTTATTCTATAAATAAGCGAGTTTGTACTCGATCCCATTCAGTAACAGTCAAGATGGTCAACTTGGCGGTGCTTGCTTGCCTGATATATTGCGGCTCAACACTAGGCATTGAGCTAGACCTGGACCTAGGTCGCATTCGAGGCGTCACTTTAGCCTCCAGGCTGGGCGTGCCCTTTCATGCATTCCGTGGCATACGCTATGCAGAGCCTCCGCTTGCAGAGCTGCGCTTCCGGAATCCTCTACCTGTTAAGGCCTGGGCCCCATCAACGTTTGATGCCAGCGAGGATGGACCCATGTGCCCACAGCCATGGAATAATATGACAGATGTGTCCGAGGATTGTCTGCGCTTGAATGTCTACACGAAAACCTTAAATCCAAATGCCCGCTTACCAGTAATTGTGTTTCTACATCCTGGTGGATTTTATGTCTTCTCCGGCCAGAGTAAATATCTTGCAGGCCCCGCGAATTTAATGGACCGTGATTGTGTGCTAGTCTCGCTAAACTATCGACTGGGCAGTTTGGGTTTTCTGGCCACTGGCAGTGCGGATGCCCCAGGCAATGCTGGTCTTAAGGATCAGGTGATTGCTCTGCGCTGGATACAGCAACATATTCATCGTTTCGGTGGCGATAATAATTCCGTGACGCTTTTGGGCTACAGTGCCGGCAGCTTAAGCATCGGCCTCCACATGCTATCACCAATGTCCCGGGGTCTGTTTCATCGCGGCATCTGTATGAGCGCCTCGCCTTATGGTCAGTGGGACTACGAGGGGTCGGATATGTATCTGGCCAAGCGACAGGCGCGGCTCTTGAACTGCCCAGAGCAGCCAGTAAAGGATTTGGTTAGTTGTTTGCAGGGCAAACCAATGCTTGACTTTGTAAGCTCCTACACTGGCATGTTCGAGATAGGCTGGCATCCTGTGCTCAACTGGCGTCCAGTCATCGAACAGGACTACGGGCAGGAGCGTTTCTTAATCGAGAATCCGTATAAAACAGCACAGAGTGGAAATTTCTATAAGGTGCCGTTGATTACGGGCATTACCGAATTCGAGTTCCTTTCGGGTGCATTCTGTAAGTTTTTCCAAAGTCTTGTATAAATATCTATTCCATAAATATCTAATCTTTCTTACAGTTAGCCTGCGAAATGAGACCACACGTGCTAAGCTAAATGCCAACTGGGAACACTTTGCGCCAATTCTGTTACTTTACGAACGGGACACGCCCCACTCAAAGGAAGCCAGTGCAGTACTGCGAAAAGAGTATCTGGGTGATGGGCCAATTGACAATCCTCGTTCGCTGCAGGGTCTGGGCAGGCTCTTAAGCGATGCCCTAATTGGCGTCGAGTATCATCGCTTTATGACACTTATGTCTCCACATACGCCAATATATACTTATTACTTCCGCTACAAGGGCCGCTATAGCTTTTTGAAGCATCCGGACACAAACCAAACTTTTGGTAAGTTATAACTGATGGATATGAAAACTTTTACTCTGAATCGATAAATTGTTGCAGGCGCTGTGCACCACGATGAGCTCTTGTATTTGTTCCAAGTGCCGCTCATATCTCCACTCTTTAAGCAGAGTGATCCTGAGAATTTGTTAATTGAACGTCTGACGCGAATGTGGACAGAGTTTGCCAGAAAGGGGTATGTAAGACAGAGAAGATACAATTATTAAATACTTAAGTAAATTATTATTAGTGATCCACACAATGCGACTGATGAGTACTTGCGTGATCTTCACTGGCCTTTGTACAATCCACAAGACCGCTCATACTTGGAAATTGATAATAATCTGACAACAAAATGCGGTAACATAAATGAAAAACGTTACCAAATTTGGGATAACTTGTTTCCGTTTCCGACCTTTTGAGCATCTTTTTCAATATGCCCAAAAACTAAAAATATTTTAATATTTTTGTATACTTCGCAATATGTATGAAAAACTTTATTTAAATTCTATTACTATCATAAAGGTTATTGGAAAATGATTTAAAAAAATGTTACAAAGAAATTTCTTCAGATATAGTCGTTTAAAGGTTTACGATACCTTAAACCTCTGCACTAAATATCTGGTATATGTCCAACATCCACGGTACATGACTTGAAGTTTGTGGCACTCTCTTACTGCCAAGCAATCTGAGTAAATGCACAGCCTTCAGGCGAAAATTTTACAAATGCATCAGAGCCAACTCAGACTAACAGAGCAGCTAGCATTGGCAGCATATTTTCCAAAACTATCTAGCAATTTGCAATGCCCGCAAATTGCTTAACTACTCTTTCCACCTGCACAATATTTTCAAAATTGTTGTAAAAAAAAAAAAAACCAACAAGATTGAAATGCAAATCCCAGGAATTGCCTGAGTGTCCAGCATCAGATTTGTTGCAAGGAAAATAACGAGCTAACTGACAGAAAATGCATTGAATCTACTGATTTGCTGCTGACACAAAGTTTGTCCCAGATTGCGAAGGGAATACCTTGGCCTGGAGCACATTTTATGACACTTTGATCAACTAGAAATTGGACGTTAAAAATGTTTGCTTGACAGGCAATGCCAATCAAATTGTAATGATCGAAATGCTAAGCTGCCTTCCAACACCATTTTTTAAAGATTAAGAAAAAGTGTTGAAGGATTAATAAATGTCAATAATTTAAAAAATGCCAATTGTATTTTTTTGCATTTAGAGTTGATGTATATAAACGTTTTACTTCAATAACGTATTGCGAATTCGAAGCTGATAATAATCAGGGACTCATTAAGAGTTGAGCGACCACAAAGCAGGACCGCAATGGATATGCTATCTCTGACTGGCCGGCGGTTAAAGCCATCGCCATCGAGCGGCACATTGAGCAACTTTAATCAGATGAAATTTACATTCGCATGCCAACAACGGCAGCTGCAGCTTTTTATGCAACAATGCCAGTGCTAATAACAACTACAGCATACATAAAGCTCATGAATTTTTGATTACGCATTTGGCGATGCGGCTAAAAATAACCGTTGCATATACAACGGAAGTGAAACTGCAATTTAATATTACGCATAAGCAACTGATTGGACAGCGGTTAATGCGTTTTTCTGCGCATATATTTTTGTGCTACCCACACCATAATGAACTGCATAGCAATGAGCGTTATTTATTTGCAACCACGAATAACCAATGCCACATAGTACACAGCACTTATAATATCAATAATGCCAATATTATTCAACACATAATTGTGGGGTTTTCGAAATGAAACAAACCGAATGCTAAGCTATTGAACTTTTCATAACTTAATTATTTTTTGATTTTTGTTTGCCTGCGGCGTTTTGACTCTTGCCTCTAAAACGGCTGATCAACATCACAAGCACAAACAAGATTATAGCTAATATTGAAATGACCACAGCCAATAACATGCCAATCACATCGATACTATGATAAGCCACGAAACTCAAATCCTGCGCTGCTACACGCATATGGGCCGCACCATTGTGTCGCAGGACATACTCCGTCCACCAGATGGCCGTCTCCTGAGGAGTCATGGGTTGGTCGCGATAACGAACCGACATTTTGTGTGCTTTTTCTGCAAATTGTGGCTCTCCTATTAGACGTTGAATGGACATTTTGAACTCATCGGCGGTCATCTTTTTATAGTCAAGACCCAAACCAAAACCCGCCCGTTTGGCTCGTCCGACATTCAGAAATTGATCGTAGAAGAAGGGCAATCCCAGCACCGGCTTGCCATGATGAATGCTCTCAATGGTACTCAAGAGACCGCCATGTGTAATGAATAGTTTTACATTGGGATGCGCCAGGATGTCGGGCTGTGGAAACCATTTGCTTATGAATACATTTGCCGGTTTGTCAGCCAGCTTGTCTTCTTCAAACTTCCACAGGACACGCTGTGGCAGACTGGCGAATACCTTAAGTAACAACTGCCGACGTTCGAGTGGCAGATCCTTGCTCTTAACGTTTGAGCCCAGGGAGAAGTAAATAACACCAGCCGAGCCAGCTCCCTTAATGAATTCCTCAATATCCTGGGGCAGGGGCGCTGGCTTGTGAGAAATATGCAATCCTCCCACCTCGATCATATTGGGCACATAAGGTCGAGGGAAACTCAAAGAGAAATGCTGATTGAGCAGCATCAGCGAAAAGTTCTTGCTAATGTCCTCCAATGACTTCTGATGAGCGATATATGGAAAAGTTTCCTCATAGAGCTTAATCTGTTTCGGCAAAAACACCAATCTCCAATTGAGCCAGGCTATCGCTTGTTCTATAAAATTGTGTACACGCTCGCAGTAGGTCATGTGATCACTAAAACCCGCTGTGATGAGTGGAATATAGGAGACGGGTGAAGTGTTGCCCACCAATTCATCAATATTCCAATCGGTTCCGAAGGTAGATAGACCGATGATGGGCGCATTAAAATGTGCTGCAAAGCCATAGATCGCATCCAAACGCAATGCTTCCACAATGATCAGATCGTAGTGATGCTTGCCGGGAATGAGCAACTGCTGCACATCGGCATTGCGCAATATTGTTCTTGTTACATTGACAAATAATTCATTGATAAATGTATTCTCCTGCCACAAATTTCTTTCTATATTAAGGTCAGCAATAATTTCTGAAAAAAAGCAGACGATTTCATAAGAAATATTTTAAAGTCAGATTAAATAATTTCATCATATTAGCTAATTACACACAAGCCTTGAGCAATTTTTGAGTATGTATATGTAGTGATATGCTTCCATGCTTGATTAAGTTTACATAAAGATAGCGCACAAGATTACCAGCATTATTTTAACACACCTTCGTAAGATTGAAACACTTCGGGCACGAAAATGTCTCGGAAGTTTTGCACCGGTTGCTTTTGAGGAAATGCATTGACCGAGGTGACTTCGTGTCCGCGTGCCGCTAGTCCTTTTAGATAAGGAAGTACATTTATGTACTGCGAAGGACCTGGAAACGGAAATATTGCGAGAATGCGAGCACCCTCCAGCAACTGGGGCAGCACCAAAATTATCGGTAAAACACAGAACAGTCGTAGCAAGAACATATCTTTAGAGACCGTGTGAACGAGTCTAATTCAAATTTTCAACTAAATTGTCGGCATAAACTTTAGGGGTAGCATTGCTCGTATTTGATTCAACTGATAGACGTGCCTGCGATAACCATATGTTTGTAACAGCGATTACGTTAATTTGTATGAGCATCACATCAGGCCGTCGCACCCGATCGCACATAGTTTATTACTTAATATTTTGTATAAGGCTGTCTCCCTTTAAACACTTTGTTCGCTTTCCTAGTGTGAGGTTCAGTGTCGCTTATAAACTTCTGCGTGTGAGGGCTGAGAAATGGGCTAGTCATCATGATCATCAGAAACAGTGAAAACTCTTTACAAAGTAGTCACAATTAATGCAATCATAATGGTGATCGGCTGCAAGGTACCCTGTTAAATGAAATTTTAGGAAAAGTAATGAAAAATTTATTGTTCTCTAGTATTTATTTAGTTTTCCACAACGTTGCTCAGATGTTAGTTTTACATTTGTTAATTTCGAGTTGGTTTTATTTGCGTTTAAGATAAAGTATAATTTTGGCTTTATCATCGTTAAAATTCCCTTATGTTTGTTTATGTTATCATGTAATTAGCTTGTATGTTCAGAAGAACAAACCCTAGCAATGATGATAAAGCAATGCTTGAATAATATAATATTTATTAAATTAATTTATAATCAAACAATTGTAAATAAAACAAAATTAACAAATCTCTAAATGAGTTATCGTAAATAGTATGACTTGTTATATTTACTGTTAATGTTTTTTAAGCTTGGTTTGTGTTTTAAATTGTCTACATAAAATATAGCGTAGTATTCTCAATAGACCAGAGAGCACAAACAAAATTGATGGTCCAATTAGAGAAACGACCCCACAAATCAAACCCCATGTATCCAAGCCGTGCAGTTGCAACAAATTTAAGTCACGCGATGCTGAACGCATATGTGATGCGCCCTCGTTCCGTATTACATACTCCGTCCACCAGATTGCGCGTTCGAGTGGCGTTTCTTTCTGATCACGATATAGTTTCGACTTAAGTTTCGCTGCCTGCGCATAACTAACATTGCTGAGCAGCTCCACAATCTGATCCTGCAACTCGGTGGCACTCATTGTCCAGATATTCAGGGCCAAGCCATAGCCCGCCTGCTTGGCACGCTCCACATTCAAGTGCTGGTCATAGAAGACCGGCAAACCCAGCACAGGTTTGCCAAAGTAGATGCTCTCAATAGTGCTGAGTAGACCACCATGGGTAATGAAAAGTTTCACATTGGGATGTGCAAGGATGTCGGGCTGGGGAAACCATTTGCTTATGAGCACATTCTCTGGCCTATCCTCCAGATGGTCATCTTCGAACTTCCACAACACGCGCTGTTTGAGACTGCCAAAGACCTGAAGTAACAACTGACGCGTTGCCCGCGGGAAATCGGCACTCTTCACGTTGGAGCCCATGGAGAAGTAAATAACGCCATGGCTTGCATCACTCACAAACTTGTCTAAGTCCTCAGGCAGCGTTTGGGGTGCACGATGCTGCTGCAGATGGAGTCCACCCACCTCAATCATATTGGGCAGATAGGGACGCGGATAGCTGAGCGTAAAATGCTGACCCAGCAACATCAACGAGAAGCTATCGAGTACCTGCTCCAGTGTCTTACTGGCCTTGGGAAAGTATTGAGCATAGAGTTTCTCCTGGCTGGGCAAATGCACCCAATGCTTGTGCATCCAGCCAATGCTTGCATCCCAAATATTCCACAGTCGCTGCTCGTAGCTCATCCGCTCCGTGCGCGAGGACAATAGCATGGGATTATACGATAACGGTGATATATTCCCCATCAACACATCTATATGCCGATCTACGCCATACGACGAGATGCCCATTGTCAGAGCCTTAAAGTGCTGTGCCACACCAAATAACGCCTCTGTCTGCACAGTTTCTAGTAGCACTAAGTCAAACGTTTCACCGGATTGCAACAACTGCTGCACAGCGGCATCTTCTAGTAAACTGCTCGTCAGCATGTTCAAAAATTGCGTTGTCATGGTCAGCATTGTCCACTGGCTAGTCGGCTGATAATCCATACTGCCGAAAGCTAATCAAAATATATATAAACATCTTATATGGCCGTTTTCATACTGTGTATATTTATCAATACAATTGTCGCTGAGAAATTATTTAGTTTCATTGTGAAGATACATTTTTTTAAATATATTTTTACTACTGTTATTTCCAATTGCCAAGCGACCATTGTATAAACAAATACTAAACAATTCATATACTTTGCCCACTTACCAGCCATTAGCTCATGTATTTTTGTCGCTCCGATTACCCTAAAGTTGGGTTCGCTTTGAGTGCTGCCAAACGTGTTTATTACAGTCACATTGTGATCTCTTCTAGCCAGCTCTTTAAGATATTGTTCTGCAAATATATATTGCGATTTGCCGGGAAATCCAAAAACTGCTAAAATCCTTGCACCCTGAACCTCAGATCCAAGCAATGCAAGTAAAAAAAAAGTAAAAACTCCAAAACGAAACAGCTTCATGTCTAACGTATAGAAACCAAACAAACGTATTTCTATTTGTGTTTCGTTCACGACTAAATATTTAAACTAACACACAAAATTGCTTTTAATTATCGTCAATTTATTGGCCAGTTTTAGTTTTTTTTTTTTGGCGATAACGATTACGATTGAGAGGCGCCAATGTGGAAGGTCGTGAGTTAAATTCGCCAAACAGTTGAAGCGTAACGTACTTTTCGTTTTGTTTTGTTTTTATTTATAGAACAGCTTAAATTATATGTATGAGACGCGTCATCATCGCCGAGTCTCTGACAACGATTTAATTTGTTTACAAAATTGTTATTTTTTAGTTGTTATGCAACTGAGAAGTCGTTGCTCTTGCACTCTTTCAAAAGCTTACTTGTTTGCCTCTCTTTCTCTTTTTCAGAACCATTTGATTTTACTCGTTTGATACACACTACATATATTATAGATGGGTTTACCTACACACATAAGTAATGAGAGAAACGTTAAATTGAGCGTAAAAAGCGACATTTTTGTGTTTTGATTCAATTTTAGACTCTGTGAGACTTTTTTTATTGCAATTTACAGCAATGTGAAGAAGTCTTTTTGTAGTTGCTTGAAAAACATAAACAGCTTACTTAAACTAGTGAAATATTCTTAAACATCTTAAAAAGTTTATGAAATATACAACATTGGCTTATATCCAGAATTCGAATAAATTGTTTGTGTTATTGTGTTTTAAGTTTTGCTGTCAATAAAATATTGTAGTTTATCCAAATATATATCTTGCTTTCAACTAATATTAAGTGATATATTACAGAGCACCTTGTTATCTATCATATTTAATTTTTTCTACTTTTAGTGTTATTTATTCGAACAGTTTGTATGATAATGTTATCATAATCGATTATATTGTTGGAAACACCTTAAGATAAGGGGCATGTTCGCAGCTTAATGTATGCGTGTATGTGTCTAACAATTAGTGTGTTTATAGTTATATACTTGTGTGTTTAAATATTCACAAAACTTAGAAAAATCTAAATCAAAATCTATTTGTAGTTAATTTTACATATCACATATGCATGACTAAGTATACAGTATTTTAACATAGTACATTTAAACTCTTACCGAGAACAAAATCATACAAAAACTTCAAATGATTAAATTAACAAATATCACTTAGATGAGATAATGAAAATTGTTTTCCTTTCTCTACTGCCTGAATTTATTGTCATATAAAGCTTATTTCAATTGCGATTTCCATCCAGAAAAATTTGCTTTTCTCTACTACCCGAATTTAATGTCGTATATAGCTTATTCATGTTACCCTTTCCATGCACTTAAAAAACTTACAGATCACATAGACGACGAGGACAACTAGCAAACCGAGACTACCCACGATCATGATTAGATTGTCTAAGAAATAGTAATCCATTAGCTTCATGTGTGAAGTGGAGACACGCATGAAGGGTGCACCCTGATGACGCATGACGTACTCTGTCCAATAGACAGCCGTGTCCAGTGGATGCAGGGGGTGATCCTGAACACGCTCTGATAACGCCACAGCCTTTAGCTTGTATTGAGGCTGGTTCAACATCTCACTTATTGTTGTTTCAAACTCAACTTTGGTCAACGTATTGATGTCCAACGCCTGGGCAACGCCTTCTTCCTCCATACGCTCCACATTGCGAAACTGATCGAAGAAAAAGGGTAATCCAAGCACGGGCTTGCCATAATGGGCGGCTTCAATGATGCTCAGTATGCCACCGTGATTGATGAACAGTCGGCAATTAGGATGCCCAAGGATGGCCTGTTGTGGCAATACTTCATCCAGATAGATCTTGCTGCTCACATTGGGTCTCCTACTACCCTCAAATTTCCAAATAATGCGCTGTGGCAATGCCTCAAAGACATCTACTATCATACGTAGCTTGGCCGCCGGCAAATGTCTGCTCTGCAGATCTGGGCCCAGACACATAAGGATAATGCCCTGCGGCGCCTCTTCAATAAATTGAGCGAGCTTTGGTGGTAGAGCTGGCAACTGCTTGGGCACATGCATCCCAGCCACCTCCACCAGACTGGGCACATTGCCTCGTGATTCGAATAAGCTAAAATGCTGATTCAGCAATATTAACGTGAAGTTTTGACGTATGTCCGAAAAGTCTTGCTCGAGATGGCCGAAGAAATGATCATGTACTGCCCTCAGCGGTGGCAGCATGAATAAGTGGTGCAGGAACCACTCCTCGGACATGTGCTTCCAATTGTGGAAACGTTCGAACAGCGTTTTACCCTTTTTAAAACCAACCGACTGCACTGGCTCGAACGTTGAGGATCCGTGGTAGCCAACGAATGTCTCTACATTCCAATCGGATCCACATGTCGCTAGTCCCATAAGAAGCGCATTGAAATGCGCTGCCAGGCCAAAGAGTCCATCTGTATTCGATGGTTCGACTACAACCAGATCGTAGCTCACATTGGAACTCATTAATTTCTTCACCTCCGGATCTTTTAGCACATTGAGGTTAATCTTGACCACAAAATCGCGTATTGAGTACAGTCCAACCCATTTCGATAGAGACTCCCAATTAGCATTATAATCTAGATAACATAACAAACAATATAAATTTATTTTTTTTTTTAAATTTTGGCAAAACTAAAGATAAACTAAATACTGGTTACTGGTTACTAATACAAACCTAACAACTTACCAAACAATGTGTCATAACGATTTTTTATGTTTATCGAATGCAACTGGTCCATCATCTCGCAGTCAAAGGCATGTATAACCGTTAGATTATGGCCTCGCTGATGCAAGGCCTGCAGATATGGCGTCAATAATTTGCACTGCGAATCCATCTCATACGGAAAGACTAATAGTATTCGGGCAGCCCATGTTATGGGACACAAAAGAGGCAGCAGCAGCAGCAATGTACTGGGGATATTACCCCCAACTGGCCGCTGCTGCAACCGCATTATTGTTAAGAGACTTTCGTTTACAGTTCCAGCGAAAAGCACATGCGAAATCAAACTGAAAGTGGAGTGGAATGGCCAAAGAGTCGCTGGCCCAATAAGCCAACTATCAATTGCAATGTCAGTGATAAGATTAGCCATGCTCTTTCTCTCTCTCTCTCTCTCCCTCTCTTCGCTCTACACGCAACATAAGCCTCACTCGATAATTTCAATAATGCCAGTACAGTGTAGGGTATTGAAATGTGCGGACCCCGAATGGCATTATGGTAGGGCTCCTGTTTGGCACTGTGCTGCTATTTGGCCTGTGCTTTCAGCTGGCACTTGGCGCTAACATATTAGCCATATTCTCGTATTGGTGCCCCTCGCCCCTTTTTTTTGTGGAGCCATATATGAAAGCGCTTGTACGCGAAGGCCATCAACTAACCATCATTTCTGCCGGCAAATATTTACCAGATATCGATGGTGCACGTCACATTCGTGTTCGAATGTTGGATCAGATAATAGAGGGTAAGCTAACTGACTCTTTTCATAAGAGCTTATAAGTAAAGATGCGAATATCTTTTATATTTATGTGCTCTTATACTATTTCTCAGATGTGCATAATATAGACTATGATTTTCCCATGAACAAATGGCAGGAGGCATCGATGGCGGCGACCTTCTATTACAAAACCTCCAAAAGTGTATTGTCTGATCCTGGTGTTCAGGCATTGCTTCGTGATGCAAATGCCAATTTTGATATGGTCATTGTGCAGGCTTCACTTACAGATGCTTTGTATGGATTTGCAGCGCACTATAATGCATCGCTGGTGGGTATTTCGGCATATGCCACCGCTTGGAATATTGACTTTCTGGCAGGCAATTCGGCGCCTAGTATTTATGAGCCCATGTCACCAGATGGCTACACGAGTGGACTTGGCTTGCTGGATAAGCTGAAAAATTGGATTTATATTACGGAGGAGTGGCTTCTAGAGAGATTTCTTTTTTTGCCCACTCAGTTGCCGCTGTATAAGCAGTACTTTAACCAATCTGCTGAGAGTCTTTATAGGATCAGGAATAGCTTCTCCCTGATGCTGATCAATCAGCACTTCAGCTTAGGACGAGCCAGATCCAATGTGCCTAATGTAATAGAAGTGGCTGGAATGCATCTGGAACAGCCCACCGTTCAGATCGATGCGGATCTGCAGCAATTTGTGGATGAGGCGGAACATGGTGTCATTGTCTTCTCAATGGGAATGGAAATTAATTTTAAATGGCTGCCAATGAAATTTATAGAAGCGCAGCACTCCATCTTTTCCAAGCTAAAGCAGCGTGTCGTCTGGAAATATGAGTATCCAACATTGCCAAATAAATCGCAAAACATTTACATCAGTCCCATGCTGCCGCAGCGGAAACTCTTGGCACATTCCAACGTCAAGTTGTTCATAACCAATTGCGGCACACTGAGTATCATCGAGAGTGCCTATCATGCTGTGCCCATGCTCTGTCTGCCCCTCTACCACGATCAGATTGGCAATGCGGAACGCATGAAGCTGTCGGGTGTATCGCTAACAGTGGACATTGCCACAATGAGAAGTAAGTCGATGATAGAGGCCATCACAGAGCTCATCGAGAATCCCATTTATAAGCTTAATGTGCAGCAAATGTCAAATCGTCTCAAGGATCAGCCAATGAGTCCGTTAAAGACAGCCGTCTGGTGGACAGAATATGTGTTACGGCATAAGGGTGCGCCACATATGCGCATCTCCGAACAGGATGTCTCCTTTGTGCAGTACTACAGTCTGGACTTCATATCAGTGATGTTTGGCCGCATTGGAATAGCTTTAATGATTATTTTCTGTGTAGGTCTTAAGTTAATCGTTGTCTTGTTGCAACTTTTAAATTTACGTTTAACTGTGCCGCATCTAAAGGGGGCGTGAGAGAGAGAAGAAGAGAAGAGAAAAAGTGTGGGTGTTATCAATTGATAAAATGCCCAACAACGGCAAAAAAAAAAATAAACATAAATATTTTAACGAGTTTTGATTAAAATTGGTTCGTAATTTAGATACAGATTTGATAAGCAATGATATGGCGTAAATACTCATAGTGCCAGTACTACTCAACAAAAATATGTGAAGTAGTTAAATCAAATGTCCAACAAGATAAGAATTTACGTTCCATCGACATAATTATAAAGTCCGGTTCTAGCCCAACCCAAGTCAAAGCTGGTAAAGAAAGTTTTAAAAAGAAATTTGTATACTATTTGTTTAATTAAATAATCTTAGGTACAAGTAAAATAAATCTAAACAAGATACTTAAAATTAGATACCGTTTCATTTACAAATGAAATTTACTAGAAACAAGTTTATGTTCAGTTATCAATGTATAATTATATACACATAAAATGAAACAAGCAATTAATTTCTACAATACTTGACAATTGTTTATAGTAATAAATTTGAGATAAGATAACAATGGAAAAATAACAACAACATACTTTGCCTTACATAAAAAATGCGCTTAAAATTACTCGCGCTTACAAATATGTAGTGGAACATTTTATTTAAGTTGTAAGCCAAATATACGAAACAAATTCTAGATTGAACATTTACAAATATTTACATATTTGGTATCAAAATTATTATTGAATATAGCACTTAGATATTTGTCGTTGTAAATTTAACATTTAAAGCATTGTAAAGTTGTAACGTTTGTTATTTTCATCATTAAAAGTTTTATCGCAATTTGTTCTTGACAAATTTGTCGCCTGCGATAAAATGCATAAATAACAGCTTTGATGCTGCAATGCTCTTTTTCTCTCAGTAGTGAGATTGCTTCCAGAGCTTAGGAGTTAATCACAGCTAACTTCATACTCTCCAATGGAAAGCTCTGGAAAGAACGACTATAAAAAGTGCATGCGTATTAGATCGCTCCTCTCTTCTTTTTTGTTCAGTCTGCTAATTGTCACGCCGGACCGTCGAGTCGCGAGCTGAAAAAATTTTAAACACGTGATCGCAACGCACAAGTTGGTGCACCGAGAAAAAAAATGTTAAAAGAAAAAAAAACGGAAATAAGACGATCGATCGCTAATAATAAAATACATAACAGTGCCAAATTAGACCATAATTAAGAACAAAAAACTATACAAAGTTATCGACCAAAACCCGTGCACGACATGAGCTAATGGCCATGACCTATAAGTGACCTTAACCTTAAAGGCACAACCACATCACCATGCGTTTGTCTACGCAGGTTTAGAAGTATCGGTCTATTATATTATTGGACCAAATCCTCCCCGAATTTCGTTCAGTGCATCCCCGCACTCAATCGCAGTTCTGCCAAGAGCAAGCGCAATTTTCGTGCTCTTCGCCCTTGCATGGCCGGCTCAGTCCATAAAAGCCTCGGAGCAGCTTCTCTTGTTCGTATCCAAAGAGAAGGCAACACCCAGGAAGATCAGCAGTTTAAAAAAATCATATATACAAAGACTTTAAGTTATAAGTATTTTTTTTAAACAATGTATTAGTTTATAGATGTTAATGGGTTAATACAGTTAATGAGTGCAGTGCAAAATTACATTAACAAAGAGAAAACGATCCCCTCTTCGCGAACACAGGTAGCTCTCTCTTAATCTGTATGTAGGGCACATGTAAATATATAATATGTATATCTGCGTTCTGTGTATTCGATATGCATAAGTATTAGACCACAGCTGATTAGAAAATGTGTAAAGTGACAAAAATAATTTAAAGTAACAAAAACAAACACAAAATTAACATCAAAAGCAACGATGGACTCTCTCGCTGGAAGGCCTTTCATCGTCGGAGCAGTACATATGTAAGTACATAAAAGCTATAAAAAAGCAACTCTCTTTTATTGTTTCTTTGACATGTTCTAATCACAGCTGTATATTTGTTGGTCACCTTGAAGTAAATTACAATTAGAGCGATTAATTTTGTTAATAAAAGTAATTGCAGAAAAAATAAATAGTAAAAGAAAAAAAATAGAAAAAAATAAAACAGTTTACTGACCCTTCCCTTATTTAAATTAAACGGGATCGTTTCCTTAACTGTTTTTGCAGCGCACACATGAAGTAAAGTGTAATCATAACCCAAATAGTTATTCAAATTATTGCTAGTAAAACGACATGTATTCATTAAAAGTATTATAGGCATACACTGTAAAAAAAAAGTTAAAGTATTAATATTGTTATTTGAAGTTGCCTTATTTTTAAATGTTAGCATACTTTTTCTTTAAAGCAATATGGAAAATCTTGTTTTTTATGATTATATATTCTTATGGAGAAATCTTTGTTAAATAAATTAAGCACCTATCATGAGTATAATGAAACGGAATTTGTTATTCTTCTATTTTTTCATCAATTCGAGTATGCACGACTAAATTGATTTAGTCCTATTGACATGGTAACATAACAGTAGTAACCTAATTTGTTTTTGGGGACTTTAAAAACATCCCGCTAGTAAAGTCCATGGTTGGGTAGGGTATAGAATGCGGTTGTCAACCACCAACTTCAGACACCGCCAAAGCCAGTTAATAAGAGAAGTCACCCATTTTTTTTAAGCATATCGGTCTGTGAGTTACAGCTCGTCTAGCTGCCTCGTTTTATTTTCTTTTCTTTATTTTGTTGACGATATTTTGCGAATTTTTTTCTTTAGTTTCCGAAGGGATCCTTAATAAAATTTTGTAAGCACGAGTCAAGGAATTAGCAAAACCCACCCCACCCCGAAAGAGCTACGGTAATATAGGGTCCCACTCCGCTATACCTCCTTCGACTCACTGGACGAATGCGATTGACCAATCCGTTAACATCTGGTCAGTACATGCAGACGTTGGCTAGATTCTGTACATTTTTGTTGTCCAGACGTGGCGTAAAGTCTACAGAAAATTGTGGCATAGGCTACCTAACTTTTTTGCGCCCAACGTGGAGCAAAGTCTACAGATAATTTTAGCAAAGATTACATAAATTTTTTGGCGCCCAACGTGGGGCATCTGTATCTCTTTTTAAACCATCTGTGTGGGACATCTGTATATCTTTTTGAACCAACTGTGTGGAGCCTCGGTCTTTAGGTGAAGCCGTACATAAGTTTTTGGAACCAACTGTCTGTGGCCTCCTTTTTCGGTAAAGACCAGGAATTGTGTTTGGGAGATAGAGTTTGAAGGCTTACGTTACAAAAAGATAGTAGAGTACACACCTGGTTTGTAAAGAGAGCATATATATTTTTTCTACTTTTTCCTAATCTATGGTGCTTATTGGATTCCTGATTTGAATTGCCACAGGCCGAAGCATCAGATTATGAAAAACATGACGTTATTTTTTTAGGCGTTTTGGATTCTTATAATTAGATTCAGTTCGATTTTCTGCCAAAAGCTTAAACTAATGGGTCATGTATGAGATAGAAAAGTCAAAGCTATTGTTGCCACCTGATAGTTGTAGAGATGCTCACACAACCTTAGCTCAGATATTTAAAATTTTTGGACACAAGCTGTGCTTGAAGTAGTAGAAGCTAGGAAATACTCTTCAAAGCTTTTTGGATTCTTGCATGTTTTGGCTCAGCTCAGACATCCTGCCAATGGCTAAGAAAAGAGCCTTTTTCTTGAATAGCACTTGTTAAACACAGTCAAAAGTCCAAAGTATATCGCTAGTAGGATCAAATTGGTTATTAGTTAATAAGGTTATAGGCAATGTTGAATTTAGGCTGGATCTGCACATCATGCGATAGTGTAATTGTACCGCTTTCTGGAAACACTGTTAAAAACTAAAAAGAGCTTTAACCATTTTATTTGATCTGAATAATTAGTTGAAATAGCCCAGTTAATAAATTGCTTCTTCTTATTTAAAACTGGCCGATTAAGTTACTACTGTGTATGTTTACCAAAAAATGTCATAAAAGGGTAAATTTAATAAAAAAAAAAAATAAAATTTGTTTTGAAGAAATGTTACCAAGACATTCGCCTGTACAAGCTCGACAGCCAAGTACTGATGAAGAACAAAACGGTTTAGTTTGTTCTCAAGTCTTAACGGATACAGAACCATGCTATGTCACACCTTGTAATCATGTGTACCATAGGCAATGCCTAGAGAGTCGGCTGACGACTCACAAAGACTGTCCAAGTTGTTTTCAGATCATTGAAACGAACCAGTTAAAACTAGTAGTAGGAAATTGTTCGCCAACGCGAAAAACAGAAGATACAGGCATGCCGCAATCGCAAAATCGACGTACTGTAACGCGCAGCTTGGCAAGATCCCTAAATGAAGAACCAGCACAGACTCGTAACCTGCAAGGAGATGTGCAGAACAGTAGTAATAGTTATAATTCTGCTGCTGCTCAATCCAATTCTAAAAGGCGAGGGAGACCAAACGTATCTCGGCCCAATTATGTATCGAGAGAGCCAAGTATAGATTACTCTTTAATACAGAATATGATAGAGCAGACCGTTTCTCGTTTGGTATCCAGTCTAAATATAAACCAACGAAGTCAATCACCCATAAGAAATAGCCGAGTACATTATAATGAGCCAATATCATCATCGAGTCAATCAATACCTAGCAGTCAAATTGTTAATATTATGCAAAAATGGAACTTAACTTTTGAGGGAACTGAGCAAGGCTTAACCGTAGAAGAATTTATTTATCGAGTTAAATCACTAACCGATGAAACTTTAGAAAGTGATTTTCAAGGCTTGTGCAAGCAGTTGCATATATTATTTGCAGGCAAAGCACGAGATTGGTTTTGGAGATATCATAAAGGAGTATCTCATATTATCTGGTCTGATTTTTGTATGTCCTTAAGACAACAATATAAAGACTATACATCGGACTTTCTTAGCAAAGAACGTATTCGTGCACGAAAGCAAAAGTCAGGAGAAACGTTTGCAATGTTTTTCGATGCTGTGGCAGCACTGATGGATAACTCATCTGTCCAAATAGACGAAGACGAAATTCTAGAGATTCTTAAAAATAATCTCTTACCCGAAACGCGTCAACAGTTATTATATCAGCCAATCAGAACCATTAGCGAGTTGAGAAAACTAGTTCAAATGAAAGAAAATTTAACTCGTGAAATAGGTTCATGTGTAGAAAGTACAAAAGCAAAAGTACCCATATATCGTCGTACGGTACACGCAATAGAAATAAATGATCATCAATATAATAATCAAGAAGAAATTGAAAATGAAATTGCCGCAGTTCGCGCTTCACACGCAAAGCTCGTGTGTTGGAATTGTGATGTCATAGGACACGCGTGGCAAGACTGTTTAGCAGAGTGTCGCATATTTTGTTATGGTTGTGGGGAACCAAATGTATATAAGCCCCAATGTCAAAAATGCATCCGTCGCAAATCGGAAAACCGAATACAGGGTGCATCCAACACCACCAGGTTGCCCCCGTCGAAATGAAAGTTAACAAAAATGAAAATAAAATCAAGATTGCTCAGCCAACGCAAATCTCACCAAGCAGGCAAGACGCGTCTCAACAATCTTATAAAAAGTCACATATTGATCGTTTACAAAATTATAAAAAAATTAGGAATAAGATTTTTACGGAAGTAAGGCCCAATGAAATTGTGAAAACAAGTAGAAACGCTGTAAGAATTAGATGTTATTATGATAAGATAAGAAACAACCACAGATTATTGGTGTCTGCTATAGTAAATAATAAAAATGATTTTAGAAGTTATGCGGAAGTCTCTTTTCTTGAGTTTAAAGAACTTGGATTACTGGATACTGGAGCAAATGTCAGTTGCATAGGAGCTAGCTTAGCGAAAGAAAATTTTAATGAATGCCCAGAGTTTACACCGTGTGGGTCATATGTTAAAACTGCTGATGGTCGATCACATACGGTCCTTGGAGTTTTACATGTTTTATTGACTTACAACGGCGTTCAGAAGCCAATGCAATTGTACGTGATCCCCTCAATTCAACAGAAACTGATTCTTGGCATAGATTTCTGGAGAATTTTTGAGCTTGCACCTAAAATAATTCATACCATAGATTTGTCCCAGACTACTGATAACTCAGATGATATCTATCCTTTAACTTTATTGCAAAGGCAACAGCTTGAAGTGGTGAAAAAACTGTTTCCCAACTGTGATACTGGCTTGGATCGCACGAATTTAATTCAGCATCATATTGACATCGGAGATGCAAAGCCAGTAAAACAACGATTCTACCCTGTCAGTCCCGCGGTCGAAAAGGTTTTGTTTGCGGAGATTGATCGAATGCTCTCTTTGGATGTTATTGAACCTTCAATGAGTGCTTAGGGTTCACCCATGAGATTAGTTCTCAAGCCCAATAAAATAAGGCTCTGCCTTGATGCTCGAAAACTTAACGATGCTACAGGAAAAGATGCATATCCGTTACCCGGCATCGATGGAATTTTAGCTCGTTTGCCCAAGGCAAATTTAATCTCGAAGCTCGATTTAAAAGATGCCTATTGGCAAATTAAGTTGGATGAGGAGTCAAAGCCTTTAACAGCTTTTACTGTTCCGGGTAGACCCCTTTATCAATTCAAGGTAATGCCATTTGGATTGTGTAATGCACCATCCACAATGTGTCGTTTGATGGACGAGATTATACCCCCTGATTTACGATATTGTGTTTTTGGTTATATAGACGATCTTTGTATCGTATCAGAAGACTTTGAATCACATTTAGCGGTTCTGATCAGACTGGCCGATCAGTTTAGAAAAGCTAATATAACATTAAATATTGGAAAAAGTAACTTTTGTGTTACGAGTATCAACTATTTAGGTTATACTATTGGCTGTGGAGGAATTTCCACAGATCCCGGCAAAATTTCTTGTATTGTTAACTGGCCAGCGCCCAAGAATCTTAAGCAGATTCGTGGTTTTCTTGGAGTTTGTAATTGGTACCGGCGGTTTATACAAAACTTTGCAGAGCTTGCTTGTCCAATTACCGAATTGTTGAAAAACAAGAAAAAGTTCATTTGGACTCCTGAAGCCCAAGTGGCAATGGATCAATTGAAGGCCATTCTAACAACTGCTCCTGTTTTGAAAAATCCAGATTTTTCAAAGAAATTCTTTTTGCATTGTGACGCAAGTGATGTTGGAATCGGAGCTGTATTAGTTCAATTATCTGATATTGAGCACGAGCAACCGATCGCATTTATGTCGAAAAAGTTAAGCCGTTCTCAAAAAAACTATAGCGTTACTGAACGTGAATGCTTAGCGGTAATCCTTGCAGTAGAAAAGTACAGATGCTATCTTGAGCTGCAAGAATTTGAAGTAGTTACTGACCATTCGAGTCTTCTTTGGCTTATGCGCCAACAAAATGTCTCAGGAAGATTGGCTCGTTGGATTTTCAAGCTGCAACAGTTTAAGTTTACTATTTCCCATCGCAAAGGAAGGGAACATGTTGTTCCTGATGCGTTATCTCGCCTTGAAGAGCTAGAAATAGCAAACTTGGAGTTAGAACCAGTCATAGATCTAAAATCAGATTTTTTTAATGATGAAGAGTATGAAAAGCTTAAAATAAAGTTTAAGGCAAATCAAGATAAATTTCCGACTGTAAAAATAGTTGAACCATATCTATATATACAGAGAGAACACATGTCAGGCGAGTTGGAGCAAGACAAAATATCATGGAAGTTATGGGTTCCAGAACGTCTCCGATCAGCGGTGCTAAAACAAGCACATGATGGTTTAGTCTCTTCACATGGAGGTATGCAAAAAACTATTGAGAAAATTCGTCGAAATCTCTTTTGGCCAGGTTTGGCAAGTGACGTACAAAAATACATAAGACAGTGCGAAATATGTAAACAAATGAAGGCACCTAATTATACCCTACGCCCGCCCATGGGTACTCTTAGTCCGACATGCAGGCCCTTTCAGCGCTTATATATTGATCTACTAGGACCCTATCCGCGTAGCAAAAGAGGACATATTGGTATTCTTATTGTGCTCGATCACTTTAGCAAATACCATTGGCTGCAACCTTTAAAAAAGTTTACATCTGCAGAAATTCAAGATTATCTATTACATAGTATTTTTCATGCAGTTGGGGTTCCTGAAGTTTGTGTTAGCGACAATGGATCGCAGTTCAAAGCAAATGATTTTAATGCATTCCTTACAAAGTTTGGAATAAGACATGTTTATACAGCCTTATACTCGCCTCAGAGTAATGCTGCGGAGCGAGTTAACCGATCTTTATTAGCAGCAGTGCGATCTTATTTAAAAAATGATCAAACAGATTGGGACCAGAATCTCACAGGAATCTCATGCGCCTTAAGATCTTCGGTACATCAGTCATTGAGATGTTCGCCATATAAAGCCCTGTTTGGTATAGATATGATAACCCACGGATCAGACTATCGGCTCTTAAAAGATTTGTCACTGCTAGAAGAACAAATAGTTCCCTTATCTCGAACCGATAACCTTACAATGTTGCGTAGTGATATTAAATCAAATATCCGTCAAGCATTTGAAAGGAATGCAAAACAATACAATCTTCGCTCAAAGCCAGTTACGTTTAGAGAGGGACAAGAAATTTTTAGACGCAATTTTGCCCTTAGTAAATTTACGCAGAATTTTAATGCAAAATTAGCACCTCAGTTTTTGAAGTCTCGCATTAAAAAAAAATTAGGTAATTGCTTTTACTTGTTGGAAGATCTGCAGGGAAAAGAAATAGGTACTTTTCACGCAAAAGACATTAGAGCCTGATTCCCGCTAATCATTCCATCTAGCGAAGTCAGATTATCGGGTGGTGTAACGTTTGTTATTTTCATCATTAAAAGTTTTATCGCAATTTGTTCTTGACAAATTTGTCGCCTGCGATAAAATGCATAAATAACAGCTTTGATGCTGCAATGCTCTTTTTCTCTCAGTAGTGAGATTGCTTCCAGAGCTTAGGAGTTAATCACAGCTAACTTCATACTCTCCAATGGAAAGCTCTGGAAAGAACGACTATAAAAAGTGCATGCGTATTAGATCGCTCCTCTCTTCTTTTTTGTTCAGTCTGCTAATTGTCACGCCGGACCGTCGAGTCGCGAGCTGAAAAAATTTTAAACACGTGATCGCAACGCACAAGTTGGTGCACCGAGAAAAAAAATGTTAAAAGAAAAAAAAAACGGAAATAAGACGATCGATCGCTAATAATAAAATACATAACAGTGCCAAATTAGACCATAATTAAGAACAAAAAACTATACAAAGTTATCGACCAAAACCCGTGCACGACATGAGCTAATGGCCATGACCTATAAGTGACCTTAACCTTAAAGGCACAACCACATCACCATGCGTTTGTCTACGCAGGTTTAGAAGTATCGGTCTATTATATTATTGGACCAAATCCTCCCCGAATTTCGTTCAGTGCATCCCCGCACTCAATCGCAGTTCTGCCAAGAGCAAGCGCAATTTTCGTGCTCTTCGCCCTCGCATGGCCGGCTCAGTCCATAAAAGCCTCGGAGCAGCTTCTCTTGTTCGTATCCAAAGAGAAGGCAACACCCAGGAAGATCAGCAGTTTAAAAAAATCATATATACAAAGACTTTAAGTTATAAGTATTTTTTTTAAACAATGTATTAGTTTATAGATGTTAATGGGTTAATACAGTTAATGAGTGCAGTGCAAAATTACATTAACAAAGAGAAAACGATCCCCTCTTCGCGAACACAGGTAGCTCTCTCTTAATCTGTATGTAGGGCACATGTAAATATATAATATGTATATCTGCGTTCTGTGTATTCGATATGCATAAGTATTAGACCACAGCTGATTAGAAAATGTGTAAAGTGACAAAAATAATTTAAAGTAACAAAAACAAACACAAAATTAACATCAAAAGCAACGATGGACTCTCTCGCTGGAAGGCCTTTCATCGTCGGAGCAGTACATATGTAAGTACATAAAAGCTATAAAAAAGCAACTCTCTTTTATTGTTTCTTTGACATGTTCTAATCACAGCTGTATATTTGTTGGTCACCTTGAAGTAAATTACAATTAGAGCGATTAATTTTGTTAATAAAAGTAATTGCAGAACAAATAAATAGTAAAAGAAAAAAAATAGAAAAAAATAAAACAGTTTACTGACCCTTCCCTTATTTAAATTAAACGGGATCGTTTCCTTAACTGTTTTTGCAGCGCACACATGAAGTAAAGTGTAATCATAACCCAAATAGTTATTCAAATTATTGCTAGTAAAACGACATGTATTCATTAAAAGTATTATAGGCATACACTGTAAAAAAAAAAGTTAAAGTATTAATATTGTTATTTGAAGTTGCCTTATTTTTAAATGTTAGCATACTTTTTCTTTAAAGCAATATGGAAAAGCTTGTTTTTTATGATTATATATTCTTATGGAGAAATCTTTGTTAAATAAATTAAGCACCTATCATGAGTATAATGAAACGGAATTTGTTATTCTTCTATTTTTTCATCAATTCGAGTATGCACGACTAAATTGATTTAGTCCTATTGACATGGTAACATAACAGTAGTAACCTAATTTGTTTTTGGGGACTTTAAAAACATCCCGCTAGTAAAGTCCATGGTTGGGTAGGGTATAGAATGCGGTTGTCAACCACCAACTTCAGACACCGCCAAAGCCAGTTAATAAGAGAAGTCACCCATTTTTTTTAAGCATATCGGTCTGTGAGTTACAGCTCGTCTAGCTGCCTCGTTTTATTTTCTTTTCTTTATTTTGTTGACGATATTTTGCGAATTTTTTTCTTTAGTTTCCGAAGGGATCCTTAATAAAATTTTGTAAGCAAGAGTCAAGGAATTAGCAAAACCCACCCCACCCCGAAAGAGCTACGGTAATATAGGGTCCCACTCCGCTATACCTCCTTCGACTCACTGGACGAATGCGATTGACCAATCCGTTAACATCTGGTCAGTACATGCAGACGTTGGCTAGATTCTGTACATTTTTGTTGTCCAGACGTGGCGTAAAGTCTACAGAAAATTGTGGCATAGGCTACCTAACTTTTTTGCGCCCAACGTGGAGCAAAGTCTACAGATAATTTTAGCAAAGATTACAAAGTGCGAGTATAAGGAATATTATTGCAAGTAATTGGCTCATTGAAGTGTTGGTAGACAGAGTCAACAAAAAGGATCAACCATCCAAAGTACACTTGGCAACTGCCACGTATATTCTAATTAGAAAACTTTCTTTGATCGTGCGGTCATTATCTATCTATACCTTAGCGCCCAACACCCTTCACACCACTTGCAACCCTTTCATAAGTATAGCTGCGCTCATTACGCATTTTACATCAATCAGCACGTGCCCAGCATGTTTTAAACTCTTTTTTGCATTATTCTGTAACCAAAAGAAGAAAAAACAAGTAAGAAGGCTCTAGTCGAGAAATCCCGACTAGACTATACCCTGAACCCTATACTTTACGCATACAGTCAGTGCTTGCAAGTATGTGTGAGTGTGTGTATGTATACGCGTATAGTGCATACTTTCTCAACTTCAATACTTCATATCTCCAGTGTTTCTCAACCGATTTCAATAACATTTTCACAGATTGTCATTAGGTCTAATCTTTCAAACTACATCAAAAAACTTTCCAAATTCAAGAGTTATCGAAAATTTGAAACAAACTTGTACTGCCTAGGGAGTATGCGAGCTTATGTACCAAATTTGGAGTCTCTAGCTCTTATAGTCTCTGAGATCGACGCGTTCATACATACGAACGGACAGACGGACGGACGGACAGACGGACATGGCTATATCGACTTTGCTGTTGATGCTGATCAAGAATATATATACTTTATGGGGTCGGAGATGCTTCCTTCTGCCTGTTACATACTTTTACACAAAACCATTATACCCTTTTTACACATTTTCAATGGGTTCACGGTATAAAAAGCAACTGCTGAAACATTAAAATGCACAGTTCGAACCAGGGGAAAAAGTGCGCACAAATGCGCTCAATTGTGCAGGGTAAAAGACAAAGAAACGTGGCTGGGAGACCAAAGCAGCATTGAAGGTACAAGATTCCTCGGCTATTGAAGCGTTATGTGTCTATTTTTGTCTGCGGCCGAGACCGCAAACAGTCAAAGCAAATACAGTGAGAGTTGCTTAAGGGCGAGACGTAAGCCATAAATAAATAAAATTCTTCTGTGTCAAACTAGAACTGGCAAATGCTAAAAATGAATTTTAACTTTCAAAGAAATTTAGCTATGTATATATATTTGCTGGTAAGGAGCCACAGGTAAATTAATTTGCAAGCATTCAAGTTGAGATTGCTCAAATTTATTTTTGTCAATGAAACCCAAAATGTAAACAAAAGGCCAAAATGTTATCAATATGTTGTCAACTTGATGTTTATTGCAGATTTTTTTTTGATTTAGTATGTGCTTGCCCATAAACTCGGGTGTATCTAAATCAAAAAGAAAAAACGAAACCTAAAATTCTTGCGAAATTGCCAATTCTCTGCCAGTTGGCCGTTGTGTATTGAGCTAAGCCATTTTTATTAGTCATTTGGCAGGCCGACGAAATGGTTTTTGGTCAATGCTCAAGTGGGCGGCTTTCATTGGCGCTTAGCTAACTGAAATTAAGTAAACTTTCTTTTGACTTTCATAAGCCTTTTAATAAGCCATAATCCCGCAGGCCTTCTTTGGATTCTCTGGGTTGTGAACGCGCCACACACACATACTTACCCTCTCTCACAAACACACATACACATGCTTATCGTAAAAACTAATTAACATTCTGGGTAGGGTATGAAAAACGCATGCAACAAATATCATCAATGGCAGCAAAGAACTTTATTAAAAGTACTTTTAATCCAATTCCAATGGGGAAGCCACTGTTGAGGCAGCTGCTTCGGATGCTTAAGCTATTCACTGGGGATAACATTTGAGGCCTGATTAACTTTATAACTCGCATGAAAAGCATCCGCTGATTTTTGCTACCTCTCAATTTCAACAAAGGATACATTGCCTAAGTTGTATATTTTGTGTAGATTTAATATTTTTAACCAATATTTAATCTAATAAATTTAATGATAATTGTTGAAGCAATATTTAACAATCTTTTGTAATAAATAAAAATGTCATATTTCAAGTTTCTCTTCAATTATTTGGAAATTGCAATAAGTTAGAGCATTTAATTTTGTCGGTGCTAACGATGACACACATTTCACATCTTGTTTGCTGGAAAAGTTGTTGCTGCAGGCTTTTAATTAGCGTCTGCCGCCCAAGTCCCAACGCGCATTACGCATACGACGCGTTGGCTGACGCGGCAGCCGCTGTGGCAGCCACACTGACACGGGCGTTTGTCGCGTTGTCGGCATTGCCGGTGCCTCTCGGCGGCCCGGGCACGATTTTAATTAATTAGACTTTTATGAGGCGTGCATGCAGCTAGGCGACGGGTTAAAGCCCAGTTATTGTTTTTGGGGTTATAAGCAACTTTGTCGTGGCCGCATTTTCCAGCTTAACACCAGCCATAGAAGTTCCGCCCATACTGACAAACACATGTGGAAATAAAAACATTTTTTGTTGTCCGAGTGATATGTATTTGGGGTGACATGTTCGAATAAAAAGGCCCGCGAGTTTGTTGTGTGTGTGTGTGTGTGGTAATGAAAATTGTGGTCGCATTATGCTCAGCATTCGGCATAATTGCAGCCTGGGATATGCGTTTATGCTCAGAGATTACTTTTTGTGGTCGGCCGTTGACCAAATAGCAACAACAATGGCAGGCGCATAATATAATGCTGCCACTGAGCTGAATACCCATAATAAAAGGCAGACGATGTCGCATTTGTATACAGAAATAAAAATAATACCTCCTGTGTGTGTGTGTGTTTGTCTTATTCATTCTTTGTATGTTGCCAAATTAATATTCACTTCTTTATTTTTCTTCTTTCTCTGGGCTTGTTTTTTTGTCTGCTTGTAGACGACAAATTCGTTCCGTATTTTAAGAAGCTGGTGCGCTTAGTTTGCATTTGGGAGGATTTGCCGGCTTTGTTGGCCGCATTTGCTGTGGTTAGGCCAGCAATTTACCAGCTCTGTACACTTGACTGGAGAATTGTGGTAAAATAGTTTGTGCTCAGGTTACAGATCAAACTACTACAAGAGACACACAATGCTGATTAAGAAAAGATAAATCAAAGAAGCAGAAAATTTAAAAAACAAACAATAACCATACACACACATCTATATGCTTAATAAAGTTGAGGGCTTGATAGAATTTTTACTAAGTCGTAACACACTTAAAACCTTTTTATACCCTAAACCCATTTACAATGGCAAAAAGGGTATAATGGTTTTGTGCAAAAGTATATAACAGGCAGAAGGAAGCATCTCCGACCCCATAAAGTATTTATATTATTGATCAGCATCGTCGATATAGCCATGTCCGTATGTATGAACGCTCTCAGTGACTATAAGAGCTAGAGACTCCAGATTTGTGAAATTTACATCGGTTGAAAAACACACACACACACGCACATCCTTGCAAGCACTAACTGTACGCGTAAAGTATAGGGTTCAGGGTATCGTTTAGACGGGATTTCTCGATTAGAGCCTTTTTACTTGTTTTCTATTATGTATATTCATTTCGCAATTGAAATTCATAAAGCTCCCTTCTCTTGTGTAAGACCAGGCTTATGAAAAAACAAAGAAAATAGAATGAACGCTTATAAAAAATACAGGGATATATTAAAAAAAATGAAAACTGGAATCAAGTGCATAAAATGCTTTTTAAATAATAATTAAAATGCACACAAGAATAATGCGTGAAAGACATAAAAAACAACAAATAAAAATAAAGCAAAACTCTGGTCAAAACATATAAAAAAGGGGAATAAAAATAAAAGAAATTAAGTGCATTATGCTGGCAGCAAACAAAAGAAATGAAAATGGGACCCAAGCTCCGGCTCAAAACGATTGCATGGCGAGGCAGAGTTATAAGAGCAGCAACAACAAAAACAACAACGTGACAAAGAAGTAATCCGCTTGTTAAAAATAA
Organism: Scaptomyza reducta; assembly: GCA_035044485.1. Lineage (NCBI taxonomy): Eukaryota > Metazoa > Arthropoda > Insecta > Diptera > Drosophilidae > Scaptomyza > Scaptomyza reducta. The sequence continues at coordinate 63,068 of JAWNNV010000128.1, read as the reverse complement.
ACGAAAATAAAACGTAGCACAACAAGGACGCGATAGGCAGTCTGCGGATGGTGCTTGTTGACTCGGTGAGGGAGCCGATGGAAGAGACAAGTGCGGGTGGCAGCGCGCAAAACATAATCATCATAAACCGGAAATATTCCGACGGCCAAACATCCGCACATAAATTACTTAAATGGTCTAAAATTTTTCGTTTGCCCTTTGGCTGTTTTGTTGCTTATTGTTTGATATTGTTGTTGTTGTTATTGTTGCTCTGGCTGCTGTATCGCGTGTAAATACATTTAAGTATCTGCCGCTCACCCACGGTGAGCAAATACAAACTCAAACGCAAACTTGGCCAACTGCAATAAACACACAAATTGACCCCTAATACCAACAGACCAGCAAAAAACTCCAACCCAATGACAATGTGCCTGCCTCAGCAGATACTGACTGTGCCACAGCAACAACAACAACAACGAAACTCACATAAATAAAATATTACAATTTTAATTTGTCTCCAATCCCAAAGGGCACGGGGTTGACGTCGTAGTTCATGGCCCTTGTTGCTTTCTGTGGAGGCGTTTTGTGGTTTAGGTCGCTCCAACATCCACCACCATCGCCTCAATGCTCGGTTGCTTCCCTGCCGAGGCATAAATCATACAACATATAAACAGTTTTGTAGCTCACACTGCTGACAGGTAAATAGGGTCCAGAGAACTTTTAAAGTCCAACTCTTGTTTTTAGTCTTGATTGACGACTAGCTCAATCAGCTTGTGTATTGTGCGGCTTCATATGGCCAAAGCCACAAGCTCATTGCCAAGCAGGCAATCAGGCCGGCATGCAAGTAGCTTGGAAGTCAGAAAACGAAATTTGCAACTTTCTGTGAGCTAGTTAAGTGTTCTTGCATACTTACAAGTAGCTTAAGTTGTACAATGTGAAAACGGCCGCTTGTGGCACCAACTTATAAAATTGTACATACTGTTTTGCTGTCAATTTTGTTATCATTTAATGATGATGTATAAATTTCAATTGTTTTCGGTTACTGGCAGGCTCTAACGTAATCAACACAAAGTAAATTGAAACTATAAACGGGGCTGACTCTGACGCCTGCGCAAGTACTTGGTTTCACAGCAATCTAATCGTAGATTATATTTGGCATTCGAACTTTTAACCCTTTGGTTTTATTAGCCGGATGAGAAAGTTTCTTGGAATAAGTTAATGTATTTCAATTGAATTCCAACTAAAATCTTAAGTACAAAATTCGGCGAATTCAAGTAGCTTTTAAAATCCATATCCCCTCAAACAATATGTGGAGTCAAGTTAGATATTTTCACATGCTTTTCGACTATCTTTCAATTATAACAGTTTTGTTTTGTTAACTATCCATTTCTGTTACAATTGACAACCTGCCATGACACTCGAACTGTTAACCTAGTTTTCTATTTAGTTGCTCTTGCTCTTTCAATTTTACTTACATTTTGATGCCTTTTTTCCAATTCACTTTCTTAAAGGCACTCTGCGTATACGCAATCTAGGCATCCACTTAATGCACTATGCAAAACACTCACTGGCAGGACTAAAAATCGCGATTTCGCTTAGCATCCACCTGGACTCGACCGCATCGCCCGCGGCTGGACTCGCTACCAATACCAGCAGCAACAACAAGCAACACTAACAACAACAATGGAAGTGGCAATATCTGCTTGAAAACTCAACGGCCTTTGGGCTGTTGTAAATGTTGTAGCAGTTGCCATTGCCACTGCGATTGCGATTGCGATTCTTGCCTGGTCGCTATTGCTTTCACGTCGCTATTATTATTTCACGCCATTTCAACAGCCGTGAGGCAACCAGATTATTTATGCGCTTCTCACAGCACAGACGAAACGACGCCTGCCTGTCCCAGGCACGCTTTAAAATGCCCCAGACCCTGGCACGGATCCCGGATACGGATCCACGGATTGTGGTGTGGGGGGTGTTGTTGAGTGTGGCCAACGCATTTTGTAGACGCGCGTGTTTGGACACAAGTTAGCGTATTGCCAGCAATTCATGGCTTAAAAGGGAAATTGGTAGCACACAGGCACACTTTACGTTTGTGTGTGTGTGTGTGTGTGTTTGTTGTCTACTTCATGGCGCTGTAACAATGAGGCGCAAGCTGCGAACTTGCCATTGCCTCCTCCTCTGCATCCCAAATGGCAGTTATTGTGATTTTTGGCAATGAATACGAAATACGAAGTGATTTCTCGCTCTCTCTCACTGTGTCTCTTTTTGTCTGTTGCTGCTTTTGACAAATGGCTTCGATGATGTTTTTTATGGCGTAGAGCTATCTGCTCAACAGTGTGTGTGACTATATACATATCTTGTGTCAACAGATACACTCACAAGCATTGTTATATGCAGTCAGAGAAAAAACTTCGAATGAATAGATGCAAATTTCGGAGTACCAAATTAAATGACTATTTAAACATAAATTATGTATTACTACAACCAAATTATCAACTGGTTATTCGTTTGTATAAGTTCTTAAAAATGCAAAAAAGATAATGGTCGTAGATGCATTGACAAAAATTTTTATACACAGCAATTAAATAAATAAATACATTTTTGTCGGCTTGAGAGGACTGTCCATTAAGAGACGCTTCACTGTATTTACTATTAGTTGGTGTGGCAGAATTTGAATTTTCTCTTGCATGCATTTTTAAAATGTTTTCTGCCTATTAAATTATGTTTTTGTTCATTATTGCAAATACTACATGCAATAAGTAACTTTTCTAAGTGTATACACACAAATATACATATTGTTAAAGATTTATATAAATAAGTATGTAGGACGCGTTGCGCATACATAAATTGTTGGATGAGACTGTTCATCATTTGCGTCTTTTCTGACCAAATATTTGTTTATTATACCCTGAACACATTTAAAAGGGTATAATGGTTTTGTTCAAAAGTACGTAACAGGCAGTAGGGAGCATATGCGACCCCATAAAGTATATATATTTATGATCAGCATCAACAGCCGAGTCGATATATCCATGTCCGTCTGCCCAGGCTCCAGATTTGGAACATAAGCTCGCGTAATCCCTGGCATTACAAGTTTTTTCTCAAATTTTAATTGAAATTGGTTGACAAACACCAAAGAGCACATTGAGCTTAAGTCGAGACACACTCACATACTTGCAAGCACTGACTGTACGCGCTAAGTATAGGGTTCAGGGTAACTTGTAGTCGGGATCTCTCGACTAGAGCCTTCTTGCTTGTTTTCTTTGTTTTTCCAGTCTGTTTGTCTGTCTGTTGCTTTGTTTTCGTTTTGTATATTATGTGTTCTCTGTTTGTTTTTATTGTTGTCATGTTGCTTTGGCCCGTAATGGCAGCTCGTAAAAATGTTTCATTTATGCCAAACTCATTTTTGTACCAGCGAAATCTATTGCCGCGCCAAAAGTAATAAAATGATTCCCTTCTTTTCTTGCATTTCTTTCATTCTTTTACTTGCGTCTTTGCCACGTCTTTTTCTGTGTCCTCTTTTTGGTCTCGCCGCTTCGCATTTCTTTTTATCTAGCTTCGAATTTTTCACCCCTGTTTTGTGGCTTCCGCTCTCTTGGGCACTGCTTATTTGTTAAGGCAGGAACACTGCTGGGATCAGCAGAAGGTCGACTGAATATACATGGCAAAATTTATTGAGCTACAAATTATATTTGCTTTGTTCGCAGTTAATGAGTCTGTTAATGTTATATGTTCGCATTTTGAGTGTTCATAAAAATTGCTTAAAACTGACAGAGACGAAGACGTTCTGCCTTATGGCCAACTAGACAGTCGTAATAATAAGTTGACACTGACTGATGGATGGATGGCTTACCTTCTGATGCCGCATAATTACTCAATAATGTGCTGCAGGATCGTAAAAAACGTAAAAGTGAAAAGGTAAAAACTGCGACGCTGCGCACTGCCAGATGCAATTTTATTTGTACTTGTTCAGGCTCTTAAATTAAAATCAGGTGGGTTTAATGTGCACTTAAAGCTAAGAGAGCGAACTCGAATAAACGTAATAAAATAAATCAGTTGAAAGGTTAAGTTTTTTAAGAAGGCTCTAGTCGAGAAATTCCGACTAGTATATATTTACGCGTACAGTTAGTGCTTGCAAGGATGCGCGTGTGTGTGTTTGTAAGCTTATACTGCATACTTGACCTAACTTTAATGTTCCATATCTCCGGTGTTTTCAACCGTTTTCAATACAAATTGCACAGATTGTCGTTATTTCGCCTAATGTTTCAAAAGCCAAATCAAGGTTATTAAAATTCAAGATGTTGTTGTTATCGATCACATGTGTATATCGAAAACGGGGAAAGTTATCGAAAATTTGAAACAAACTAGTACTGCCTAGGGATTAGTCGAGCTTATGTTCCAAATCTGGAGTGTCTAGCTCTTAAAGTCTCTGAGATCGACGCGTTCATACATACGGACAGACGGACATATATCGACTCGGCTTTTGATGCTGATTAAGAATATATATACTTTATGGGATCGGAGATGCTTCCGAACTTTTGCACAAAACCATTATTTTTACCCATTTTCACCTTTTTAATAGGTTCAGGGTATAAAGTATTGAATATACCGTACTTCCTAGTCTCCATTATTTAGCAAAATTTTTCATTTCGATTAGCTCTCCCAAAAATATTTTTATGTTAATACATTTCGTCGATTTTTGCTGCTTTGGTTTGATAAACTTTTTTACGCTAATTAGCTGCAGCCATTCAAAAAGCAAAGTCGAGTGCCAGGCAAAATATTAATAGCGAAATCTTGTGCATAGATTTTCACATTTTACAATCTCAGTTTTGCACCCCCATACACCTCTGCTATAGAGACGACGTACGCATTTCGCACACAAATCACAAACCCAACAAGCTGTGCAGCAATTTGCACCCCAGCTACAGTTTTTCAAGATAGGGGCGGGAGACACGGACTTGGTAATCTTCTTCAACGGAGCGTTGAATGAGAGTGTGCGGGAGGGATGCGCATTAAAACACACAGCAGAAGAAGTGTGAAGGATCTTGGAGCTTGGGCAGCTGAGGCAGGCGGTATGTCATTAAATGCGAGAATCCATTAAAAGCCGAAAATCAAACCAAGTTTATTGAATATCAAATTAACATGTTCATAAAAATGCGCACATTAAATTAAAATCCAGCATTTGCGAACCAACAAGAGAGTGAAAAACAGTGGACATTGTCAATTTCATTGGCTGTGTACAGGAAATAATAAAAATTAACTATCTATGGACGAGGCGCACAGCAGCACAAATAAGTGAAAGCAATGTTTATGCGAAAAGTTATATCGTGAAAAGTCTTTTCGCGTAAAATGCGCCAGTGATACAATCAAGAAATGTCAATTTGCAAGTTTCTAAAATAAAATATGCTTGCAGCTGCATTGAGAAATGAATATTATAAAATTTATTTTGACAGTCGGGATTCTTGAGATTCTATATATGATAAAATAAAAACGCAACAGTTCTATATTTCACTGACGCATAAACGAAGTGAGTTGCAAGGTTGTCTTCCTTGAATGGTACGACTTTAGTGGCGTTAACATTTTATTTATTTATTTCGTTTAGGTGACAAGGACGCCAAGGATATTGCCACTTTTCACACAGTTGCAAGGTAACAAAGATCAACAACCTCTATCTCCTCTCTATGTGTGTGTGTAAGTTCTTGGGCTTTTAGGTTGTGTAATTAAGTCAGGCATAAATAAAATGCCTTTTTAGTATTCATCACAATTTATGCTAAGCTCTCAAAGCGTCAAGTCATATACATAGTCAGTCCTCTGGCATTGCGGCTCGTTTCTTGTTACTGTTGCATAACTAAGTGCGCCATGCGACAGCAACAACAACACGAAAGTGGCAAGGATCTCGGTTTTTGCGCCTAGCCATCCATTTTGGTGGCTGCCTCGCAGCTCATCAAATATGCAATTAAATCAGTTTCCGTTTAATTAAGCCGGAAGTGCGTTGGTTTGAGCGCGCACGCACACGCAGCCCTATTGGCTATGGATTGCTAACACACACACACCTACACACACACACTCAGAGACCCACGCACACATTGTGGTCTGCTTTTTAAGTGCTACGTTGTGTGCACAATTTTTACATTTTTATGAGCTTCTTCACACAGCTTTTCAACTTCGCTTTTTTCACCGTTTTATTTTTCCATTTTATTGAATTGAAAACTGCGTGATTTGTGATTGTTTCTGTGTGTTTGTGTGTCTGTGAGAGAGTGAATTTAAAATCATAGACAATCATTGGTTAGTTAATGTCAATGCAAATGGCTGTGCAGTAAATGAGTTGGCACAACAAAAGTTAAGCTGACTGGAAAACTGGCAGTTAGCCATGGTCATTAGCATTAAGTTGTAAAGTAGATGCTTTAAGCCAAGTCTGAAGACAGTAGCAGAAGCAACCGGCTGGCTAATTAAACCACATGAATTGAGCGCCTTAAGTAACGCAACACTCAGCAACAGCAACAATAACGACAACAGTTGCTAACACCAACAGCAACAGCAGTGCCTGGTTGCTTGCCTGGATGCCTTTCGGTTGTCATGCTTATTTCTTAATTATTAATTAAAAATGAAAACAAGCAAAAGTAAGTTGCATGCGCGCACTTTCGCTGCACAAAAGTCTAGCGAAATTGCCACAATTTCCTGAGGTGCCCGTAGGCATGCAACTAATTTATACTCTGCATAAATGTGCTACACGTTCATCAAGCATGTCGTTTGCTGCATTTTGAGAAAATTTTAAAAACAATAATCATATATGTATCTGAATAAATAATTCGAATGATAATTTGCTTAAAACTATTAAAGGCAAAACTAAAATTAATCTTTTTTTTAAAACATAACCGATAATAAGTGGTCTAAATGATAAAATTTGAATTTTTTGTATTAATTAATTCTTGTTGGAGGCTTTTTGTTATTAAACGGTAGGAAATAAAATAGATACACAATATAGTTCTTTACCATTCACAATAAATCAATGATAATTTAGTTTTGACCGGTAATGTTTTTTATTTTGTTATTTTAATTAGTTTTTAAACCAGATCTTTACGAAAGAATTGACAGAGCATTTATTGCTTCGTTGATGTCTGCATTTCTTCTTTATTGTTTGTGAATTTCAACAACTTGACAGTGTCGTCAAAGCATTTGGGTAATAACTGTGTCACTCGTATACCTACATTCATACACACATACAACATGCATACATCTTGAGAGCGAGTGTATACATATGTGCATATGTGTTAATGTATATGTATGTGCTACATAGTATACCTAGCTATTATACAGCGTCGTCGTCGTAGTCGTCAACGACAGCCAACGACAACAATGAAGACGACGAAAATCCTGAGAATAATGATGGGAATGATGAAGTTGCTGATGATGTGGGCGACGCCTGCGAGTCGCATTGTTGCCATAAGTTAATTTGCGTCTCATATATGCATATGTGTCAGCACGCCAGTGTATGCATGCTTCTGTGTCTATGTGTGTGTGTGTGTGTGTAGTAGTAGTTTTTGCATTAAAACTTGAAAATTTAAATGGCCCAAGTGATACATATTCAACTGGCGCACAAGTACTACTACAACAACATTACAGCTACAACACAATTGCCAGTGTCTGTAGATGTTGTAATTAGCATGAAAATAACTTGCAACATTTTTACTCATACATACATACACTTGCCTACTTACACATGTTTAAGATTTGCGAGGTAATTGAAACAAATGCATATTTAATGGAATGCCATGACTTTTAATATGCCAACCCATTGTCAATAATAGAAACGAAACGCTTGGCCAATTAATTGATTTTGCGCATTTATCACACAAATTAATGCTAATTGTCAACTAATAAGCAGTTAAAATTTATCATTCTTCACTCTCTCGCTCTCTCTCTCTCTCTCTGTTTCTATTCGAATATGATTGATATGATTTGATGCATATTCAAGTCAAGTGTGTTGCAAATATATTAACAGTACGTTAAACTAACTTGGAAATATGACAATAGACATTATGTTGTGCATGTTAACTGCAGCTATTATCGAAGTCAATTGTTGAAAAGAAGGGAGTATAAATATAAAGATTTGCAAACATCATTATCACACTCAGAATCTCTTTGTTATAAGGAGTGCTAATCAATCGTTGCTTTTATTATTAGCAAATGACGTTGAAAAGCTTCAATCAAGCGCTTTTAGTCAGCAGGGAGTCACCTCTTTTTGAATGTACGTTCCAAAACGCAGTTTCTCTGAAATAATGAAAAGATTTTCGTAAGTTATTTAAACTAAATAGCGTTAATAAGTATTCCCCAAATCCATTTCTCTTTTCAAAATTGTTAAATAGCTTATTTCTACTTAATTCTGCGTTTTAATTGTTGAAGTGTTTGTTTTTTGAGAACGTTTTGTGTTTATCTGATTGCATATATACACACACACACACACAGTGAGTGCGAGAAAACATGTGCCACTCAATCTCTTTTTTTCCAATTTTAATTATAAAACTTTTCATTTTGCCACGCTGTGCCACAGTTTGGTTTGAGCTTGGATTCGGGTTGAGGTCCTTGCCATTGGGTCTATGCTTGATTACAGGGCGTGCTTATGCGCTGATTGCTTGGCTCTGAGAGTTCCATTCCTGCTCTCTCGCTCTTCTCCCCTCTCACACACACACAGACACACAGAGCGCTGCTGCTCTTGCCATCGTTATTTAGCAATGGCTTTTTGATACTTTTTTGTATTTGATTTCGCATTGTTTTGGTGTTCAATGTTTTGTTGCTGCTATTGCTATTGTGCCCACATAGTTGTCCTTTTTGTTATTATTAATTTCCTTTTTTTTTTGGCAAAGCAGAAGTTTTTTCTCTCTTCTCTTACTCGAAAGCACCTTTATCATTTGAACTGTAAACATTTTTGGCAATGTTTTTATTACTTTTTAAATACTTGGCGGTGCCCACGATTATTTGCGCAACGAATACCACAATGAAATACTTTTAACAATCATCATAATGGATTTCATGACTTATTGTGCCAAAGGGTAGCCGTTGTTACCTTTTAACCTTTTCAACTTGAACTTATTTTCTAGATGTTTTCTTTTTCATTTTTCCGTTTTCGATTTTCCGACTGCGTGAGATGATTGGCATTCCACTCGCTTATTGATTCGAATTCTCCTAACTCTCTATCTTTTTGCCTTTTTATACCCTTAACCCATTGAAAATGGGTAAAAAGGGTATAATGGTTTTGTGCAAAAGTATGTAACAGGCAGAAGGAAGCATCTCCGACCCCATAAAGTATATATATTTATGATCAGCATTAACAGCCGAGTCAGCATCACCATGTCCGTCTGTTCGTCCGTATGTATGAACGCGTCGATCTCAGAGACTATAAGAGCTAGAGACTCCATTTGGTACATAACCTCGCCTAGTCCCCGCGCAGTACAAGTTTGTTTCAGATTTTCGATAACTCTTCCCGTTTCCGATATACACATGTGATCGATAACAACAAAATCTTGAATTTGGAAAACTTTTTGATGCAGTTTGAAAGATTAGACTAAATAATGACAATTAATTTTATTGAAATCGGTTGAGAAACACCGGAGATATGGAGTATTGAAATTAAGAAGGTATGCACTATACGCGTATACATACACACACTCACCCATACTTGCAAGCACTGACTGTATGCGTAAAGTATAGGTTTGAGGGTATATTCTAGTCGGGATTTCTCGACTAGAGCCTTTTTACTTTTACTTTACTTTTTTCTCTTTCTCTTTAATTTGCTAAATTAATTTAACAAAAGAAATAGCTTCCTCTTGCTACATTTTTTTTTATTCTCCTTTCGACTTTTCTTTACCTTTATACTACGCTTCGATGCATTCTGATAGAATTTCTAAAATATATATATCTATAGTCCGTCTACGAGTTTGCATATGTTATGCCCATATATATGCTACATTTTGTAATGCGGTTGTTTTTTCGCACAACATATCAAACGGACAAGTTGGGAGCGCCCGCTGTGAGTGAGAGAGCTGTGTGTGGGTTAGAGTGAAACAGATGCCATGGCAGCAGCCGACTACGAATTACAATTATGATGACACAAATTGGTTATGTTTTGCGTTGTGTGTTTTTGTTTCTCGGGATTGTCCCCTTTTTATACCCTGAACCCATTGAAAATGGGTAAAAAGGGTATAATGCTTTTATGCCAAAGTATGTAACAGGCAGAAGAAAACATCTCCGACCCCATATCATATATATATATTCTTGATCATTATCAACAGCCGAGTCGATATAGAACACAAGCTCGCATAATCTCTCAGCAGTTCAAGTTTGTTTCAAATTTTTGATAAGTATCCCCGATTCCGATATGCATATATATATATATGTATATATATGCGCATACACACACACACACTAGCACTGACTGTGCGCGTAAAGTACAGGGGTATCATCTAGTCGGCATTTCTCGGCTAAAGCCTTCATACTTGTTTATATTTATTTTGATTTTTTTTTTTTGCTTTTACCAAACAAAAACCGAATATGTCAGGCTACCTGCAGAGCGATAGAGACAGAGAAAGAAAGAGGAGCGACAGTATACAGGACACAGGACATGTGGCATGTCAGACTTGTCATCATTTTCATCACTTTTTGCCCATGTTATTTTATTTGTCTTGCTGCAGCCTCAATCTGTATGTGGTTTGCTGCCTTCACACACATACACACACATCAACGAACAGAATCGTAAAGTATAATGCTAAAATATTTATGCAAAATGGCTAGCTAACCTGCACTAGCCAAACCGACTACGGTAAGCCTTCAAAATGTATCCAAAAAAAAACATAAAACATCAAATTGCATACGATATATGTAATAAAATGGGAATAAAAAATCCCAAGTCATAAAGTTGTTGCCATTACACGCGAGCAATTCTGTCTGAAGGGTTCTCTATTCTAAGCTGTCAGCTTGCGATAGGACTGGGATTTAAAAATCAAAGGTTTAAAGCTGCAGCAGGACAGAAAAAAATAAAAGTAGAGTTCAACTACTATTTACAATCAATGCAAGGCAAATCCTAGCATTTATTTGTATGTACACATATATACACTAAGTTTATCAGTTACTTAAGTTGTGATTTTTCGTAGTAGCTAATAGCCACTGGCTATGGCAACAATCCAGCAGCAGCAGCGGCAGCAACAGCAGCTGTTTTGTGCCACGCTGGGGAAAACAATTTAAGCAGCAGCAGGCAGTACAAAGGACTATTACAACACACCACCTCCCCACCCCAGAAAGCGCCACGTTGCTAACTTTGCACCTGCTGGCCGCAAAACAGTAGCAGCCACTGCGAGAAAATTGTTGGTTTGCCTCATACGAGAATGCCGGAGAGCGGGGGCGGTGCGGGCAGGGGGGCTTAAATGAAAATTGTTTACGTTACCAACGCGCGGCTTTTGCCTTTGGCAAGAACAATAAAAAGAAAAAAAATCATAAAGAGTGTGTGAGAGATAGAGATAGATGGTGCGAGGGGGAGAGAGGAGTTGGGTAAAAGCTGTAGAAGAAGACATTAACTTATTAAATTATTGTTTCGACCATAATTTCAACGACACTAAAATTAAAAAACCATTACCCAACCGAAAGCATTATAGTCTACGTACACTGAGTATTTTCTAAAAGGACCAAATGGAGCGAGGCGGCCAACAACAACAATGACCTTCGGCAACGGCTGGTAATATATATTTCCGCTTAATTTATTAACGATTTTTGTAAGCTATAAACATTGCATATATGTGTGCGTGGGTGTGTGTGTGTGTGTGCCACGCACACTAAGTGATTTTATCTAACGCAAGGTGGCGCCCCTCTCCCTTTCGCTCTGTTTTTTTTCTTTCTTTTTTTACGATTTGCACATAATTATAATTGAAATTGCGACGCGTCGGAGCATCCTCCACCCTCTCAGCTTTCGCCTTCGAGTTCCAATAAATAATAGAATCAAGTCATAAACTGATAAATGATGCGCCAGGCCGAGGCACAAACACACACACCCACACACTTCCCAGCTTCACCATCCTCACCAGCGTAATAAACAAAGTTAATCATTTAGGATAATTGAAATTTTTACGAGACACTCGAATGTTATATGTACACAAAAGCAAAAATAAACGAGAGAGCACAAGGAAAAGCGCACTTCTCTGTCAGCAGGTAGCTTCTTTTTTGTTGTTCGAGTGGGTCGTCATTAGCATCCAAGTTGCGTTGCCTGGGAGATGGGGTTGTTGTTGCTGGGCCTGCTAATGTATTTTATTGATGCAAACTCTTGATTGGAATTATGTAAGGCATTAAAAAAAAAGAACTGCTAAACAATGCTGCCAGACGGGGCCATAAACAAGACACAGTGCACACGTACCACTTAAAAGACGCACAAAAGTATGCTACAAAATGTGCGTCAGCTCAAAATGGGGCAAGTAAAAGTGACGGAAAGCTATAACAGGTTATATAATATAAAAGTTGAATAGATGGGTTACGTGTTGCGCTATGTAACAGTTGAGGAGAGATTTAAAAATAAGTTGAATGGTATCAATAAAATTCATGAAAATTAAGTATTTCGTTCTTAAGTTGATATTTAATAAATAAATTATATTTATGTGTAAAATATAGTTTTACATATTTAGTAAATATTATATTCTTATATATAGAAATAAATAAATTGAATACTAAAAGAGTTGAAAGAGCTGAATAATTATTTTGTTTAGGCGATTATTTATTGAATATTCTTATTGTATTACTCGATTTGGCATAAATAAAAAATTTAACATTTTTTAATTAACTTTTATACTTTTTAATATGACCAAATTTAGTTACGCACTAAAAATTTAAATGATCTTTGTAGTGTATATGAATATTCAACAACATTAAAAAATATGTTACTCTTGCCGCTTTGTTTGTGCCAAACAATATGTGAAAACTTTGTTGCTGCATTTTCTGTCTAAATACATAAAAATTAAATATCATAAACACAAAACAATGAACCCAAACTGGCAGTCAGAAAGGCAGCCAGGCAGACAAAGCCATCAAGCTAGAAAGTTACCAAAAAGTGTAGATGCCACAAAAAAAATAAATATAACCAAAATTTATGTATACATAAAGCCTTTAATAAAAATATGTTGAATAAAATGTTGACCAGCAAGGAAAAGGTAAAAGTGCAGCGAGACAGAAAAAAAGCTAAGTAAGAGTGATTTTGTAAAAGGTGCACGACTTAAGGATACCCTGCCCTGAGATTTAATATGGGTTCCTTGGTATACATAATCCCATGATACACACATCAATGCCTTTATATAGGGTACAAAGTTGAGAATCAATTGGATTGGTGGGTGATAGGCGTAAAGCTGCTGCACTCACTAACTGGCGACGTCAGCTCGTAATACCTAAAGGACAGTGATGTGGCAATGTGTTACTCTGGCATTGTCAGGGTGTGATGGCGAGGCGCGAAAATTGAAGGGAATATACAAACACACACACACACACCTATATATATTGCGACTCTTAGGTATTGGTGTCGATCAAACCAATTTGTATGCCACAGTGTGTCTGTGTTTGTGTGTGTGTGTGTGTAGCCAATGCAATTGAGGTCATGTCCATGCGGCATTCATTGTCGCTGGTATTGGTGACGTTAACGTCGTCGTCGTCATCGTCAACGAAGGCATTAACTCGACATTTGTTCAGTCTGCTGCTGCTGTGACAATGGAATGGTATGGAGGCAACAGAGATAGCCCTGCCCCATGCCGAGGACCGAGAGTTGCTACATATTGAAAATCATTGGCAGCGCACTTTCGCACACATGCATAGCACAAATGGATCGGGTATAAACGGGGCGAAATGTATTGAAAGACAAACGGCATTGGCATCAATTTTTATTTGTCTTTGCGTGTGTGTGTGTGTGTGTGCGATATGTCTGAGTGTTTCTGTCGACATGAAGAAATTTTTATTACATTGAAAATTTGCATAAAATATTGAAGCCAAATGGACGGTGGATTGGGTGGGTTGTGAGAAGCGAATAAAAAATATATCTCCTTGCACAGCTTTCTTAGAGTCATGCTGCCCGATGGTCTTGGCAGTCCTGACAGCCTAAGGCTTTCTATGTTCCGTCTCGGTGACATGTGCCGAATGGATTTGTTGCCAAACTATATAGAAAAGGGGGCAACACTTTTTTGAGCAGCTATTATATTGCCAACATATATTTAAATATTTTGGGGTGACATAAAGATTAGACTAGGGGATAACTAAATGCGTGGGTGATGTTAAATATGTCCAAAGATATAAGGGAATAAGAAAAGAGAGTCAAATCACAATTTAAAATGAACTGCGACAAAAATTTTATAAAGGCAAAAAGTTCTACCTTTATATGTTAACTACTTAAATTTAAGTTTTCCTGTTTCATCTTTCGCGAAAGCATTAAAATTTTTATACATAACAAATATTAAACAAAGCTCAAAAAGTATTATTATTTTTCTGATATTAAATAAAATTAAATTCTTAACTTTTCTTTTGGACTTTAAAAACCAGATGACTAAATAGAAAATTGTAGCAAAGATATGAGCCGTTCAGTTGTATCGGCCTGGGCATGTTTATGTCAAGAGCAGGCTGGGTTGGCTGCTTGATTTGATATCCTTGCCGCATTAAGCAACAACTGGCGGCCTACTTTGGCGACCGCTGCCGGCACAGTCAGTGAGATAAATGTACATACGCCCAATGCTGACGTGCATGCAAATGTAAATTTTTGGGCGATTTTCAAGAGCCACGCTTTAGGGGAGAAAGTGGGGCCTGGCAGACAGATGTCAAGACAGCAGACGACTTCTTGTGTGCTCGCTTATATATGCACAAGTCTATCTCTGTCAGTGTGTGTGTATGTGTGTTTTTATGTTTGTAGTTGTTTGTGGCCATAGCATATGTGGCTACCCCACTTTCCAATGCTAGCAATGGAACAACATGGTCGCCTTACGGGCACTATGGCCACTACAAGAGCGGAGCAAATATGTGGCCAAAGACGAGCGAAAATAAATGAAAGTTTATGTTATAAAATGCCAAAGTGTGGCACACAATCTATTGGCACAAAAAGGCGAATAAAAAAGTAACAGCAGCAGCCACAGTAGCAACAATAACAAAACTGTTAAAAGTGGAAAAAAAAAGCTGATACTTGTGAAAGAACGAATAGGCTATACTCTTGCGAACCTGAGTACAAAAGCTCATTAAAAATTGAACTTTTAATCTTAAAGATGGTTTTTAGGGCAATCCACAGAAGGCTGATCAATTTTGTGGGCAGCTTGCTAAAACTTTTCGCTGTTATTTTTTAAGATGATATCAAATCATTTAATTCCAAAATATTAGTTTTAATAACTTAAGTCTAATAGAAAAATATGTTTTTTCCTAAAAAGATCTAATCATTTAATAAACAGTTACTCTTACTATAAAAATATTCATATATTGATCAAATAGAATTGAGACTTTCAACATTTGCATTTTCTAACAAAATTTAGCACATTCTTTGTCAGGGTATAGTACAGAGAAACGAAAAAAAGAGAAAAAGAAAAGAGTAGGCCAGCGGCAAACTTTGTTGTTGTTGTTGTTGTTGCTGGCAGGCATAAAATAGCGCATATAAGATAAAGGATATGTGCATGGCTGTGTGCGGAAAAATGTAGCAAAAGTCAACATATGGCGTTAAAGATGCGAACGTGCAACGAATCCTTGAAGTTTTCTCAACATACAAACATATGTACATACTTATGTACAAATATTCTTTTTGCAACTTCTACTTATTTTCACACCCTCTCTCTTCGAGCAGTTGGTCTAATTTAGCAGCTGGTGCAGCCTTTAAGCTGTGCATATTGACATTAGTTTCGGCAAAATGGGCACACAGGGACATTTAATTTTGCTACCAACTGTTACCCGGGTTGCACTTCTCCTACAATCTCTGCATTCAAACTTCATTTGCAATTGCCACAAATATTTGCTTGGCATTGCAAAGAAAGTAAACTTCTATTACAAATTAGAGAGCTCAGCTCAACTAATACAATTTTAATTGATATGTGCAATAGTTGATATGAACATTTTATGGAACTTTATTGTAACAGTAAATTGAAATATGCATACATATAAATTCATACATATGGTTTGAATTTTGTTGTTATCTGCCACGCTCCAAAAGAGTAAAATATGCAAAATATTTAAAAGCAAGAAGTTAGCAAATAAAATAAAACAAATAAAATAAATCAAAAAACCAAAAAACCGGAGGTCGTTTAAGCTTCAATAGTTCAACAGCAGCCAAAACATATTTGTAACGAGCAAGAGTTAACTTTTCCAATACGAGTATTATTAAAAATTAAATAAATCTCTTTGGCAAAAAAAACCAAGGAATGTCAATTCACGTCCATATGCATATATTTTATGGATGTAGCTGCAAAACAGTTATAGGTATGCAATACAATTTTATTGGATTTTAGTTTACTTTCAAAGCAACAGCCAGTGAACATTGTTGCATATCCTTTTAAGAAGGAATGGGATAAGTTGTCCAATTTAACTGTTTTCAGGCTCCTGCCGTGTGTGCAACTAAAACTCAAGCATATTTTAAAAAGTTATTTCTGAGTTCTATCGAATATATATTGAACTGATTACAAGGTATATAGCTAGTCTCACAATCAAAACTTATTCTTTCTTCCTTGTTCATAAACGATTTTCTCTTCGTTTTTGCCTTTTGGTATTTAAATGGAATGCTAAATGCAATGCCGCTAACGAAAGGTTATTGTGCAAGTGTAGCATGTGTGCTGATGCTTGTTTTGCCCTTGCCCCTTTGTGCCTAGGTTTGTGGCAGCTTGAAAAGCAGAAGGCACTCTAAGCATCGTACATGCTGTCTCCTACCATATTATCAATAAACGGAGGTAGAAGACAACAGATTTCAGCAGACGGAAAGGACAATCAATTTTATTGCTAAAGTAACATTCAATATTGGGTTGGGGGGCAGCCAAGTAAGGCTTATGATGTAATCATTTGTACTGATTCACATTCTAATCTATAGCCATTTGATTGCACCGTATTGAAACTAAAAGCTATTGGATGACCCTAGCAATTCCAACAGAAAGATATTACAAACATAAGTTTGCATTCATATTTGTATGCAAATGTATGAATGCATGTGTGTTTTTCAGTGTTCAATACAAAAAGACCTTAAAAGGATGCGAAGTAGGAAAAAGAATTTTCATTTTAATGAAAACTTTTTGAAAATGTCGATCATTTTGTTTTGGTTTTTTGTTTAACTTTTCAACTTTCGTAGACCAGGTAAAATGTTGGTCATACTCGAACTTGAATATATGAACTTACTTTTCCATTTCTCATAAGGTTGAATTACTGGTAGCATCGTCGTACCACTTTTAATAATTGTACCATGCAAGAGCATCACAAACGAAGGCTTATCAAATCATTTGGCCAAATTAGTGTTGTGTGTTGGCTTTAACTGTCATCAACTGACGCTATTCTGAGGGCAATTGGTGCAATTTTCATGTCAGCGTCTAATTGAGGCTAGCAAGAGGCCCGACGGCCAAAACGAAAACATTTTCGAAGACAAATTTGAAATCCATGCCCAACTATATGGCAATAAACGAATTTTCGTTATAACAATGCAAGCTGTGCGAGTGAACATTGCACCAAAAAAAAACAAGTAAGAAGGCTCTAGTCGAGAAATCCCGACTAGACTATACCCTTAACCCGATACCTTACGCATACAGTCAGTGCTTGCAAGTATGTGTGAGTGTGTGTATGTATACGCGTATAGTGCATACCTTCTTAATTTCAATACTCCATATCTCCAGTGTTTCCGATTTCAATAAAATTTCACAGATTGTCATTATTTAGTCTAATCTTTCAAACTGCATCAAAAAGTTTTCCAAATTGAAGATTTTGTTGTTATCGATTACATGTGTATATCGGAAACGGGAAGAGTTATCGAAAATTTAAAACAAACTTGTACTGCCTAGGGATTAGGCGAGCTTATGTGCCAAATCTGGAGTCTCTAGCATTTATAGTCTCTGAGATCGACGCGTTCATACATACGGACGGACGGACGGACAGACGGACATGGCTATATCGACTCGGCTGTTGATGCTGATCAAGAATATATATACTTTATGGGGTCGGAGATGCTTCCTTCTCCCTGTTACATACTTTTGCACAAAACCATTATACCCTTTTTACCCATTTTCAATGGGTTAAGGGTATAAAAAGAAGGAATCCCCAACCCATACCCAATTCCCGTCGCCTCCCCTCTTTGGTCATACTGACCATGGCCTGTGAGTTGGCAAACTGCGTCGTACCACATGCAATTTTGTTTGTTAGATATCCTCTGCAAGCACTGTGTGGACGGACGAAGGCACTGTATACGTATATGTATGTGTTCGTTTGTGTGTGTGGCACGAGTCTTGGGGCAGCTGTGGCTGATGCAGACCAATTGCCACAGAGAACAAGCGAGGCGGCAGGGATAGAGGGCAGAGGTGTTGGCCAGTGTTGGGAGCCGGGGCAGGCAATGGCACACTATTTGTATTTTGTTACAGGACATGTTGTCATTGGGCATATCCTCTAAGCACGCATATACAAAAAAAAAGAGAGACAAACAGAGAGGGAGACAGAACGAGAGAGAGAGAGAGAGTGAGGAAGGATTCGGTTGAAATTGCTGTCTGCAGGCTGGGAAATATTATTGAAAATTGTCTATGCTAAAAATTCATAACGGCACATTTGGGTTTTTGGTTTCTGTCACCAATACCACGACCAGAACCAGGACCCGTACCAGTTCTAGCACATTTACTGCACACAAAAAGTATTTTTGGATTTTTTCTGACATCGATAGCAAATTATTGAATTTCTGCTGGCATTCGAAGAGTTATCGAGTCTTAATTGAAATATGATTTTTTTGAGCTAAGTTAATTAGGCATTTTTATTGAAAAATAGTCTGCTCATTGCTGACGGGCATTTTGAGCAATTGCGTCTAAACGTTGATAGCCGTCAATTGTTATTAAAGCCCACCCAGAGAGTTAAGCAAATCTTATCAGCTGGCCAGCTGTCTTGGTTGTTGTGTTGTTTTGTGTTTTTCTTTCGATTCTTTCTGTACTAGTTTTTAGTCTTTGTCGGCGCCCAGGCAGCTCAACAACATGACTTCGTGGGCCGTCTCCAGCACAAAGTTGTGCGATGCCACTCCAAGCGTGAGTGGGGCTGGCGCCAAAGGATCTAGACTATTCAGATTGGCCTGGCAGACATTCAGTGCCAAATGTCAGCAGCTCGGTGATTTCTTGAGAAGGGAAACAAATAAGCCGTTGCCAAAAGAATTACGTCGATCATTGCGTATGAATAAGTCGGCTAGACGGAAGGGCTATCAGCATTACGAGACTGAGGCAGATAAACAGTAAGTGTATTGGCCAACTCTTAACTAAGATAAGCAAACAATGCTTTTGTTTACCACATAAAAAGTAAATACTTTATTCTTGATTATTCTAATATATTTTTATTATAGACGCGTCAAAGATTACTTGAATCAGCCCATAAATATTTCAATACGCGTTGGACCGGCCTTTGACTATACGCCATCGAATTATTAGCCTAATGAGCTTTAACACACTTCGAAACATTTAATTTAATATATAGTATAATTTTACACAATAGAGAGAATATTAAATCTATATTAAACTTAACTAAACAGTTAATATTATTGATTGCATCTAAAAGTATTAAAAAAAAAAAGTTTGTTAAAAGCTTTTATTTCTAATTTGTTAAATTTTAAATCACTACTTGTGACACTGTGCTGAGCTTAAAAGCGCTTAAAGAGCTTACAATGATAAAAAAGCTTCATGCAGAGCTTTTCATGCTAGCATTGCTCTTAGCTTTATTCAAACTTAGCTTTTATTGCATATGCTCTTAAGTCAACAGATGCTTGATTCTCTTAAATGCGCCCACACAAAAGTTTATTGCCCCGCTCCCAACAAGTGAACGTGTCTGCATACTCTACACTCACGAGGCATATTGATTTGTGATTTGCCGCAAACAGGTGGAATCGGCGTAAGATGGAGAATGCGAAATAAAGTTAAGTAACAATTCAGCTACATTAACATTAGAGAATCATTTTCTTAAAAGTCATTGTCCTTTAGCGGACACAAAAGATAAAAAAAAATTAAATTGATAATTATGTCAAAATACAACTATGCCACTTGTTTGGATTAAACTAACTTACTTGTTAACCTAAGCTTAAAATATTTTTTTAAATATATGCAAATGTAATTTCGCTCAGCTAATAACCCAAAGGGCATACAAGAATTCATTAGACTTTTTCAAGTTCGTTAACTTTAGCCGAAAGCTAGCCCATGCTTTTCCTTTCAACGGCTCTATAGCTCCAGCTCTTTGTGATTGCAATTTTTCTCCCTCTCTATCGCCATCTCTCACAGATACTCTCACTCGCGCTTGTTTCCATGGGCCCGATGCACACACACACATAAACGTAACAGAGCGCGTGGTCTCCGCTTTTTGTATGTGAGCTTAGTGTGAAAAACGTGTTCGACGCGGAAATGACATTGAATTTTCAGCTGTGTGCGTAATATTCGAAAAAAAAAAAAATCCAAACAAAAATTATCAAATAATAAAAATTTGAAATACAATTAAATTTAATATCCACATTTATGTGATGTAAAGCGACATTATTTGGAGTTAAACCTTCGGCTTGACTTCATTGTGCGGTGCATTTTAAATATTGACTTTTGAAACAACAACAAAACCAAAGATGAAGCTAATCTCGACGCTTGTGTACCTTCTGGTGGCATTCTATAAATTCATCAAAAAGCTTATGTAAGTTTTCTATGTAAAACAATTTATTTGGGCGCGCCCGTTTCCACGTCTGCCAAAAACTGAGTATTGATAAAACAACCAAATCACAAATCTCAACACCATGCGACACAAACAGAATGGGCAACAACAACAATGACAAAAAAAGCCATTTACATACCATTGGATTTTTCCGCTTTTATGGTATCCCCCAGACTGAATATATTCTCTTTGTGCATTTATTAAGCCATTCCAACGGTCTCCTTCTTTTTGATTTCGTTTACTTATTTCTGTATGGGTATACATTTGCATGCATTCATCCCTCTCTCTTTGCGTGTGTAATTTTTAGTTCATTATACGAAATATGTTTTTGACTTGTATTTCAATGCGCCTGAAAGAGCTGCTAAGACTGACTCGAAGACTGAGAGAGTTCGCTCTGAAGCTCTCTCGCTCTTTGCGGCGTTTCAGTTTGTCAAACTGTTTGTTTGGGTTTGAGGCCGGTGTCGAATTGGCTGCTGCTGTTCCCCAAATCGCTTGCCCCTGCTGTGCGTATGTGCTTGGGTGATGACAACAGTAATGGGCTTTTAATTAATATAACAGCTCCTTGTGTGTCTACAAACAATGCCATGCCTTTGCTTTGTGGTTGGCGATGCCTGTACTACGTTAATCAGTTTTTGCTGTCGAAATTGTCCTTATGTTGTGTATAATTAAGTTCACTGAACTTGTTTAACTCGATAAGTTAATGATTAATAAAGTCATGGTTGTTAGCTAATAAGCACAATTAAGTAGGTTTTGTAGCTATAACATATTATTATACCCTTAACCCATTGAAAATGGGTAAAAAGGGTATAATGGATTTGTGCAAAAGTATGTAACAGGCAGAAGGAAGCATCTCCGACCCCATAAAGTATATATATTCTTGATCAGCATCAACAGCCGAGTCGATATAGCCATGTCCGTCTGTCCGTCCGTCCGTCCGTCCGTCTGTCCGTCTGTCCGTCTGTCCGTCCGTATGTATGAACGCGTCGATCTCAGAGACTATAAGAGCTAGAGACTCCAGATTTGGTATATAAGCTCGCCTAATCCCTAGGCAGTACAAATTTGTTTTAGATTTTCGATAACTCTTCCCGTTTCCGATATACACATGTAATCGATAACAACAAAATCTTCAATTTAGAATACTTTTTGATGCAGTTTGAAAGATTAGACTAAATAAAGACAACATGTGAAAATTTTATTGAAATCGGCTGAGAAACACTGGAGATATGGA
This sequence comes from Scaptomyza reducta, assembly GCA_035044485.1. NCBI lineage: Eukaryota > Metazoa > Arthropoda > Insecta > Diptera > Drosophilidae > Scaptomyza > Scaptomyza reducta. The sequence goes on along the minus strand of JAWNNV010000128.1, from coordinate 40,981 downwards.
GTATTGAAATTAAGAAGGTATGCCCTATACGCGTATACATACAGCCACTCACACATACTTGCAAGCACTGACTGTATGCGTAAATTATAGGGTTAAGGGTATAGTCTAGTCGGGATTTCTCGACTAGAGCCTTCTTACTTGTTATAAGTGTTTTAATGTAGGAAAAGTATCATAAAATGGCAAAAATATCTTCATTAGTGTTTTTTTTTCTCCTCATTTTATCCTCTGTTTTGCCACTTTGTGTTTTTTTTTTACATCACAAACTTATCTTAATTTAAATTAAAAACATCTTCTTGTACTTAAATATCCCTCGAACCATGCAGAACCCATTACAGATGGAATGACAAAGTTGTTATTGCCTATTTGTGCTTTGGTGACTGAGTAATAAAGTAAAAGTAATGTGTATGAATAATACTCAAATCTACTTGATACTAGAAAACACTTTTCGTGATAAGTGCGCACAGGCTCAAATTCCAAACTACATAAAAACAAAATTATGTACACACTGTATGTGTGATTGTATATACATACATATGTATGCAAGTGACACGCTTATGTTGCCCAAATTGATAACGTTCTGTCTGCCGTTGGACGTAAACAAAAACCAAATCATACCGGAACGTACAGTCATTCGTGTGTTACAAAACATACGAGATGAATGTGATTTATGTGCTGCATGCCACGTAGGAAAGGTTGTATGTGTTTGTTATTGTTGACGCAGCAACCATTTTAGCAAGGCCGTTTGCAAAAAGTTAGTCGTTATCTAATCTCTGTCTGTGGCTAGACCACCAACTGTGTTAGTATTGTAAAACCCATTGCAGGCATTTCTTATCAGCTTCTCAATAGCGCTCTAGACCTAATACCCTTGATAGTATTTTTGTATAGTTTGGTAATTTAACTGCGCATTTGCGTCGCTTTGAACTAACTTAAACCAATTACTTCTGCTAGCCTAGGCCACTTTATGTTCGATTTGTCGATAACAAATTCCATGTGCAAGTTTTAAGTGGCGCGGAGCAAAATCCTATTCTTTTGTTTGATTTCAAATAACTCGATAAGAAAATATAGCCCAAATCCGACAAACATCTTTAACGGTATTTGTTATAAGGTGCAATATAAGATAAGGGTTTTTTGTTAATGCGTGATTGTTGCATGGCCCTATACAATAAACATAATGTAAGAAAATAATTTGACACACAATAAAATACTATATAATATAATATTAAATATGTAAATATGTTAAAACTGATTTTTGTATTTTGCTAGATAATGTGAAGAAAATAACGCGTATTTTATATTTCAGATATAAATTATTCAATAATTTAATCATATTTTATTGGTATTGTAATTGATACGAAGTTTCTTAGATAAATTAAAATATTAAAACATATTTTAATATGGAATTCAAAATAATTTAAACACATTTTTCTCTCAACTATTATTAGTTGTCAAATAAACAGGCCCAAGGAAGCATCTCCGACCCCATACAGTATATATATTCTTGATCAGCATCAACAGCCGACTCGATATAGCCATGTCCGTCTGTCCATCCGTCTGTATGTATGAACGCGTTGACCTCACAGACTATAAGAGCTATGGACTCCAGATTTGGAACATAATCCCTAGCCAGTACAAGATTGTTTCAAATTTTCGATAACTTTTCCCGTTTCCGATATACACATGTGATCGAGAGCCGAAAAAATCTTGAATTGGGAAAACTTTGAGACGGCATTTAAAATATTAGACGAAATCATGACAATCTATGAAATCGGTTGAGTCAAGTTCAGAGTATCGTCTAGTCGTGATTCCTCGACTGTTACTTGTTTCTGTTATTATGAGGTATTTCCTCCGTCTAGTCGCAGGTGTCTAAAAAAATAGACCCCTCACAAGTAAAGAGAATATTGCTTCTAGCAGCATTTATTTAATATGAGAGAATCAGCCATTAAACTTAATTCAAGTGTGTTAGTTAGATAGTCGCAGTCGGAGACAGAGAGAATATTGTACACATTTAGCTCACTGTTGGATTGTGCAATACACATATAAATATATTTACGTACGTACGAACATCATATACATACTTATCGCCAATGATTCTGCTCACTCGCTTGCCCCTATACAATGTATAGAGCGCCGCTCGCAAACACACGAATGTAGTATCCTTATCAGTTGGACAATATGGCGAGAGTGGATCGAGAGTGTGGAACTGCTTGCCCTATAAATGGCGCAAAGCACCAATCAATTCTTTTAGTTCTTTGCGGGTTGACGGCGCGTTTGAATCGTTGGCAGATCGCTCAATAGGGCCAACTCTTAACGGAAAAGGGCCAGTTTTAAGAAACCCTTAAAACGCGTGTGTCTTTAATTCTGTGAATTTTGTTAGCGGAATCGATCCGCTTGATAAAAATATATATTTAGTTATATTAATATAACTAACTATTTGGATAATGTGTTGTGGCGTGGTGCTGGCATAAAAATGGTGAGTTGAAGATATCCAAAAACTCAAATAACCAAACCAAAATCCGCTGCCTAAGCCAAAACCACTTGCAATGCATTTACTAAACCCCAATGCGAAAAATCGTTCCTAGAAATTATACTAGTTGGTACTAAGTATAATGGCTAAAGTCTCAAGTTTAGGCGGTCAGTTTCAGTCCACGCCGGTATAGAACCAGTTTTTTCCAATACGTGCGATACTGCTATCCGACCAGCCAGACCATGTGCCCCAATGCTGATGTTGTATAACGTAGTCTCAGTCTCTCTCACTGGTAATCGTTTCGTTACACTCGTCAAATAAAGGGTACATACATTTGGTATATAGATGTTTGTATGTATAAAACATATGTACTTACTAAAGGGCACATTTTTTTGTAATAATATACTTGTATTAAAATTTATGGGCGTTCTTATTGCATTATTTACAATAAACGTTTCAACATTGTAGGTAGTTACATGTAATCTTCAGCTTTTGTTTAACGTTTGTAACATTGTTTATGTCCTAACACTTACATTGTTAGATAAAGTATAGAATATCTATTTGTCGAGTACTTTCCTCATATCTGTCGTCTGCTGATAAGGTTATCATTGAAAAAAAAACAGACGACGACACGTCACACTGGATTACATTACATTGTAATTTTTTCAAATTCGTTGCCATTAGCTAATCTACAGTACTATATGTCTGACAATGTGAAGGGCGATCAATCGACCTACTTATTGATAGTTCGCAGGTGTCAAGTGTGTACTCAATATGCGGCTTATAGGCTGAAAATGCTTTCAGTGAACTGAATGTGAGACTTGATTGCTCATTGTCAAGTTCGAGAAAATTCTCAACATGTTGACGACTGCCAAAACATGCTTTATACTATATAGAATTAAAATTGTATATACAAAACAAATATACACATATATTTGGGACATATGTATAAATAAACTCAATGTCGGACTTGTTTATTTTGTAGCGCTTTCCGTGCTAGATTGCCAAAAAATACAATCTATGAAGAAAAATAAAATCTAAATAAAATAGGTAAAGAGTTATTTCCATTTAGCACCTGCATTCAGAATTACTTAAGGCTTACTAATATTCTTCTGAGCAAATGAACTTATCTGTGTTGAATCACCTTGAGGTATGTGAAGCTCAAAAAACGGTTTTGTTTCAGTTTTACACATGTCGTTAACTACATTTCTATAAGTATTTTAAGTTTTTGGTTTGCTTTCAATTAGCTCCCACACATTCACGGAAATTTGCATGAAGCGGAAACAAATGCACGATATATTTTTATTAGATTTGTTAAGAGAAATGAAATAAAATGAAATGCAATTAATATGTACTTGAATGAATGCTAATCGTGACGGGCAAATGTGAAATTCTATGAGAATTTATTAGCTACAATTTATTTTAGAGGTAAAAAGTCGACAGAAATCAGTTCTAAGCACGTTGCCTATAACATAGACAAAGGTTTGTGTCTTCCAAATTATATATATTTTCCTATGTTCGTAATATATTGTACTAAAGATGTAATGATAATAATGTAATCAATAAATAATAATGAATCCATTTTACTATAACAAAGTAAATTCAAATTCGTGTAATAATCTAGTCTCTGTATGGCGAATGTTAATGTCAATTGTTCAATTGACGTGTGAGTTGAAATGCTCTGAAAACTGCAACTTAAAGTGAGATTTGCATGATTTATGACTGCGGCATGGCAACCAAAACATGTGAGCCAATTGTTGTCACTTCGACTCACAAGTGCATTTTAACACACACACACAAATTAACAGAGTGTTAATTAATTGAAATATTTATCGCTGAACAAGTGCCAATCAGTTGTGAGATGCCTTGTAATCTTGCATAGTATAAACAATAAATTACAAAAATACAGCATAAAATATTATGTATAAAAAAAAATAAAATTATACTTTATAAGGTAGCTATATTTTTTATTAATTGTATGTGATTTGAACTGTTTGTTATTGCTAATTGTGTGTGTGTTGTTGGCCTTTTTGGAAAGTGCGCGCATAAAAAATCTTGTTTGCCTTAACTAGAGGAGCACACAGAGAGCAACAAAAACAATCATGTACTTATGACTGTACACCAACATGAGCAACAGCAACAACAACAGCAACAACACCAACTGGGCTCAATTAATGAGTAGCGAGACAGCGAGGCAGCGTCCACTTGATTGCCTCGATCTGGCTAGAGCGGGCCCAAAGATATATAAATAAGGAAAAGCAACGCACGCGCGTTTAATAATAATACATTCGATGATCGTACGGTTCTAAACGCGCACCGCGAACGCAAAACAGAAAACGTATACGACGCGTGGCAAATGAAATAAACAAAAAGAAGGACAATAAGTGTGTTTACATACAAACAAAGTATGGATAATCAGGAACAACGTTTGGGCCATCGCCGCCAGCCAGCATTGGGCAAAGCAATGCCTGTGACAGCTCTGCTCCTCAATCTCAATCTCTCGCAAAGCAATCAGGCACGCAGCGGCAGGGAGCCAGATGAGCAGGAGAATGAGGATGAGCCTCCGCCGCGTTACTTTAACGTAGCAGAGGAGATGCAGCAGCCACCATCACCAAATGAGGACAGCGCCATGGAACCAATGGGCAGCAATGAGTTAAAGATGCCCTGCCTCAATTGCTCGCAACGTGCACCGTTGCACCTAAGTGTTTCCCATTTGGCCGTGAATGAGATGTGTCAGCGTTTGTGCAACGAGGAGTGTCGCCACGGCCTGAGTCTGACCGGTCGTCTGGCCACCCAGAATGATGCTGAGCAACTGCGACAGGATTTCCTCAAGCAATATGAAATTGCGGAAGCGCTGGCCAAGACCTCGGCAATGACCTCGACAACACAAATGAAACAGCGTCTGGCCGCACGTAAACTGGAAATGGAAATCGAGACACCAGCCTGGCAGCTGACCACACCCAGCGACGAGGCTGCTGCTGCTACAACTGCTGTTGCTGCTGGAGACACGTTGCCGCCAATCTCTGATTATGAGACAGCGTTGCCGTTGCCGCGCGATTTGCTGTTGTATCTTGTGAGGTGAGCAAGCAAGAGCATGGAGTGAGATAAAGAGAGAGAGCGAAACGAAACGGGCGTGCTTCAGAGTACTGCCAAAATACAAAAACTTGTTGCTGTTTGTCGTGCGGCAATATTGCGTTTATAAATCAAGTTCATGGCAAAAAAATGCTGACAGAGAGTGTCAAGTGTTCTTAAGGCATTCAATCATGCCTCAATCCACTTAGCTTCAATCAAACAATATTTATAACTAACCTTGCACAATTTGTGCCACACAAAATATATATTTATAAACAACAATTACAACTGTTGCTGTTGCTGTCTTATCGTTGAAACAACAGTGATTGATAATGAAAGCTATGATTGCTTTCATTTGCAGCTATATTTATTCTTATATCCTTTTATATTTATCAAGTGTAACAGCCTGAGGCATGCCTTTGTTTGAGAACTTCTTTCACCCAACTATAACAAGTAAGAAGGCTCTAGTCGAGAAATCCCGACTAGACGATACCCTGAACCCTATACTTTACACATACAGTCAGTACTTGCAAGTATATATGAGTGTGTGTGTACGCGTATAGTGCATACTTTTTAACTTCAATTTGCCATATCTCCGGTGCTTCTCAACCGATTTCGATAAAATTTTCACAGATTATCATTATTTCGTCTAATGTTTCAAACTGCATCATAAAGATGAATTCAAGATTTTGTTGTTATCGATTACATGTGTATATCGGAAACGGGAAGAGTTATCGAAAATTTAAAACAAACTTGTACTGCCTAGGGATTAGGGGAGCTTATGTTCCAAATCTGGTGTCTCTAGCTCTTATAGTCTCTGAGATCGACGCGTTCATACATACGGACGGACGGACAGACGGACAGACGGACATGGCTATATCGACTCGGTTGTTGATGCTGATGAAGAATATATATACTTTATGGGGTCGGAGATGCTTTCTTCAGCCTGTTACATACTTTTGCACAAAACCATTATACCCTTTTTACCCATTTTCAATGGGTTCAGGGTAGTAAACAAGTAAGAAGGCTCTAGTCGAGAAATCCCGACTAGACTATACCCTTAACCCTATAATTTACGCATGTAGACAGTGCTTGCAAGTATGTGTGAGTGTGTGTATGTATACGCGTATAGTGCATACCTTCTTAATTTAATACTCCATATCTCCGGTGTTTCTCAACCGATTTCACAGATTGTCAATATTTAGTATAATATTTCAAACTGCATCAAAAAGTTTTCCAAATTGAAGATTTTGTTGTTATCGATTACATGTGTATATCGAAAGCGGGAAGTGTTATCGAAAAAACTTGTACTGCCTAGGAATTAGGGGAGCTTATGTTCCAAATCTGGTGTCTCTAGTTCTTATAATCTCTGAGATCGACGCGTTCATACATACGGACGGACAGACGGACGGACGGACGGACGGACAGACGGACAGACGGACAGACGGACAGACGGACATGGCTATATCGACTCGGTTATTGATGCTGATGAAGAATATATATACTTTATGGGGTCGGAGATGCTTCCTTCTCCCTGTTACATACTTTTGCACAAAACCATTATACCCTTTTTACCCATTTTCAATGGGTTCAGGGTATAAAAAGTGAAACTATGCAGAGGCATACATTTTTATAAGGTATGCCCTATACGCGTATACATACAGACACTCACACATACTTGCAAGCACTGACTGTATGCGTAAATTATAGGGTTAAGGGTATAGTCTAGTCAGGGATTTCTCGACTAGAGCCTTCTTACTTGTTTTTATTAGTAAAGAGGCTAAGAAAATATATATACGTATATCCTGAAGTTTATTTCAAAGTTTGGTTCGCTTCACCATCTATAAAAGAGCAAATTCACCTTCATTTCTTACCATTTCGGAAATTAGCACAATGCTATAATCTTAAATAACTAAATTGTTGTCAAAATCCAATCTAATCAGCTAAAGAAAAACGTGGACAAACAAGTTAAAGACATTATAATTTAATAATTAGATTAAGAGCAGAATACAAATTTTTCCATTGAAAAGCAACAAAGAATTAAAAATGATTATAAAAGAAAGCAACTGAAATTTAAAGAAATTTCATTCTATTTCCATAATTATAAGAATAGGAATACAAATCAATTGCATACCCGAGTTATTTATACACAAGAGAGTCTTATAAAAACTCAAGACAAGGTTATCCAATTGTGTTTTGTTTATAAAAGAGAGGCAGTTAATTCTAAAACTGGTTTCTTGCTAATCAAATTCTGGCATTCTTCGCCAAACTTAACACATAACATTGAATTATCTTATACTTGAAATGCAGCTACAGCTGCGTGTTATACATTGAATTATTTTACGAGCTGGTCACGTGGCAAATGATTGTCTTTGTGTATTTGTGTTGGGTAGTTGGTATCTGAAACTCATTGCAAGTGGTTCGACATAATGAAGCTCCCTTAACTAACCCAACTAATGCTTAAACTTTTCCCCCTTTTATTCTTGTTCATTTTAGGAAATTCAGCTTGAACCGCGTCTCTTTGACATTGCCATACTGACACTTAATATAAAACATTTCAAGTTAACCTAGTGACAAAATCTTAAATCAAAAATTTAAATCAAACCGATTCAAAACAATATAAGCGTTTACTTAAAACTTTATTAAACGAGTACCAAAGGCAAATCAAATCCGAAACACAAAATGGAGTTTTTAATGAAAACATCGCGTTTGATAATCACATCCAAGACGTTTGCACGCCGTGTGGCAGTGCCTATACCCAGGTAAAAACCAAAAACAATCAAGAACAAGAACAAAGAAAGATACAGTATCTTTAAGTAGTCAATTGTGTGTGTGTGCGTGTGTTTGTGTGTGCAGCTGCCTCAACTCATTACGCATGTAACTGCGCTGTTGTATAAATTGTTCATAGGATATGTATCTGTATCTTTGGCCTACAGCAGCAGCATATGGGCGGAGATATGCCGAATATGCGCATTTTGGGTTCTACGCCAACCAAATTTGCATGCAATTCGAAATTTGTTTAGGCATAAATCAGTTAGAGCTATACCGTGTCCACCCAGACACTCCGAACGACAGACCGACCGTACCTAATACTATGTAGAAAATTCTACTTTTGTTTTCATTACAATACGAAACGAGACGCCAACGAATGAACGAAACGAAAGCGAGAGACAATGGCGTGCAGTTCCATCTGAATGTATAAACATAAAGAATGATACGCATAAATATTTAGCAAGCTGTCAGTATGCGATGTATCTTATTGCTATTGTTGTTGTTGTTGCTGTTACGCAGCTCACTTTTGCGCCCAACTGAGCAGCGCACGTGAGTAGAACGTATTGATCTTGTTCTGTATCTTGCAGATACATATCTGTGTATGTGTGTATGTTAAAATACTCGTTTATGCGTGTTTGCTCTCTTTCTCTCTCCCTGTCCGTCCGTCTGTGTTTGTCTGGGCTGACTGGCTGGCTGATCTCTAATAAAACGCCGCATTTCAGTTGCCATTCAGTTTCGCAAATGTCGCTTACAAGCGCACTTCGCACATTTTTCGGCAAAACCAACCCACAATAATACCAAAATTCACCCAATTCCAATACAAAATTAACCCAAACCACAACCAAAAGAACGCATTAGATCCTGCCAATATGGAGCAAGCGATGCAACTGAATCGTGCCAATAAGCAGCCCTGCAAGAATGATCGCAAGGCCTACCTGCAAAGGGTGATGCTGACCAGGTGAGAGAGAGAGAGAGAGAGAGAGATCGGGCGCTCTATTGATTGATTGCGTTGACAAAGCGCTCCCGAACTGGTTTCAATAAAAACCGAAAAAAGAAAACCGAAAACCAGCTAAACAGCTGTAAGTCTATTGACCGAGCCACATTTTTTTTTTTGTTTTTATATTAAAGCCGCGTGCTTCTTCTGTCCGACACTCTTTGTGTGGGCGGGCATTGAGTGTCACAAATCGAGTTCTTTACTAGTTGCTGCTCTGAAAACCGCTGAAACTGAAGTTAAGCACATCACAATGTGTGCATTTGTATAGATAGTCTGAACCTACTTATTCTGTTTACCAGCTTTCGGTCAAGCAAAAAGTTGGCAAAAATAAAAAATAAATAAAATAAATATTACTTTATGGCATTTGATTTTTTTAAAGCTCACAAATTATAATGTTCATTAAGTTTACGATCCTATTGAACCGTGTGAAGCAACAAAGAAAGAATATGTCGAAAAAAAAAGGAATTTTATCATATTGAATTATGTTTGAGAAAGAACATTTTTTGATTATACATAAAATAACTATTTATGAACATCAAACCATATTTTTTTTGTAGAAAAAACTATCAATTTTGAACAATTCAAGAATTTTTTCGAATGGGTGTAATTCTCGTTGAATTTTTCAAGTTTGTCCTAAACCATAAACGGCACACGGGTGCTTCAATAACTTTTATTTAGCTTAATATCAAGTTATATTGCGTTCTATCTTCTATAAACATTCCCGAACACAAAACAAAAAACTTTCAAATATTAAATTCAACATTTTAACAAATATCTTACAAACAATTTCATTGAATTGTCTTCTCTACAGAGTTCAAAGTTCAATGGCAAAGTTCTATGAGAGCCAAAGGCATAGTCATAGTTTGTTCATTTTCAGCATTATACTACGAAAAATACTATTTAGAAACCCGAATGCGTTGTGAGTACAATTAACATGCATAATATTTAAGTTCCAATCGTTTTTGCTGATGTTCTATTATTATTATTATTCATGTTATCTTTTTCGCTGTCATGGTTATTAATATTGTTGATGTTATATTGTTGTTGCTGATTGAGAGCACTGTTTTTTGGCCCATGTTTCACTTTTTAAAGTTTTGATTGAACTGCAGACGAAAGAAAATTCAAATATATATTAAATACTCATTACTTTGGTATTTTTTAAATTGTATTTCTTGAGTTTGGTTTTTTTAATCATAAATAATTAAGAAAAAAATGATTACAAGGCACGTTCGTTGTTAACATTTTTGATACATTTACAAATATATTCATTTAATCAAATTTATTTTGAATGGCATTTAGGATGGGCTCCTTCAACTCTGCGCCCAAAATCAACAATGTCGATTCACAGGACGATGGCCTGGAGTTGCCCAAGGGATTGAGCACTGCCGCATTGCTGGAGCATGTGCAACAACTGCGTGGCGGAGGCATCGATCAACCCTCGCTCCTCACCCGCTGCTTTCTAAAGCCAGCCTTGCTCATCGAGGATGTCACTGATGGATTGCGGCGTCTCAAACTCAATTCAGTTTCACGTGGTAAGTCTCAAAATAACTTGCATATCCCTGACATATTGTGATTTCTATTATTTCTCATACAGTTTGCAGTACTCCAGTTCAGAATGATGGCGCACAGACTATACGATTGCTGCAATGGAATATTCTATCACAAAGTAAGTACAATTCAATTGAAATATATTTTACTAGTCGAATATTTTATTAAGTTGATTGAAAAGCTTGGTTTTCCCTAAAGAAAAATAACTCTTTTAGGTAACATTTTTAACAAATTTTATATTTATTTATTTTTACTTAAAAAAATAAGTGAAAAATCTTTCAAACTTACACATAAAACTATTCATGGTTGTAAATATTTTACCAAATATTTTTACAAACTATTTTTTTCTCAAATTCATAAGTTTTTCGGGTCGGTTATACTTTCGAAATCAAATCGTTATCATCATGACAATTAGTTATGAAAACTGAAAATAAATATTAATATTGCTACTATTGTACTCTCTTGTTTTGCAGCTCTCGGTCAGCACAACGATGGCTTTGTGCGTTGCCCCGAAGAGGCTTTAACTTGGGAGCATCGCAAGTATCTGATTGTTCAGGAGATACTGCAGAACCAGCCGGATGTTGTTTGTCTGCAAGTATTTATTTATGCCCACCATTAAATGCCAAGCAGTCGCGCTTTAACATTTGCCTTTTGAAAACCTTTCAGGAGGTGGATCACTTCAAGTTTCTGCAAACTGTGCTGGGCAGCCAGAATTATGCTGGCATCTTCTTTCCCAAGCCCGACTCACCCTGTCTGTACATAGAGCAGAATAATGGACCCGATGGCTGTGCCATATTCTACAAGCGTGACAAATTGCAGCTGCTGGGCTACGATACGCGCATTCTGGAGGTGTGGCGTGTCCAGAGCAATCAGGTGGCCATCGCTGCACGATTGCAGCTGAAGGATGGCTCGGGCAAGGAGTTCTGCGTTTGCACCACGCATCTGAAGGCTCGTCATGGCGCTCTGCTGGCCAAATTGCGTAATGAGCAGGGACGCGATTTGATTCGATTTGTTAAACAGTTTGCAGGGGAGAGTCCTCTTCTGCTCTGCGGTGACTTCAATGCTGAACCCATTGAGCCCATCTATGCAACGATCTTGAGTTGCGATATGCTTAAATTGAGCAGCGCCTATGCGGATATGAAGCTCGAAAGGGAGCGGGAGCGGGAGCGGGAACTCGAACAGCTCTCCGATGACCTTAAGGATGTCAATGAGTTGGTCTCGCAGTCCATTAAGCGGGAACCACCCTACACCACATGGAAAATACGAGAAGATGGCGAGGAGTGTCATACCATTGACTATGTTTTCTACACGCCCGACCAGCTAAAGGTGAGTGGGCGAGGCAATTGGCTTTGTTCGGTTTCTTAATATACATTTTCATTGCAGATCAAAAACTGCCTGGAATTTCCGGCTGGCGAGGAGATTGGCAAAAATCGTACGCCCAGCATTCAATATCCGTCGGATCACTTCTCGCTGGTCTGTGACTTTGAGCTTGTGGATGAATCCCAAACAAAGAGCAGTAATACATCGCACGGCACCATACAGTAGAGCAGCACAAAAGCAGCTAAAGCAGCAAACAAACATAGATATACAGCAATTACATAATCAATTGTGATATTAGTTCTTAGATGTATATTTTAGCCTCTCGTATATGAATGTTGCACACAGCAAACACAATTTCCTAACGAAATTTCACTAATAAATGATAAATGAGTGTAACTTTGTAAAAATTATGTTTTTATCGCTGTCGGGTTTGTAAAAATTTGATTGCTTTTTAGGATAGTATGTACAAGCAGCACGGACATTTTATGGTTGTTGAATTAGCTAAATGGCTTCAAAAATGCGGCATACTTTCAGCATCACACTACTAACTAAAACCATTGCCTACTTACAGGTGGCATATTAAAGTAAAAATTGAGTTTAAATTGGGAATTAGTTGGAACAATCTGTGTGCGGACAAAATCGAATCATTCGAGATTTTGAGCGACTTTTATAGAACATATACTATAAATGCATATGTAGTTTTTTCAAGAAACTTTTTTAACTTAATTTGTACTTTCGAATTAATTAAATTCCTTTTAAATATGGAATCCAATTGAATAAGCAGATAATTTTAACATTTAGCTAAACATTGGTAATCTATTGTAGCCTATGTAACAATTAGTGCCTGCGGATATAAAATTCAAGTAAATTTTACTTTGATATTAACTTTTGCTACACCCGTTATATAATAATATTTGTTTATTATGAGTGTATTCTTGTGCTTTGTATGTTTTAAAAGAAATCGATTTGTTTAGAATGCCATGGATAAACTTTATCGATATATTAGGGATTATCGATCAACTGAAAAATCTATACTCTATGTAAGAGTAAATCATACTGTTTAATGTTTTTAATTCTATAATTTACGTGGTATCTTCAATATTACAGATTTTATTACGACCGATTAGAATATATCTTTTAATGCCTTCACCCTATTAACTTTATAGACCTTATAATTTCTCCATCTTCTGGTTTTCATACTTATGTGATGTCTATTTAATTCCAATCCCTTAACCATTGAACTTCAAACATATATACGAAAATCACAATGTCCAGTGCAAAAGGTAGAGTATATGTATAGAACACACTAATTGAGCCTAAGCTCGCTGTCTGTCGAACAAATTGCAGCAAAAGCAGAATCACAAACCGCTCGGCAGTTGTTGCATAACACACAGAGCAAATTGTATAAATAAACTGTACATGTATTATGCATTTAACAAATTAAGACATGTTCGTCCCTAGAATTAAATAGGTGAAAGGTGTCGTGTTTACAATAGGGCCAGGATGGCAGTCAGCACAAAGGAGGTGGCGACCATTGCATAACCGGTAGAATAGACCTCCTTGATCTTGAGGAAACGGCCCGTGTCCCACAGCAGATGCCGAATGCCGTTGGCAGAGTGATAGCCAACCGGATAGGCAATGATGAACTTGATGGCCGTCAGGGTGGCGCCGCTGAGCTGCAGTCCCTCCACCATGGTCACATAGTGGCTGATGTCTTGAGAGGCGATGAGTGCGCCCAAACCCAAGCCCCAGACGCCCATGCCGAGTGCCAGGCCAGTGCCGCGATGCATAATCGACAGCATGGAGGTCAGCTGTGGCTTGTAGATGGTCAGATGGGGTGACATCTCGCGGCGTAGGCGTTCGTTCTTCTCGAAGAATGTCTCATCCTTGACGGTGGAGCCGATGGAGACGACTTTCAATGACACCTGACGGCTGGCAGCGGCCATTTGCAGGCCCTGTCGCAGTGCTGGTGAGCGCACAAGTGAGCTGGATATTGCATACCTATGAAAATAGGATTAGTTTTCTCACTCTGCTCGTGCAAGTGTTTAATTACGTACATTCTGAATATTTTCTCGTTCCAAGACTTGTAAGCAATGTGACAGCAACTAACAATCAAATAAATACCTTGCCTTAAAAATATCTCAAAAATACCAAAAATAGTCGCAACTTTCGTCTACTTATGTTATTTAACAGCAATTATGTATGTTAACTCAGGAGCAAATCTGTTCGAAAACAAAACATTTCTGGCTGCTCTTTTTTGCGTTACATGCTCACTACTGCGCATCGCATGGCTTGCTGCGTGACAAATACTCAATGCTTTGTGTGACTGACACAATTTAAATTTAATTGCCAAAGTTTCAAAATGTGATTTACTTATTGCTAACGGCGGCGATTAATGCCGCACCACGTCCCGAACCATCTTCAGATAGAACTAACTCGAATTTCACTGAACCTTTCAGCAACAAATCAATATTTTCCGAAAGTTTTCTTTGGTAGTGAGGATGAAATCGACAAACACTGCCATCTATACCTATTGCCAGATTCTTTGTATTCATCTTCTTAATTAAAGTGACGAGTCCGCATGCCACAAGCTTCGCGGAGCGCGTCGATATTGTCTCGCATATGTAGCGAACACAGGCTAAATCCGTTTCATTGGTTGTCCGGATGCCCAACTGGTCAAAAACCCTGGCGGCATTGAGATACTGGTGTGGCGGATCGGATTCAATTTCCGTTATGAATCGCGTTTCGAACTTCCATTTCTCTTGTATAATATGGGATATCATGCCTTTGAAGAGAACTCCCTTCTCCATCAGCTCTACAATAATAAGACGAACAACTTCGCCGATAAACATGCCAGAAATGCACTTCTCAAAGACTTGTCTCGTGCGATTCAACGACTGCAAGTCGACTGTCTTGTCGTAGGAAGTTCGTACAAAGTCCAGTACACCATTTTCGCCAAACGCACCCCATTCGCAGTTAATAACCATATTGGGTTTTGTGCTTGTCTGATAGCCATCGAAGGTCTGCGCGTTCGCCGTCTTCTCCACATAGCAGGAATTAGTTCCGGTGCCCACAATCAATCCTATTCGACAATTGGGTTGACTGAAAGCGCAGGACATTAGAGTGCCTGTTGTGTCATTGAGTATGGCCACAATTTTGACATTCAAATCGTGGCGACGACTGATGGCCTCTCGGAGTAATTGGACCACATTTTTACCCACAACTCCTTCGCACTTGAAACCCTTCGTCCAGGAAACCAAAATGCCATTGTCAATACCTAACTGTTTGACGGGAAAGGAGAAGGTGAAGCCAAGCGGTGCATTATCGTTCTCCATTTTGTGCTCCTTGCAAAAGGACGCTAAGCACTCGGCGATGAAATCGAATAGATTAATTCCCGGCCCCATCTGCAGTGCCTTGCTTATGACATAACTCTCTGAGGCGATTTCGACATCCGATGCGCTTTTGAGGTTAATAAGCAATACGCGGAAATTGGTGCCACCCAGATCCAGGGCCAGATACTTTCCCCGCTCCTTGCCCGTGGGCAGTTCCTGGACGTAGGTGACGAAGCACTTGACTGTCGACCTCGAATGCGTATCCTTTGCCAGACCCATATTGATCTCATTGGTCAGACGGGTCACGATCTGATTCATCTTCGCCTCATTTATTTCGAACTGCTGACAGATCGCATAAGCCTCCGGATGTTCGTTCTGAATCGTCATGGCCAGAAAAAACTAGCACCTGATCACGTAGGCTGAGTTAGCTAACAAAAATTTAGAATTTTGTTTGAGATAACTTAAATATAAATAAGCTATTTATAAAGCCACTTTAGTAGTATTGCTACTTCGTTTTAACAAAATTAAAAGTAGCTTGCTTCGATGGAGATGCAGTTTATTCCTTTGAAACTGGAAACAAGATTAAATAAAGAGTTATGTTCCCCAGTAATAAATTAAGAAACTTATAGTCTTGTATACTTAAGCCAAAAATTTATTTGATTAATGATTTCCGTCTATCCTTTATGAGTACCCCTAGTACTAATCGTATTTTCCAGCCCGGCTGCAATAGCAGCGCCAACACCCGGACTATCCTGAGCAATGACAAAATCAAACTTGTTTTCTGGATTCGACAGTAAGCTGGTGTACTTCTTTAGCACCACCTGATATCTGGGATACAGACGATAAACGCCACCATCGACAGCGATAGAAATGTGAGCATAGCCCATACGATTTATCAGGCAGGCGGATCCGGCGGCCACTAGCTGAGCGGAACGAGTGGTGACACATTGGGTAACGAAACGCAGCATGGCCAGATCTCGTTCCTGGCAATTGCGCATGCGGAACTTGTCCAAGACCTGCTGAGCCTGCACGTAGACGCCAGGTGGATCAGAGTCAATGGCCATCAGAGATTTCATCTCCATTTTCCACTGAATGCCCATATAGTCCAGAGTGTGGTCCTTGAAGATGAGGTCCATCTTCATGAGCTTGACAATTATCAGACGCACCAGTTCACCCATATACAGGGTGCTATTGCATTTCTCATAGTACTTGGTGCCAGGGTGGCTCGACTGTGCATCGACCATCTTGTCAAACTCGGTGCGTATGAAGTCCAGATGACCATTGCTGCCAAAGTTTCCCCACTCTGTGTTGATCAACATCAGTGGAAAGTCTTCGTCGCCCTCGTACAGTTCACACTCGTCGATGTGCTCTACATAGGCAGCATTTACGGCTGAGCCCACGGATATACTCATTCGGCAGTTGGCTTGTGACCAGCACAGTCCTATAAGGGAGCCAAGGGTTGCGTTGACAATACATTTTATATGAACGGAAATGTCCTTGTGTTCGGCAAGGGCATTACGCAGCAGCTGCACCACATCCTTGCCTATGGCAGCCTGTGCGCCATATCCCTTCGTCCAGGAGACGAGAATTCCCACATCCACGGCCAGTTTCTTCATGGCAAAGGCAAAGGCCATGCCCATCGGCAGATTATCCTTCTCTACCTTTTTCTCCTTCAAAAATAAAGCAATGCTGTCGGCTAGGTAATTAAAAAGCATTGTGCCACGCGATCCGGCCACCGTATGTGGCAAAATCACGCATTTGGAACTCATATAGATGTCCTTCTCACTGCTGAACTTCACTAACATAATCCGACAATTTGTCGGCCACATCTCGAGGGCAACGTATCTTCCACGCTCTCGCCCCGTAGGCAAATGCTGTATATAACTGAGCAGACAGGGTATCGAGGAACGCGAATGCGAGTCGCGACCCAAACCGGCGATCACTTCCTTTGTCATTGAGTTCCGTATAGTTATTAGATTTTCTTCGGTTAGCATAAAGCCTTTGCATAGCTTGTATACCTCCGGAAAGTCTATTTCGGGATCATAAGTGGACATATTGTTGCAGGACTTAATGTATACCTTGAATTTAAAGTTTACTTCACTAAAAACTTGTTTATTATCTCGGTTTGCACTAGAAAACGCAAAAGTGTTGTGTAGAACATCTAAGATTCAAATATAAAATGTTTGAACTGATTTATTTTGAAAATCAAAACGTACTTTTAAACTGAAGTGAAAGTGTTCCCCTCGTCAACTTAGCTAACAATCAATTAAACAACACTGGTCACAATCAAGTTTATATTGATACGAACAAATGCGGGCTGGTACAACACGACATCATTAAATGATTCCAGTAAATAGTTTGAAGATTTAAAATAATAAACGAATAAAAATTTAATAATTTCAGATTGAACAACATTCTTGTGTTTTATTTATATTAAAATCTCGAAAATTGTGATAAAACGTGTGTGTGTTTTGTGTGTGATCAAAAATGCTTGAGAGAAATGCTTACTTAATTGACTAATTTAGTTATTGGTAAGAAAAACACACATGGACAGGAGCTGTCTGCTGTGAGAATAGTGCATAAGACGTATGCCTGCTTGCCGGCTATGACACGATGAATTCCGCGGCTATTGCTAAATTGAGGTTAGGTTTATCGCGTTTTAAAGTAAATATTTAAAAACTAGGTTAAACTTAAACGCAGCAAGTAACAACTTACAATAATAACTAATAATAATTATACAACTAAGCAGCTGGTCACGTGAGAAAAATGTCAGAAAACTCGCTATGCAGCAGATCGGCAAAAGGATGAAAACTATCCAGTGTTGCCAAAGGACTAATGCACGCTGACGGCTGCTGATCGCTGACAAAATCAAATGAATCCGTCGAATGATCCAGCAACCGTAAACTAAGCTCCACATCAGGCTTATCCAGCGGTGAGTGCATTGAAATGGGTAGATCTCCACGAGGGGCCAGCACAGAGTTGGCGGAGGAGCTGAGCAAATCCTGTTGATAGTTGTTGACATTGAGACAGTGCAGCGATTCCGTGTCCGACTCCATGAGCAGCGTATTGAGTTCCGAAAGTGCCTGTAAGCCCCCTAGTAAACTGTCCGCATCCAGCATTCGTCTGCTGCTCGAAGAGGAGGATGAAGAGGAGGAGCTGGAGCTGGAATTGGAACAGGCGGTTGAAGAGAGTGATGCATATGCAGAGCTGGGCGAACAAGCAGCCACACAACATGCTGGTGAGCCGACGGATGAGGAGGCATAACATGATTCCGGTGAACTTGCTGTTGTTACTTTGCTCACGGTTGTTGTTGCTGCTGGTGCTGTTGCTGTTCCTGTTGTTTTCGTTGTTGTCTTGGACTGTTTGCTTTGTCGCTTGGCATTTGTCTTTTTGTTGGTCTTCGTTTGGCTCTTCTTCTTAGGCGGCGCTGGCTCCAACTCCAACTCCGGCTCCTGTTCCAGCTCCGGATCCGTGTCTAAACTAACATGCGCTTCACGATTTGCGCTCTCATGCAAGCACTCGACTAGGAACTCACTCTCATAGCTGGGATCCTGCAGCGATTCACTCAACATGCCAATGTACTTCATGGCCAGCCGGAGTGTTGTAATCTTTGTGAGCTTCTCATTGACATTCGTTGCATCTTCGCCAGTTATCGTCTGCGGCACACAATGACGCAGTTGCTCAAAGGCTGTATTGATCTCCCGCATTCGCGTTCGTTCCCTGGCATTTGCTGTCTTGCGACGATATTTACTCAGAGGCGGCGCTTTCATCTTGGACGTATTCTTTGTGGACTTCTTGGTGGCCTTGGTTTCGAATTCCTCTGGCAGCGTATGAGTTTCAATTGGACTGCTCACCGGCTCACCGGGCTGACGTTTCTGTCGCTTCTGGCGTAGCGAGTACTTCTCATCACGTCGACTACTCGCTGAATTGGCTTTGCGCTTGCGCGAATCCTTCGGTTGTTCCGTGTCCAAATCCATATCCAAGTCGGCGTAGTTGTGCAGCTCGTATGTGTTGGATTTCATCTGCAACATAACACGAAGTGAAAGTTAAGAAGTCTGTCAGTTGTGGATTTCAATTTATTTGATAGGTTGTTGGGTTTTCTTGGCTTAGGCGTGGGCTGTGCCGCCCCAGCAATCAAAAGCAATTAACAATTTGTTTGAATTGTCCCAAAAAAAAAAAAAAAAACTAAATGCTCTATCAAAAATCAACTTCTAAACGGGGAAACTCAATAAAGCGTAACTTCCGTAAGCGGCTATTGGTGGTGGTGGTAGTAGTAGTGTGGGCGCTTCCTTCATGTCGGCTGTAAAACCCACTGAAGCCGAAAAACGCATCAACCAAAAAGTCATAAACAAAGTTTTGATTCTTGGGCAGGGTTGAAAATTTCAAATTTGGTCTTTTTTTTACTATTTCGTTGCATTGCGCAATCGCGAATCAAACGAATATATTCACGAATCGTATGCGATTCATTCATTGGCCATGCCTGACTCATAAACAGTTCCCAGACTCGTTGCGAATCCTAAAAAGGTTGTCTCAAGGCGTCACTTGCAACGCTCCAAGGCTGCAAGCTCACTTTAAAAGATCTCGCATATATAAAATGGCAACAAAAGATGCTAATCGATGAAAACTTGAAAGCTACTGCGCAATTGACGAGTGCCTATCAAATTGAAAGCTATAATCAATCGCTTGGTCAGAAACACTAAAAGGGGCGTGACCCAAACGAAACAATTGAGACTGGTAAAGTTAAGCCCAATGAAAACATTACTCAAGCTATTGACTTATAGCTCAAAGAAGCGAGCGTTTTAAACTAATTTGAATATTGTTGCAATCGATTATAATTAATATTTTACATTATATAAGTTATATGTACTGATTATATACGTATATAATACGGGAAAATATGTAAAAACCTTTTAGGTTGAAAAGTTTAAAGTCCTTGTGGCTTGTGGAATTTTTAAATCAATGCCAAACAGAAAATCTCAAAACTGACAGCTACCAAAAATGTACTTTCATGTGTGAAATTGCGGGTTAAAACGAGCACTGGAAAAGTTGTCTCTCAATATTTGCCCCACAAGCAACTTTGAAACAATGGTGTCGAACATTTGAGAAAGTTTTTTCCCTTACTATTTGTTAGGTCAACTGTACTAAATATTTTGCATTACTTTTTCCACAAGTTTTTCTCTTTTAGATTTGTTTTTTTTATTTTTTATTGTGGTTGTGGCTTAGAAAACAACAATAACGAGCCAGGCAAATTGCAACTATTAATGAATGCATTTTAATGCAAGAATTAAGTTACATGTAATGTAACTTGAGGCCCGTCACAGCGTCATCAACAGCGGCAGCAGCAGCAGCAAGAACAGCAACAATTATAGTTGCCACCTCCTAAGCAGAATGTCGAGTGTTTCTGCATCGATGCTAACACCCTTGTCTGCTGCTTGAATTGTGCCTTGGCCTCATAAATAGCCAGGCCAGATCTAAAGCTCTATGCACAGAGGTGTAAATCGGAGCAGATTGATTGCAATCATCGCCACAGCGTGGTCGGATATACAGAGAGAGAGAGAGAGAGAGCAATGGAGAGTAAGGTGGATTGATCATGTGTATATGTCAGATTCACTTAAATGGGCAATTTAGTGCAGATTGCCAAAATTGGCAACGTATTCTTGTTGCCCGGCCCCGTCTCAATTGGACTTTAGTTGCTGTGCTGCCACTTGTTGCATAGCTCTGTCGTTTCCAAGCGCTTTCTGGCTTATAACAAGTTAGTGTTGTTGTACTATGATCCGTCTAATAGCAATGCACTTTTCATAATTTACCGTTGCCGAGACAGCGAGAGAGATCTTTTGTTTTATTTTTATTCTTTTTTTTTTTGATTTCAATTGGCAAACTAGCAACTAATGCTATGTAATCTTCGTGTTTAAGTTCCAACGGTTTTTCAACAGCCGGCACTTTCAACACGTCCCGTAGAAACGCAAAAAAAAAAAAAAAAATTAATAAGGAATTTAGTTTATTCTGTTTCGTGACTGCTTTGATTTCTGTTTGTTGCTCTCGTGATTTACATGGCAATTAATTTTTGCCACGCGACGTTAGTTGAATAGAAACATGAAAGCGCCACATAGCAACTGCCATAAACTAACGACTATCAGATGATCTCCATAGTATTGAAGAATATGTTTAATATAAGGGATATGATAGCTTTGATAAATGATATTTAAACTGACTTCATTTTTTTACTCAACTGTTGTATAACAAGCTACAACAGTTATTTTCTTGCATGCAATTCAATAGATTCTTCACTTCATTAACAGAAGCGTTCGCAAAGTTAATGTACCCTACAGTAGGCAATTAGACCACCTTAATTGTAAGTAGGTGCGCAAAAAAGTCAACGCGACATGCAAGAAACAAGCTGCAATTAAGAGCACTGAAAAGTCGCAACGGATGGTCCTACTTCCCGACCATGCCCCATGCCCCACACCGTTGTCAAGCAATTACCCTTACGCTTCTGCCTCGTCCGTTTGCTAGCGGTTGCTTTGTGGCGCCGAAACGAAGTGAAAATTAGCAAGTTCCGTGTGTGTTGTTGGCACAACAAATTGCATGCGATTTAAGATATTCGCCGTTAATAAATGTTGTTCAACAAACAGCAGAAGCAGAAGTAGCTGGTGGCATTTGCCAGCCCAAAAGTGGCATGCATGCATGGGCGTGCCACAGGATGTGCAGGAAGCGCCACAGGATGCGGCACTGACTTTTTACACTTTAGCTCGCTGCATGTTTGTTGTTGATTGGTAAAATTTTGAAGCGTGCGCCTCGCTTTTGTTTTGTTTCTGCCTCAAGTTTTCAATTACTCGCTCGCTCGCGTTGCACCATGCGAATCAAATTGAAATGTGCGCCAGACAACAACAAAAACCACACAGACACACATATGTGTGTACTATGTACAACAATTCCTATTTTACTCCATTACACTCTCCCTTCCCAACCTCACCCACAAAGCAGACAAAAGGCGCTGCATTGTGCGTGCACTGGAGTGTGAACATTAAGGGGTGGCGAGCGGCATGCCACGCGGCGCCCATTCTAAAATGTTTCGATGTTTGTTTTTGGTTTTATTTAAATTTTTGTTCGAGGCAGTATTTGGGCTCTGCTGCGAATTGTAGCTCTCGGTGTCTATTCAAAGTGCACTTTAAACTGCCAACGAGCGAAATAGACAAGACCCTGCCACAATCCGCCAACCCTTCAGTTACAATTGGTGCAGTCTCTAGCGATATCCATTAAATTTAGCAGGCGTTTTTTATTTGCACACCAAGACCAAATGGGCAGTGCAGTGTTTGCTTAGAAAATATGTAAACTGCAATATGAAGACGGAAAACGGAAATGGATGTAATCATTTTTGATTATTTTCGTCTAATGATCAGCCTAATGTGCGGAGGCGTTGATTTGCTTTTAATCTCTAGAAACTGTAGATCAAAAAAAAATTGGTTAGCGCTTAGAAAAAATAATTTGTATAGTATCTAGTTGAGCTAACGTAATTATTATTTGGCAAAGTTCTCTTATAAAAGCTCTAGAAAATAATGATTTTTACTACTAATTTTATATCAACTATCTTAATTATGAAATCATGGCTAAGAAATGTTATGTGTTTAGTGAAAAATGAATTTGTTTAAGTTGTTTTTATAGGTCTATCTTCGCACACACAAAATTCCAACGCTCCGCAGTTTGCAAACAACTTTATATAGACCTGACTAACTTATAGCATCATCTAGTATACTGTGCTGTACTGTGACTCAAAGCAAAGCTTCTTTTTGTTGGATGCGCTTGCGCAAATGCACAGTGGCACAGTGACTCCCATATGTATGTACATTACTATTGTACAAGCTTCATCTCTTTTTTTTTTGTAAATTAATTTCTTTCGTTCCCATGCAGCAACCAAGCAGACAAAAGGCGCGCCATGCGTGCGCCCAGGCGTGAAGGGGCAACATCAACATCAGAAGCAACAAGCAAAAGGGGGGCGCGAAGGGTGAGGTTTTTATTTTTATTTTTCTGTTCTTCGCTTTTGGGCGCTACTGGGAGTAGCTGTCTATCTAAAGTGCACTTGAAACTGCTGACGAGTTCCGTCTCCCCGTCTACCGTTCTGCCCAGCCCACCCTGCGCCACCCGTCGCAGTTGCAATCGCTGCATTTTTAGGTGTAACCATTAAATTTAGAACTTTTTCTGCACGCTTGTCTGCACGCCACAAAGGGTGGGTGGGAGTATGAGGTGTAGAAGAAGGGCAGTCGGGTGCGGTTAAATGGAAAATTAAGCGTCTGCTGGAAGTAAAAAGAAACCAGCAAATATGCGAGGAAAGCTGCAAATGTTTTGGAACAGATCAAAGCAACAGTTTTAGAGACATTTCCTCTATGGTCTAGTTAATAAATGTCATTGCAAGGTATAATGAAATTAAAAACTAACATCGAACACTTTAAGATTTTATAGGCATTCTGTAGGCTTTCAACTTTAACTTGCAAAAAAGTATCTTGATGTCTGGAGTTTCTTTGTTTCTATATATAAATATTCAAATTCATGAAACTACCCTCGATTTGTGCATCTCCACAAAGTCTGACTGACTCGAAGTTCTGTTTTTGCCACAGCTCTAAAATTAGTTTGTATTGTATGCGAGCTTTTCTTTCTCTGTTTTAATTTTTTCGACATGTGATTCTTAATTCGCTTCTTTTTTTTTAATTTTTCGGAAAGCATCGAAATTTTCTGCTGCTGCTTTCCTCTTGAGCTTGTTTCCGTTGCTGCTGGTTGTCTCGTGCTGTTGCCCGTTGCATGTGTCCGCCTTTTATTTATACCCCTTCCGACACTCTTCCCATCCCTTCTCGTCTTTGTCTTTGTCTGTGTCTCCACTAGCGCCTCGTCTGTATGTTGCCGTTGGGCTGAATTTATTTTTAGTCCGCTTGCGGCGGACTTCTGATTTTAAATCTATTTTATTTTGCTCATTTTTTTGCATCTTTCAATTTTTGTTGTATGCCTTTTGTGTTGTTGTTGTTGTGCTGCTCAATGTGAATTTGTTGCCATTTCTTTGTATGTGGTTAGTATTTTTTGTTGTTGGCTTATGCTTGTTTGATTTTCCATTTAAGTCTAGTTTGTTTATTAAAATTGGCAGACGTTGCGTATGTGTGATTTGTTTGTTTTTACGATCGTAGATGGCATAGTCTCCGTTTCTTTACCTCTAACTGTCAGTTCGTATGTATGTATGTGTGTGTGGTTTTGTATTACCCATTAATATATATTTTTTTGCTATTTTCATTTGTGTTATTTTTGACAGGTTTGCACGCGTTGATCTTCAGCCAATTTCCCTTTGTTTTATATTTTTGTATTTCAATAGGGGGAAGAGATGATCAGCTGTTCCCACGTCCAACATAAATTTGGGTCAGGGTGCCAGGGACATTTTAAAACAAACGCGATATATTTAAAATTAAGATTATTAAAGCCGCAAAAAGAAATATATGATTAGATAAGCAACATTTTTATCATAACATTTGAATGTACATAAAATCATATGATAAAAAGTAGTCTTTATCAGTTGAAGTATGACAAATTATATTGAAACTATCGCATTAGCAACCTTATTAATAAATCTTTAAAAATGTTTTTGTTATGTTTGAAACAAAATCAAAAAAATGAAGTGTATAATTAGAAATGAATGAGAACATTGGCAAATCAAATAAATTTCAATATACAAATATTGATTGATCGGCTTAATTGGCAAAAGGTGATGTCGAGTAAATAATGATTTAAATAGCACCAGATGAGAAGTCTTAATTGAAATTTATTGTCTTAAGGCAATTGCTTGCCAAATTATTTTTTTTTTTAATTGCGTAGAGAAGTTTACGTTTTTGGCGCGCATCTTAACTCAATAAAGTTCATAAAGGGCATTCGAAACAAAAGCACTCTGCCTAAGGGCCCCCCCTTATCCAACTCTCTTGGGGCAGGGGGTGGCAAATGAAATCTGTTGACAAGTGGCGTGGTCCCATCCCAATGCAACCCCAACGGACCAAAAAACTTTTCAACACCTTGGGCAAATAAATGCGTCGCTAGCCGCGCTGCACGCTCAACAGGCAACTTGTTCGCACCATTCCGCTTCCAGCCCCTCACACCAATCGAGTTGCTGCCTGCTTGCTACTTATATGTCTTGTCTATTTGTATTGATACAACAACAGCATTCAAATACATATTTATTTACCTTTTTGATTTCATAAATCCAAAATTTTGTGAGTTGCTCGCTTGCAGTTTTGATATTTGACACATGAGAAACATTAATTGAGTTTTGTGTATTTTTTCACTTTTGTTTTTAGCACTTTGATTTGTTTTTATTTGATTTAGATGCTTGCTTCATTGAAGTTAGTCCGCGTACATTTTTGGCATACGAAAACGAATCCGAATCCGAATCAATTTAAATTCCACAGCATCAGTCAATTAGTCATCGAATTTGTATACTATTAATTGGATTCTTGTGTGCGACTCTATTTTAAATTAACGCTTGCCTCATGCATATTTTGGCAGATTAACACAATAAAAATAATTTTTGTTTTGGTTTTTTTTTCTCGTTTTCTTCGAATAAATTATTTTTTATATCCCCGAACTTGCACAGCACAACTTGTTTTTTTAAAACTGTTTTTGCTGTTGTTTTTTGTCTGCTATTTTGTGTATTTTTAGTTGGTTCTTTTTTATTCGCTTGACAAGTTTGTTACAGTTCGAAAAGTATCTGCTGGAAATACGCGCGAACTGCTGCAACCGTATGTCGGAAAAGCCTCGAAGAACAGTCTGTTTTCCAAAACGTGCGAGCCGCGTTTGTCAGCAGTATGTGCCTGCACTATATTTACGTGTGTGTGTGTGTGTGCGCGCGAGAGATTCTGTGCGGCCGGCTGCTAAAAATATCCGTGAGTACGCCGCTGTCTGTATCTATGTATCTGTATCCAATAACCCGAGATGGCGGACACGAAAATATATACACGTCTCCCTGTTGGAGAAAGGTGCGTCTCGGTTTCTGTATTTTGTATTTAGTTTGCTGCGCGTCCGCTTGCTGCGCCTGTCCGCTATGCACTGAGAAGCGTTTAACGTTGTCTTCGTCGTCGCTGTCGTTGTCAGCCGTCAATGTCGTCCACTCAGCAATGTGCGTCTATGTTGGGACAACAACAGCAACTTGGCTTTGACTCCGTTAGCCCAAGCAAGCAAGCAGAGAGTAGGCTTATTGACTGACTGTCAGATTGTCTGTTTGTTGTTGACTGTTGTCTTATTGATGTTGCTGTTATTGTTTTGATCTTTTGAGTTGGTTGCCCACACACATAGACAGAACATAGACGCTCCGGGACCCCGGTTGACCGGCACTTGTCTGTTGCGCTGAGCGTGCGGCGCGCTATTGAAACGATCAATGAATGAAATGCGGCATTAAAAAGCAGCACTTTACGTTTGTATCTTACAGATACGAATACGAAGCTGGATACCGAGACTGGATCGCATCACATTGCACAGCACAGCACAGCACAGCTCACCAGAGCCGACCAATAAACCGCTAAACCCACTGCCATCGCCGGAGATCGTTGCTCGCCCAAAAACGCCAACGCCAACGATGGTAGCGTCATTGAAGCCCGCGTAAAAGCAACAACAACAGCGACAACAAACCAGTTCTTAGTGCTCTCCACTCATTCTGTTGTGCTCGCAACCGCTCGCACCACTCACCCACTCGTTTCACTCGGCTTGTGTGGGTGTCTCTGCGTTGGCAGGCCGGTCGGTTCAGTTCGAAATTGCTGCTCTTGAGTGTCTTTTTTGATATTCGTTTAGTTTAGTTTTCGTTTTCATTTCGAGTTGAGCTTCTTTTTCATGTGAGTGTGCTCTGAGATTTTTTTTTGTGTTGTTTGTTTTGGACTGGCGCTCTCAGCGCTATGATCTAATATTGCCAGGCAGTTATTTATTTAAATTTATTACTAATTTTTTATTTATGTCGCTGCTGCTGACATTCATTTCATATATCAGTCAAGTATTGTTATGGCCCACAAACACGCTTGCATTATGCTAATTTCCGACTACCTTCAAGATTTCAGCTTAGATTTCGGAACCGATCTCTAAAATCACAACTAGATACTATTCAGAATGATGATGGCATAGCCTATGCTTGCCCCTCTTCAGCATGCAAATGAAATAACTTAATAAGCATTTTGAATGCACAATTGGTCAGTCGTTGACACTAAAGTTAAATAATATATAAAAGAAGCTGATGCTTTATTTAATTGATGTGCGACAACAAAAGGGCTGTGTTTAAAGTTTATTTACAAACTATTTCCTATTTATCAAAATGGGTTTTTGATTATGCATGTACTTATTTGCATATGTTTAAGTTTTATGGGTCATAATAGCGTTAGTTTTCAAAAGAATAAATAAAATACCAACAACCTAATAGATTAAGTATGATTTTGAATTCAATTAACAATCAATAAATCTAAATGGAATTATGATATAAAAATACGAGTTTTTCCAAATATTATAAATTATATATATATATATATATATAGATCGTTTTGTATTGAAAAGGTCAAGTAATAAATCTATACTCTTCCTTTTTTGTTAATTACTATTCACAATACAATAACAATGTTAGGACGAAATAATTGAAGTGAAATGAAGTTTTTCAAGTCCTTTATAAATTTAATTTTATATCTAAATCAATCGATTTATTGCAGCGTTTACAAATCAGTTTGGCATTTAATTTATTTGAGCTGCTTTCAATGTTGCATTCAATTGGTCTGGTTGCTGATTCTTACTTATACAACAACTGTTTGATATGGTCATTTATTTAAGCAGCAAAAATATTTATAATTATAAGTGGCACACGGGCAACAATAGGTAATTGCAAAGTGGATTTGCTCCTGCGGGCAAAACAAGTTGTATGACGACATTCATATGAAACTCAAGATACTTTATGATAAATTGCTAGCTGACAAGAAGACAGAGCGACTGATCGACAGAGCGACTAATCGAGTGAACGCCTCGAACAGCAGCAGCAACAAAGATTGTAGACTTTGTTTGTTCATTTGTCTGTCGATCTGTTCGTCATTGTTTGGTCTTTTGGGCTATTTTTTTTTGTTCTGCCACACACATCAACAAATAAAAAATAAATCATGATGATAACAATTAAATTTGATTATAATTTTTCAACAGCACGTCGTCAGCTGTTTTAAGTAAGCTGCATAAATTTGATCATGTCGCAAGGTCAGCGAGTGAAAAATTAAGGCATGCAACATTAATTTGATTTGCGTGCGAATCGTGACGCTTTTGGGGAGTGACTTTGCTCTGTGGGGCGGCAAAAGACAAAAACATATAAAAGCTAACAACATACATACTATTTAAAATGCTTATATAAGTGTACAAATTGGCCAATAGCATTTGTCCAAAAAATGCTGACAACTTAATCTATAGCCAAGACCAAAAGACAGGAACAGGAACACCAAACGCGCCATAATTAAAAATTCAAACGTCACATTTTGATTATTTTGCTTTATGTTTAAAATACAACAGAAGCTTAGGTGGAGGGGTTCTGTCTTTTCTCAGATCTTCAATACTTTTTACCATAATATTTGATGATATTCAAATTCATTTCATTATTAAAGCTGGAACTTTTATTTTTTTTTAATTTTTTATTTAATTTTTTTTGTATTTGCTATTCTAATAAGATTAAATGTTGTAAGTAAAAAGTATGAGTTCTCAAAATAATAATTGTAAGCCAGTCTTTAAACATTTTATACAAGATAAGTATTCATAAGTTAAAATATAATTGATATTTACAAGTATACAATTGTTAAACAATTTTATTTTGTATCATCTCGTATTTAAATTGTTAAGTCAATTTTGAAAGTACCCTTTTGGTAATGTGAAGTGACGCCTCTGACTATCAATTGTTTATGCAAATGTTCTAAAGACGGCTGAGTATTCACGCATTTGCGTTTTTCACTCGCTTTGGCTTTTAATTACCAGCTTGCAAATCGAATTTGTCTGAATATGGTCACAAAACGCTAGTCCAAGTCTATGAGTCTACGTTCGACGGTACTGAACGGCGACGATTCGTAGTGCTCTCTTCGTTAGGAAGTCGGGCCATTTATGGCCTGCTTTGGGAAAGCGGTGAGAAAGCGAATTCTCAGTCTCCGTCTCAGTCTTCGATAGATATACTCAGTTGTGTTTGCTAATTGTGAGCATCGCTTTGGGCCAGCTTCTTGACAAGTTGTTGGCGTTGCCGTTAACTGCGCTTTTGCGTTGGCGCTGGGTCGACTGAATCTTGTGCGAGGGCGTTAGCGACGTTGATTTTATTTATATTTTACGTAAATTTATTATTACAAATATTGTTATTGCCGCTTTCA
Organism: Scaptomyza reducta; assembly: GCA_035044485.1. Classification (NCBI taxonomy): domain Eukaryota; kingdom Metazoa; phylum Arthropoda; class Insecta; order Diptera; family Drosophilidae; genus Scaptomyza; species Scaptomyza reducta. The sequence continues at coordinate 11,104 of JAWNNV010000128.1, read as the reverse complement.
AGCGGAAATACACTCGAGTTGCCAGCAAAGCAGCCGCCCACGCGCCAATAGCTGAAACTGAACTCAAACAACAACCACCTGCACTCTGGGCCATTCATTGAACGGTTTACACTGTGGAAGCGGAAGATAGCTTGAAATGAGAATGTGATCTTTATCTATATGTATCTTTAGCTAAGATAAGCAATTGAGTGGAATTGACTGGCAAGCTTTTGAAGCGGAAATGCCGAGTGATTAAGATGTTGTTTCCAAATCATTTTATACGTATTTAAAATTTGGTGTTTTTTTGTTCTCAATACAATGCCAAGAAAGTGTCCCTGGTTGTACGTGTGTGGGTGTGAGGTATTTCAATTGACTGTGGTTTTTATGAATGGCATAGTAAAACTAACAATAAATCTGTTGTGGGCTTCGAAATGTTGGCGTTGCACAAATAATAATGTTAATGTTATAATATGCATAAAAAACTGTTTAATTACCTTAAAACTAATCAAAACAAGTGTGGAAGCTATTTTCGACAAGCCGAATAACTTATACACTTGCAAAACCTTGTTCTTGTTATAGTTCATAGTAAAATCTTATTAAAGATCTTGCATTTGTATGACAGCTATATGTTATAGTTGTTCCATTTTGACAAATGATCTTACTGCAGCAAAAAGAAAACATTGTCTAAAGCTTGGGCTCGAACTGAGCTTACGAATACTGATCGAGAATAGATTTATTTAATGATTGTTCCTTCCATGTGTTGAAAGTGCAATAATCGATCTTAAAAATCTATAAAATAAAAAAAAATAGAATAAAAAATTCTTTACACTATCGACAATAATGTTGTGAAAGGCATTTTTCATGTTGGTTTGATAAATGAAACATTGACAGTGGGCACAAAATCAAAGCGATTTATCTCATGAGGCAATGGATTTGTTGTAGGCGTGTTTTCATCATGTTGGACAGCATTAAAAACATTGTTAAAAACTCACAATGATTGCTTAATACACACATATATATTATAAGGAGTCGGATTAATAAGTTGTAAAATCGCTTAGATTAACTAATGACAGCAAAATTGACTGACAACTCGAGAATTAATTCCTGTCTAATTTGAACATGGTTGGTCATAAAAATAAAAGCAAGCCAATACGAAATACGAAACAAATGAGAACATTGTATTATAATCTAAAACTAATCGTGTGTTAAAATTAATACGCATTCACTGTGCGGCTGACAAAGCATAACAACTCATGAAAGGAAGGCGCGAGAAGTGGCATGCTGCAAAAGTCAAAGCGCCAACAGATCTTGGCCAACTTAATCGTGAGCGATGTCTATGACTCTCTGTGTATTTGATTGTGTGTGCGTGTGTGTGAGTGTTTTGTCTGCTGCTCATTGAAACGTGATTTTTTGACTTGCGATTGGCCATTTATTGTTGTTGTTGCTGTTCTCTTGTTTTATTTGGTTGGCCGTCAACATTTAAGCCATTTAACATTTTATATCAGCTTGTTGTTGCCAGTTGTAATCCCCTCAGCAGCAGCGCTGTCGTCATCGGCTTGACTGTTGCTGTTGCTTTTATTAATTTGGTTTCAATTAATTATCCTGCGCATTGTCAACTAAACGCAACAACAACAGCAAAGCCGTCCCCAATTGCTACTAGTAAATACCCGATGCAAATATCCATAGGACACAGAAAACACAGTTTGGACAGCGAACATGACGTAGTGGGATACGAATGTTGCGGATATGCCTGACATGCCTTGGACAACACTGTGTGGATTGTGCACATCCATTGGCCCGACAAATGTCTGCTGGCGGCATTAACTCATCAACGGCCACAACAGTAGCAACAACAATAATATAAATCAAAATTAGGTGGTTCCAAATAAGCGGACCAATATTGATTTGGAGCTATTGAATCAGTGCGCCTGCCAATACTGCCAATTATATTTGTTGCGTGAGAAATCGAAAATGAGCTGATTGTAGCGGCTGGCTACTCGATTCTGGCCCGGCTGCACAACCACTGATGAGCGAATAAATGCGTATGCAAACTGACAGGCGGCAATAATTTCAGCAACTTGTCAATGCTGATGCTCATCAAAGTGACATCTCTCTTCCTCTCTAACTCTTTGGTGGGCATTCTGTTTCAGCGGCGTCCCCGAAAAAAAAAAACTTGACAAAACGCCAACGCCAAATGCTGGCCGACATATAGAATATACTGTATAATTTTCGATATGTGCGTGTCTGCTTTATAAATAACGTAGCTGAAATAAAAAAAAGAGGTAAGTGCTACAGGTGAGTTAGTCACCTGCGGCTGAAGGCGTTGCAAAGTGGGTTAGCTGCGGCACGCTCCATAAATTATTAAGTACAATAAACATAGCAAATGGTATATCAGTCAGATTAGACATACAGATTTGAACTGTTGTTAAACTTGAAATAAAATGAGATCAAAGATAGTTTTGTCCAGGAAATAAAGTGTTGTGATAAGCATTAACATGAATTAAATGCTTGACTTAATTCTTTTATTTATTTAGGTTGTGATATATTTGAAAATATAATAAAAACCGATTGCTTTAAGTAAGATTCAATACATGCAAATATTTAGATTTTTTTTGTCGCTGATTATGATTCTAAGTGAACTATGTTTGTCCGAACGGTCGGATGATTAATTACAGACGATACGCTTTAAAAGGCTTTGAATGGTGGACAAATTGTTTGCACTTTGATCTGACCAAATTGCAATTCATTTGCAGTTACGCACATTAAAATGCAATCAAGTCAAACCGAAAACAAAGAAAAGTACACAAAAACCGAAAAATCAGAAATAAAATATGAAAAAATAAATATTAAGAGGGCTATTAAATTATGACAGCATCTATTTTTAACACACAACTGAAGTCAGGTATTCAAAGATCATCAAGCGGCGAGTTGAGAGCCAAGAGCGTTGGCGGTTTTTGTTTGTCACATCACGAATGTCGCCTTGGGTTTCGGCCTGTAATTGCAAATAATCAGCGTCAATTGGCGTGGCCAAAATGTTGTGGCGCTAGCTTGCTGCCAGTTGGAGGTTCGCAGCCGACAATTGGACAAGGAATACATAGAGAAAAGACGGACGAAAATAAAGTGGCCTACACAGACACCTACCCAGAGCAATAAAAACGCGTTTCAATTTCAAATTGATTGCCATTCGCCTATTATTATTATTATTTGTTGTGTGTTTGTATTTTTATTGTTATGTCGCTTTTAATGATTGTTGTTGTTATAACATTCGCTGGCTGCGCGCTAAATACTCGTGCGAATTTTTTTGTTACTGGAGGTCAACAACGTCTTTGGGGCTCTGTGTTTTTGTTAGGCGCCACCCCCACAAAATCACCCAGTTTTTGCCACATTTTTCTATTTGTTTTTCTTACTTTCTAGCAACAAAATATGGCCCATTGGCGAGGTAACACACTGAACTTAAGTCGCAGCCGTAGCCTCTCATTAGATAAACAAGCAAACACTCATGAGTTTTGGGTCAGCAAGCAATTATATTATGAGTCAAATATAAATAAATACTTCGATGATAATAATTAAGTAGCATGATTACCGTGTTTTAGAATTTTTAATAGCATCCGCAGGTATCAGAATTCACACCTTTACTTTTGGCATAACAAATTGTTTACCGTTTTTATCTAACCTTTTATTGACTATACACTTCCTGCTTTTATTTTAATAAGTTTCAATAAATTGTTAGCTTAAATTTTTGTTTATTTCTTTAAATTATCACAACTGATCTTGAATCTTTAAATACAAGATTTGGTTTGTTATTATTGAAGCGACGAAGATTTGTATATTTTACAGGGTTTTGATAATGATTTTTTTTTGAAGGATTCTATTATCAGCTTATCTTGTTTCCCGTACGCATATATCCTTAGTTCTTGGAAGCTTGATTTGTTCGTTTATAGAGTATGGGTTTGTTTCTTTTTTTTTGGGGGGGTTTTTTGTGTCGCGACCAATTGGCTACCTTGGCTACAAAGTGCGTTGCGCTTTCCCACAAGTCGAAAAACATTTGAAATGAATCAAAGTTGTTGTTTTGTGTATTGGCCAGTTCTTATTGCCTTGTAGTTACATATACGACGAGTGGTAGTAGTACACTCGTAGTCAATGTTTATTTTGAGTTGTGAGCTGTACCCTTTCCTAATATGGGCAGGCCGCCATCACACACTTGTAAGCGAGATTGTGTGTGCCAAGCATCAAGCTTGTGCTGACTTGTGCAACATATCCAATTGGAAATGAAAAACTCTGACCTACTAATCACCGAGCCAAAAAGCCAATAAGAGTCAACAACAGCAACAGCAACAGACACAACAGCAGCAGCAGCAGCAGCAGCAAGTGCCACAAAGCAGACAACGACAACATCGTTGACGACAGGCCCAAGAAATCAAAAGATGGACAATAACTTTAAACGAGTTTTGTGCCGTCGAGCCTTGTTGCAACTTGGCCTAACGCTTTTTCGCTTGTTCTGAGAACTGTTTGCAGCACAAATTTGTTTTGAATTTGATTATATGAAGTTATTGGGCGCACAGGTTGCCCCACTGAGACAGAGACCAGATGAAAGAGAGTCTAAGCCAGCCCCAATTGACATTTTATGCCGTATTAAACGACAACTTATACATGCGGACAGTTGGACAGATAGATAGACAGACAGCAAGTTACTGAGGCCAATCGCAAATTGCGGCGTTTCACAAAAATGATTATGTTAAATTTAACTGGGAATAGCACACAAGGACATTTGCGCATGCGCCCCCAGACGGCGCCAACTCGCCGAACGACGGCGTCGCCGACTGTTGGCTAAATTGATGATGACGACGACGACTGTAGAGTGGGTGAAGGGAGACAGGGGAGTTGTTCAAAACGAAGACAGAGTCGAACTCGAACTCGCTGAGATTATCGTTTTGGTTTTTGTTTTGCTTATTTGTGCTGTGGCATAAATTTCAATTGCTCGCGTTTAACAACAATTTAAAGCAAATTAAATTTTCGTGCAGCTGACAATGATTGGCTGCTGATAGGCGTGTGTGTATTGCGACTAGGCGGTTGCCAATTGGAGCGCCATCTATTGTCGGCTGGCGGCACTGCCATGTGCATATAAAGTAATTTTCTGCTACATTAGGTTTGTGTTTACCAAGATGGCAAATCGGCCTAGTAAAACAGTCAAATGGCACACAATACGACTTTTAAATACGCTGCCTGAATTTCAACATTGAAGAGGGTTATTTACGTGGGCTTTGAATTGTGATACTTTATTCACCTTGTTACATAAACAATTTGATCGATTGGCACTTAAAAATCCCTTTTGTGGAGTTTTTAAGACATAATCATCAGAGATATTTTGATTAACAGATTAAGTTGGCTTGACCATAGTTATAGACTATAAATCTAGTCTAGTTTCTAATTTTAAATGATTTATAGAGCATCTTTTGGAGGCTTTAAATTAGTTTCAGTTAATTGTAAAAATAATTTATTCAGCTGGAAGTTCTGAGAATTTAATTTTCTTAAGTCAAGTACACAAATTGACAACACTTTAACAGTCGATTCTAGTTTTTATACATTTGATTTACTTTTAAATAAGAGAACTACATATCAATTATATCAAAGACACACAACGAAAACAGTTGGCCCAACGGCAAGAGTTTCTCATATTACACCATTATCAAATATGAAACATATTTCAAATTTATAATTTGTTTATTTAAGAACTAAACTCTTATAACCCCAGAACTCACACACATTTTAATTAATTCTTGAATCTCCATTTCCAACAAAATTTAATGAACGTGTGTAGCTTTTGAGGAAATCAGGCCCAACTTAAAATTTTAATTTAATTTTTGTAAGCTTCAGGCATGCTGCACATTCATAGCCAACCAACACTGTTGCCAGTTGCATGTTAAATCAGTTATGCCTTGGTTTGTATAGCGCAACAATTAAAAGAAATTATTATATATTTGTTTGAAGCAGTGACTGCTGTTACTACTGCTTCTGTTGTTCGTTGGCTTCTTGGCTTCGTTGTGTGCTGCCATTTGCCAAGTAAATCGCCCACCAGACCAGACCAGGGCAATCGTAGCAATCCGGCAACCCACATCAAATGCTCCACTTAGACGCGCTCCATTGTTTCCGTATTCGATTAAAAATGATAAATGCCTCGCTGCGCTCAAGTGAAAACAAAAGAAAGAAACAAAACACCATAAGAAGCTAAAGCAAAAACCACACAGACGAAGAGTCACTGACTCTGGGCCCAGTTAGCTTAGTCTGGTTGCTTGGCAGCCTCATTTTATTGGCCATTTTTAATGTCTGATAAGTAAAGAGCATTTATTTTCATTCATTCTTTCTCATGCTTCGATCTCGTAGCGTAATTATTTGATTATTTTATTGCTTGCTCAGTATTTGTGTGTGTGTTTTTATTTCCTGAAGTGCCTTTCGGCGCTCTCACGGTTAAATATATCGTTTATGCTTTTATTAAATTGCACGCATTAATTAACTGCCAGCAATTCTCGTGGCAAGCACTGCCTGTAACAGATGCCGCCAGCTTCGCCCCCCTTCAGCCCATCACTTCTTCTAATTGCTTGCAGCGTTCGAAATTAGTGTTTTTGCACATGATTATTCTAATTATTGATTGTGCGAGGCATTTGCCATAAATTGGTTACGGCGTGAATGCCCGCTAACTGAGCCACTTATCAGGACAACACATTTGATGAGCTGTTTGCGAATGTGGATGTGAATATTCTTGTTTCACTTCGCCAAATTCCAGAATTTAAACTTAAACCACAAATTGAATTTCGCGAAATATTTAACATGCCATCACCATCGTCTAACGTCAAATTTAGCGTGGAATCACAGTCAAATGCGCAAACCAACCGCAAATTAACCACAACAGGTGATTTTTCACTATACATAGAACACTGAACATTCACTTTTTTGATTTATTTTAAATGAATTTCGTTTTATTTAATTTTGTCGTTAAAGTATTTGATTAAGTTATTTTCTATTGAGCTTGATAATGAACTTTTCAGATATAATTTTAATTGATTTAGTTTAATTACATTTGTTGGTTAAAATATTTAATTAATTTAATTTAAGATATTTATAACAATAATTATTTTATTACAGATAAATTGAACTCTAAATGAGCTTTTAAATTTTAGAATCAATTCACTTAGAACACAACAAAACCAATCAATATTAATTGAAGTGTTTTATCTGCGTTGTGAAATGCAGATTTATACGCATGAAGTATTCTCAACAGTTCTCTCTCTAGTGCGCAATAAGTTTTAAATTCATGTGCAAGTGCACTTCAAAGTCTTGATTTATAATTAAGCCATAACCTCAATTACTTTATAAACACTTTGCCATTAAGTTCTCAACTCGTTCCAAGTGCTTATCATCTGCTAAAAGTTGGCATACGATCTGCCGTTTGGCTCTGACTGAACAATTTTTCATCATTGCAACTAATTTGCCACACTTACAGGCAACGCAGAAAAAAAATGACTTCATTTTGCAAGGAAACTGCAATCGCTGATTGTTGTGTTTGTTGTTGCAGCTTGAAGCTTGCGGCGTTGGCGGCTTTTGTTCATTTGTGGGCGCAGTTGGACAGCACAGTGTGTCCAACTAAGAGTAAACATAAAGAGTAAACAAGTCCATATAGGGTTATGTCGGTCAGCAGTAGGTATTAAGTATTGCGGCAGTGCCATCATTGTATTGCTTTATTTATTTTAAGTTTTTATTTTCGAATATTTTTTAATTTTTTTTTTGTTTGCCTCGTTTTTTCATGCATTTTTCATGGGTCCATCCTCTTGGCAGGGCATTGCAAATTGACAAACCGTTATACACGCGCTGGCGCACTGGGAGAAAGTGCCTTTGGCTTCGAAAGAGAGGGCCTCAGGTGAACTCCTCCAATTGCAATGCGTTGGCGTTGCCATTTATTGTGAAATATTAAAATTATACAAGCAGTTTTTTAACAAGACGACGCAAACCAAAACGAAAACCGACGACGATCGCGGCGAGAAAATGAGCAATGCGACAGTTTGTGTCTGCATTTTATGCAGAAAAACTGCATCGGTAAATCCCAACAGTAGTTGCCAGTTCCCAGTTCGCAAGTTTCAGTCCCACTGCGGTTATCGCCATGACAGCTGTCAATCAGTTACTCTTCGCATATACTATACACAAAAAAGATGCACAAGAATAAAATAAAGAAGAAATAAACTGATGCATCAGAAAGTTACGAGAAAGTTGGTTTTAACTTTAATTGCGTCGGCCGTTCAATTAGCGGTACAAGTGATTTTATAGCGCCCGCTATCAATTCATTATATTTACAGACTGTGGACCTTCAAGTGCACTTAACTGGCCAAAAACTGCAGCTACCTGTCGCTGGGTGTTGTCCAAAAAAAAATAAATTAACAGCCAAATAAGGCACGTCTGCATTCAGATGGGAACACATTTGGACAATTACTTTATTTACGCACTGCATTTACGTTGATTTATGTAGTACACTAGTTAACTAAGAGGATTCCAGCCACTCGGCAAGACCCCATCGAATTGTTAATTGCACCAAAATGCAGATTGTTGTTGTTGTTTTTTTGTGCCGTCTTCTGCTTTATCTGTAGTTCCAGTTTTCAGTTTTTTTTGTGCTGCCAAAAAAAGATAAACAACGACAGTTTTTTTTTTGTTAACACAGGCATCGATAAAGTGGGAGAGACCTTGTTGCCTGACTGCCTGCCTATCCTCTGGCTGACTGTGCTGTCTGTCCTGCCAAACTCATTAAAACGAATCCTTTTAATGGCCAAAAGTTTGCCACTGCTGCTGCTGCCATAATCAGTAAAATTAAGGCCGTGCCAGCTGAAGGCTGAAAGCTGTTTGTTGCCAATGTCGTTAGCATTCGGCCAGAACATTATAGACAAAGCCATAAACAGTAGTTGCAGCTAGTTTGAAACAACCTTTTTTTGTGTATCTCAGAGACTTGCATTTTATAACACATAGCTTTTTATAATATTGAAAACTAATTAGCCAAAATAAAATGCTTTCATTATTTTTTTCTGGAAAATCAAAAGCACATCAAATCTGAGATAATAAATACAAATTATTTAAGCAAACTATGCTTAGAACTTAAAGCAGATATGATAAAAAGATTTTATATCCAAGAGCTAAATACTTAACTTATAAAATCATAAATGACTCTAGATGCATTATGAGCATTGGAGCAGCTTTAAGTAATTTTAATCCTTTGTTAAAACATTTGCAATAAGAGCTTGGTTATGTTCTTACAATGGTTATGCAACTTATTTTCACACATGCTCAAATGCAGTATCCAGATGGTAGCTCCGAGTTGTGTGGTTGGCTTTGATATTGGCAACAAGTACTCAAAGGAGCTGCTTAAAGGCGACAACTTGTGTGTCATACGCAACGCTACTAACAACTTACTTAAGTCAACAAACGAGATGCTCAGAATCACACAAACACTAACCAGACACTGTCATGTCACACTGCAAAGAGGCCCAAAGCAACAGCAGCTCAGCGACATAAACGTGCAGTTGCCAGTCAGCCAAATGGCTAGTAGAGATGGTGGCATGAGGGGTAACAGTTGCTGGTTGCTTTTTTGCCAATGTCGGAAACCCTATGCTCCAAAGTCCCCTTAGCCCACCACTCTGTCATGGTACGTGGCCAAGCTGCACTTCGTCTCACTAATTACGAAAACTCAGCACGTTTTGCGATGGCTGTGTGGATGGCACACTGCCCCACCATTTTCCCCACTACGCGTGTGTGTGTGTGTGTATGTGTGTGGTGGGTGACCGCCTGGCTGCTGCCTGAGTGGTTAAATGCTGCAGTAATAGAACAGCGACATGGAACAGCGACAGTTGGTTCGTTGGCAGGTCCGTTGACGGTGGCACCAAAGTTTAAACATTGCGGCAGCAATAAAAACGGCATTTCGTATCAGCTTTAGCTTTGGCTTTTTAGACCCGCAGGACACCCTGCTGGGGGTGGCCGTGGCTTTGGTAAACTGTATTATGGAATGGCTCCCAGGTTCGAATCCATCCGAACACAGGCCTACCACAGTTCCACGAAAGTCAATGTCTGAGGTTGGCATCAACCGCCGTCCAGCGGCAGCATAAGCAGCGTAATGAGAAAATGCATCAATGGCACAAACTTGGTTGGCTTTGTGGTTACAGCGCGGGGTAGTGCAACAAGGATTTACGTTCTAATCAATAATAATAACAGCGATATATTTATAACAACAAGTGCAGCATGTGTATAAAAAGAAGCTATACAAGCAGCTAAACATAGTTTATTTACTAATAAACTCTGTAAGATTAATATTAATGAAGAAGAGAACCAACAACCAAGCTAAGTGAGAGACAAACTTAAAGATTAACCGAGCATCCAAACAAGAGGAATATGAAGGAGCAAGTAGGTGAGCTGCTGTGAAAGGACACAAGAAGAGAAGACACCAAATAACAAAAGAGAATCTTGGCAGTTTAACCAGCAAGTGACAAAGCTAATTGAGATGTTAAATAAGAAAATTGTAATTAAAAAAGCAAGAAGCTACTTGTGAAATTAATCATGAAGCTACTACGGGAATTAACCGGTAAACGGAAAGCTTAATTACAAGTAAATAGAGAAGACAAGGAGAGAAACTAAACGCGACAGTCACCAAAAGTTTAAGAAAAGAGAAGTGAAAAACACTTAAATACGCAAAAAAATATGAAGTGAGAAAGGAATAAAATGATCAACGATGAGTTGACAAATTGATATCAAAATTAAATATCAAAGACATAAGGATAAGTTTATTCAAAATAAATCAAAGTTTGTATGTAATTGTAATTCTAGCAGTTTCTTAATTTACGTGCTTGTGTCTACACTACTTTGACTATCTTGACATCGGATTTATTTAACAAACTTTTGTATCTAATTACCAACTTAAACACTGGATATGCGAATTCCCAGTACCAGCTTTAACTGACCGGAAAACCCCGACTCCTTCTATTTATATTCTTAAATTATAGATGAGTTTTCTTTGGCTTTGTTCAACATTTGCTTTGCTTCAAAGTTAGCTCCATTGATTGTCCTTCACGTAGTGCCCATTTGGTTGTGGCAGAATGGC
>JAWNNV010000127.1:0-25986 GCA_035044485.1 Scaptomyza reducta | reverse complement strand
ACTATACGCGTATATATACACACACACACTCACACATAATTGCAAGCACTGACTGTATGCGTAAAGTATAGAGTTCAGGGTATAGTCTAGTCGGGATTTCTCGACTACAGCCTTCTTTCTTGTTTTTTTTAGGAGATTACACTGTTATAGTGGCGGGTTGATCTTCTTATTCAAATTATCCTTTATTTCGTATGAAGTTAGATTAGCTTTAATTTTATTATCTTTTGTATCTTTAATCGGAGGATATAATTTATTAAATTTTAAATTTATTATCAAATTTAAATGTAATTTTTAGTTGATATATAAATTTAATACACAAAATTGTTTTTCTTAATTATAAGAAATTATTTCTTTGAAAGAAATCTGCATGCAAAGTTGATATTTGTGTAAAAGTTGAAAGTACCAATTATTAAAGGAATTTACTAATTTAATGAAATTAAATTTATTAATTAATATGATATATATCGCTTTTTTGTTGCTCAACAAATTTCAATCTGCGGGCCATCGAATTTACTAATTTTTTTCAGTACAATTTTATTTCATTTTGTCAATAACGTTTCCGATATATAAATTACGCTATTTTAACAATGCCGACGGGCATGTTACGAGTTAACTGAAGATAATTTTACCGTTTAGCCCGGCGATACACCGGCTTTATTGAATGTTTATTTCAGACTGCTTTTGAATATAAAAGAATACAAAGTTTAGAGCTTAAATGATATCAAGACGCTGAGCCTCGCATGAAATGCTGAGCTCTGAATTTTGATTCATAGCGGCCACGCAAATATGCTGTGATTGCCGGCTATGCAATGACATCCGATCAAGTTCTCGTGGTGTCACATTTACCACTTGCAACTGAACGTCGACGTTTATTGACTTAAGTAATAGGAGCCGCTGAGCTCCAAGAACTAATTCGTAGCGGCTGCACAACATTGCCAGCTACGTAACCTCCAGCCAAACATACACTGTTGTGACGTGGTGTCATATTTTACTTTACATGTATAAAATTAAATTGACATTAGTGCCGAGCTCCTCCTTGAATTCCTGAATAGTCTCTAAGTTTCGTACGTTCAATCGATGAAGGTACGGCAGACCCAGGATGTCCTGGCTGGTAGTGATATCCAACAGAGGGGATTTTGCCGCTCCCGAAAAACAACGACCCGTTGATTGTAGATCGTTCGTCGAATGTGACGAGATGTGTGCAATACACTTGGATTTCCGATCAATTAGCCACACGCACGGGTGTCGTAGACAATGATAATCCCATCATCCACGTGCGTGATGGGATCCAGGTTGCTCGACTGTGATTCGCAGTGCGCCACCGACTGTGTGGGTTTCTTTCCCACACTCCGCTATTATATTATCTTTTAGACTTAATATGACACATTCCTGTACTACGGGGAAAATTGTAATTTTTTACAGTCGAATTTAATCTTGGGAAATTTGATAATAAAATGTAAAATGTTTATAGATTGGAGTACCTATACGGACGAAACGGACATAAGATCACCTATGGGGGTATTTGTGGGCTCCTCAAGCCAAAATGATTTCAAGTCTGCATGATCTAAAATGTTCGGGTTAACAATGCCAATCTTTGCAAGCCTTACGGCGAGCATTAAATTCTGCAACTCCATCATTAGCATTCTATTTCTTGCTAGCAGTGTCAAATAGAAATGACCGGAGACGACTGGTGACCTCTTGGCTGCTTTAAGAATCTGTTGGCTAATTGATTTATTTGATCATGAATACTAGTGTTAATTTCTATCTGCCTATTGGTTGAACTAACTAGTTGCATTTCCGTTAATCTAATCTGTTCTAAGTCGTTGGAATCAGGAAGTCTAAGCTCCTAGATACCCTGTGGTGCCCGCCTAACGCGGGAGAAGTGTCTTCGATTAGCAATATTCTCATGAGTGGTTACGGAAACATGTAATATAAATTCGTTGTTTCCTCTATTGTACGCTTGTATTCAGAGAGATTAACTGGATGTCTTTCATAGGCAAACTCTTCCCACACGAGGATTTGACCATCAATGATTGGGATGTACCTGGCATGCGAGTAGACGGTGATATGTACCGAAGCCAAGGACAGAATGAAGAGAAAAAAGGATTCCGAAAGAATTAGTAATAAACTTAGTTTATGTTGTCCTTGTGAACCACCTTTAAGGAGGACCGTGGTCCCCAAGTCCGCTTCTACAGCCCTCACACAAATGTGTAAGCTTGGTTCCAAGTTTCCTCTTGGATTTTACCAAGATTTTTTCACCCACCTCAAAGGTCCTGTTCTGTCGAGAGGAATTTTCTCTGGCTCTGAGCGCGATCTAGGCGTTTTTTATTCTAACCTGGATCATTTTCTTGCGGATCATCTGGGTGCGCTTGAACAATGTCAACTGGTCTTTTGTTAATGACCGAGTGGTTTGATTTATTGTACTCAGCTGTAGCTAACAAAATGACCTCTACAGTGTCACTTATGCTTCTGTCTATTTGTAAGCACCTGCCCATTGGAGCTACTGTGTAGGGGTTGCGCGTTTGAAATGCTGACTCCGAAGTGGTTGGTTATCCTGGAAGAGATAGTGTGTGAGTTCAATGATGGTTCATTGTCACAATAGATCACCTTGGCTTTCGAGAAAAATATCAATAGTGGATATCTCCCTGTTGCACGAAGGGATTGGAGTCAAACCAATCTCCTGCTTCTTTGGGTGTCTATCGTACTTGGCTCTGGCGCATGTTTTGCAATTTAGAACGATCTCAATATCCAGTTTTAACATTTTTGGAAAGTAGTATTCGGAGAACCTGTTTCACATTCTCTTGGGCCGATCTATGGGCTCTATTGTGCTCAGATGAGGATTTCCCTTCCTGCTTCTACCCTCAATATGTCCTCCACCCGCCATCCATGAGGAACTCCATATCGATCCCCGCTACTCTTCGCCTGATGACAGGTATCAGGGATCTACCGCTAAAAAATTTATGGACTCTGAGTCAGATTTATGCATCGATGCATTATCATCAATTTCTGCCGTTGCGTTAGAGGCTGCATCGGCATATGATCTTGTTCCCTGTCCTGCGTTCTGCACGACACGGTTTACTCTTTGTTGTTTTCTATAATCACGTATTCGGTCCGACGTGGCTGCTTTGTTGTTTGGGTGAGGGCTTTTTGTGCCAATTGGTTGATGTCTGAATACTAAGAATCCTTTATTTCGTATGAAGTTAGATTAGCTTTAATTTTATTATCTTTTGTATCTTTAATCGGAGGATATAATTTATTAAATTTTAAATTTATTATCAAATTTAAATGTAATTTTTAGTTGATATATAAATTTAATACACAAAATTGTTTTTCTTAATTATAAGAAATTATTTCTTTGAAAGAAATCTGCATGCAAAGTTGATATTTGTGTAAAAGTTGAAATTACCAATTATTAAAGGAATTTACTAATTTAATGAAGTTAAATTTATTAATTAATATGATATATATTCGCTTTTTTATTGCTCAACAAATTTCAATCTGCGGGCCATCGAATTTACTAATTTTTTTCAGTACAATTTTATTTCATTTTGTCAATAACGTTTCCGATATATAAATTTCGCTATTTTGACAATGCCGACGGGCATGTCACGAGTTAACTGAAGATAATTTTTACCGATTGGCCCGGTGATACACTGGCTTTATTGAATGATTATTTTAGACTACTTTTGAATATAAAAGAATACAAAGTTTAGAGCTTAAATGATATCAAGACGCTGAGCCTCGCAGGAAATGCTGAGCCCTGCATTTTGATTCATTGCGGCCACGCAAATATGCTGTGATTGCCGGCTATGCAATGACATCCGTTCAAGTATTCGTGGTGTCACATTTACCACTTGCAACTGAACGTCGACGTTCATTGACTTAAGTAATAGGAGCTGCTGAGCTCCGCGAACTAATTCGTAGCGGCTGCACAACATTGTCAGCTACGTAACATCCAGCCAAACATACACTGTTGTGACGTGGTGTCATATTTTATTTTACATGTATAAAATTAAATTGACATTAGTGCCGAGCTCCTCCTTAAATTCCTGAATAGTCTCTAAGTTTCGTACGTTGAATCGATGAAGGTAAGGCAGACCCAGGATGTCCTGGCTGGTAGTGATATCCAACAGAGGGGATTTTGCCGCTCCCGAAAAACAACGACCCGTTGATTGTAGATCGTTCGTCGAATGTGACGAGATGTGTGCAATACACTTGGATTTCCGATCAATTAGCCACACGCACGGGTGTCGTAGACAATGATAATCCCATCATCCACGTGCGTGATGGGATCCAGGTTGCTCGACTGTGATTCGCAGTGCGCCACCGACTGTGTGGGTTTCTTTCCCACACTCCGCTATTATATTATCTTTTAGACTTCTATATGACACATTCCTGTACTACGGGGAAAATTGTAATTTTTTACAGTCGAATTTAATCTTGGGAAATTTGATAATAAAATGTAAAATGTTTATAGATTGGAGTACCTATACGGACGAAACGGACATAAGATCACCTATGGGGGTATTTGTGGGCTCCTCAAGCCAAAATGATTTCAAGTCTGCATGATCTAAAATGTTCGGGTTAACAATGCCAATCTTTGCAAGCCTTACGGCGAGCATTAAATTCTGCAACTCCATCATTAGCATTGTATTTCTTGCTAGCAGTGTCAAATAGAAATGACCGGAGACGACTGGTGACCTCTTGGCTGCTTAAGAATCTGTTGGCTAATTGATTTATTTGATCATGAATACTAGTGTTAATTTCTATCTGCCTATTGGTTGAACTAACTAGTTGCATTTCCGTTAATCTAATCTGTTCTAAGTCGTTGGAATCAGGAAGTCTAAGCTCCTAGATACCCTGTGGTGCCCGCCTAACGCGGGAGAAGTGTCTTCGATTAGCAATATTCTCATGAGTGGTTGCGGAAACATGTAATATAAATTCGTTGTTTCCTCTATTGTACGCTTGTATTCAGAGAGATTAACTGGATGTCTTTCATAGGCAAACTCTTCCCACACGAGGATTTGACCATCAATGATTGGGATGTACCTGGCATGCGAGTAGACGGTGATATGTACCGAAGCCAAGGACAGAATGAAGAGAAAAAAGGATTCCGAAAGAATTAGTAATAAACTTAGTTTATGTTGTCCTTGTGAACCACCTTTAAGGAGGACCGTGGTCCCCAAGTCCGCTTCTACAGCCCTCACACAAATGTGTAAGCTTGGTTCCAAGTTTCCTCTTGGATTTTACCAAGATTTTTTCACCCACCTCAAAGGTCCTGTTCTGTCGAGAGGAATTTTCTCTGGCTCTGAGCGCAATCTAGGCGTTTTTTATTCTAACCTGGATCTTTTCTTGCGGATCATCTGGGTGCGCTTGAACAATGTCAACTGGTCTTTTGTTAATGACCGAGTGGTTTGATTTATTGTACTCAGCTGTAGCTAACAAAATGACCTCTACAGTGTCACTTATGCTTCTGTCTATTTGTAAGCACCTGCCCATTGGAGCTACTGTGTAGGGGCTGCGCATTTGAAATGCTGACTCCGAAGTGGTTGGTTAGCCTGGAAGAGATAGTGTGTGAGTTCAATGATGGTTCATTGTCACAATAGATCACCTTGGCTTTCGAGAAAAATATCATGATCTGAAGCAATGATGGCTTTAGATCCTCAATGGTTCTCGAGTGAATAGGCTGTACGACAGCAGAGAGAATTTGTCGATGCAAGTGAAAAAAATTTCTTATCAGTGGAGAAGTGGATATCTCCCTGTACCCTTAACCCATTGAAAATGGGTAAAAAGGGTATAATGGATTTGTGCAAAAGTATGTAACAGGCAGAAGGAAGCATCTCCGACCCTATAAAGTATATATATTCTTGATCAGCATCAACAGCCGAGTCGATATAGCCATGTCCGTCTGTCCGTCTGTCCGTCCGTATGTATGAACGCGTCGATCTCAGAGACTATAAGAGCTAGAGACTCCAGATTTGGTATATAAGCTCGCCTAATCCCTAGGCAGTACAAGTTTGTTTTAGATTTTCGATAACTCTTCCCGTTTCCGATATACACATGTAATTGATAACAACAAAATCTTCAAATTAGAAAATTATGTAGTTTGAAAGATTAGACTAAATAAAGACAATCTGTGAAAATTTTATTGAAATCGGTTGAGAAACACTGGAGATATGGAGTATTGAAATTAAGAAGGTATGCCCTATACGCGTATACATACAGACACTCACACATACTTGCAAGCACTGACTGTATGCGTAAATTATAGGGTTAAGGGTATAGTCTAGTCGGGATTTCTCGACTAGAGCCTTCTTACTTTATTTATGCTGACTTGAAATTGATTATAATTGAGGATGCCCACTTACATGTTTGTGTATTTTTTGTGTGACTGTTTTAATCCTCCAGCGGTGTTTTCCCACGTAGTAGATTGCACATGTTGTTCGTAGGATTGTTCAATAAATGTTTTTTATTAAAAACGCTTTTTCGCGTCTTCACTCTTGCTGCCTGTAATGAAGTTGGCCAGCAACTGCAAGTTCTTTGGAAAACTTTTTGATGCAGTTTGAAAGATTAAACTAAATAATGACAATCTGTGAAAATTTTATTGAAATCGTTTGAGAAACACCGGAGTTATGGAGTATTGAAATTAAGAAGGTATTCACTAACGCATACACAGACACACACTCAGACATTCTTGGAAGCACTGACTGTATGCGTAAAGTATAGGGTTAAGGTTATAGTCTAGTCGGGATTTCTCGACTAGAGCTTTCTTACTTGTTGTAGTAAGGTAGCTGAAAACACTTAATAAGGTCTGCATTGATGCTACGACTCACCGGCCCCCAGTTTTCAAAGCAAGTAATGTATATACCTATCAACAAATTTGGTAGGGAGATACCTGATGATATTTAAAAAAATGTGTTTTACACTTTGTATGGCAAGTCCACACAAAAAAAAATTGGTTGCGCCTGCAACGTTTTAACTTGATTTTTTAATGCGTTATAAAATACTTCACTTTAGACAAATAGAACAATTAGTCTTAATTAAAGAACTTTGTACGAACGATAAATTAACAAAAATTGGGCCCAAACGGATAAATGTTGGAAAAAAAATTCCCATAGCACTAAAACTTTTTGGACAGTTATATTCTAAAATAAAACCAAAAACAAGCAAGTGATATATCGAATAGTTGTTGGTACTTCTTTATACCAAATCAGCTATAGTTTTCCATTAAAAAGTCCGACATATACTCATAGCCTAATAGTAAGATGGCTCCACCTGATCCTACACGTAGTATTTGGGGCAGAAGTCCTTTGTAGACTGCTTGAAAACCCTCCTCTTTACACACAGTTGTAATCGTGTTCAGAGTCCAAGCATATTTGATCAAGCCAGGCACCGGCTGTGGTCCTTGTATTCGAGTCTTTGCCGTATCGAGTGGAATGCTACCAATGCAACCCAATGCACCGGCCACGTAGGCGATAGAAAATTGGCGCAGAAACTCCCATGTCGCATTCTTTAAGGGAGCAGTGGCCTCTCGAACACTGAAAAAAAAACTAAAGTAAATGATGTGAAATACGCAGTTCCGTGCCATGGTTGCGGTGACGCCCTTGTAGAGACCGCGCAGTCCAAAGCCATCGTTTTTTATGATATTATGCGCCACGGTTGTTGCTTTAAGCCGTTTTTTTCGATTTGCCTGCTGTGTGACTTTAATCACCTCGAAGGGATTCTGTAGCAGAACCTCTGTGGTGCCTCCTAATCCACCAGCCAGAGCATATGTCAATACAGTAGGAGCAGGTGCTCCGAATTGAAAGTATGGTATTGTCTGCTCAAAAACTAAAAACTTTATAATTCTTTTGGGCGGTTCGGAAACAAGCGATGGTGCCACGCCCCTCCAGAAGGCAGATAAGCCCTCTTGCCGATAAATTTTCGCAAATGCATCAAGCATTCCCTTATAGCACTTTGGTTTTGTAGCTGTTACCTTTTGTAACTGCAAACGGGTCTTGACGACATCCAGCGGTAGTATAAGAAATACCTCAAAAATACTAGAAATGCCACTCGAAAGAGTTTGAAAGGTGGCTTTCTTTAACGGAGAGATATTGTGCTGTGGCGGATGTAAGGATATCTCAAATATTCCATTGAATTTAGTCATTTAGTCATGAGATTTTTTTTTCTAAATTTTTTTTTGTGTTTTTCATATTGATTTAAATTTCAATGCTTTTTATACCCTGAACCGATTGAAAATGGGTAAAAAGAATATAATGGTTTTGTGCAAAAGTATGTAACAGGCAGAAGGAAGCATCTCCGACCCCATAAAGTATATATATACTTGATCAGCATCAACAGCCGAGTCGATATAACCATGTCCGTCTGTCCGTCCGTATGTATGAACTCGTCGATCTCCTAGACTATAAGAGTTAGAGACTCCAGATTTGGACTATAAGCTCGCCTAATCCCTATGCAGTAAGAGTTTGTTTCATAAAATATATATAACAGATTTAAACATGTGATCAATAACAACAAAATCTTGAATTTGGAAAACTTAGACAGCGTTTGAAACATTAGACGAAATAACGACAATGTGTGAAATTTTTATTGTAATCAGTTGAGAAGTACCGGAGATATGGAACATTGAAGTTAAGAAAGTACAGTACGCGTACACACAGAGATACTTGCATGCTGTGACTGTACGCGTAAATTATAGAGTTCAGGGTATAGTCTAGTCGGTGTAGAACTGTTTTGTGCCAATCAATATACAGTGTGAGAACAAAGTGTTTATACAACCTGAAATTTATTTTT
Source organism: Scaptomyza reducta (assembly GCA_035044485.1). Lineage (NCBI taxonomy): Eukaryota > Metazoa > Arthropoda > Insecta > Diptera > Drosophilidae > Scaptomyza > Scaptomyza reducta. The sequence goes on along the minus strand of JAWNNV010000127.1, from coordinate 17,193 downwards.
TTTATTTTTTCACTTTAGAGCTATAAGGGACACAGTGGTTGTTGTTTTTTAATTTTTATAAATAATTCAATCAATTATCTCTTAAACATATTAAACAAAATATTAATAATAGCTTAGAACCAAGAAATAATAGAAACATTGTCATTGTGTAAAGACTTTCGTGCCAGTTAAGATTAGTGCCTTTGTTAATATTTTTACTGTTCTTTGTTAATATTAATTATTTTTAATTGTTAAATAGGTTTAAGAGATAATTGATTAATTATTTTAAAAAAATAATAAGTACAACCAGTGTGTCCCTTATAGCTCTAAAATGAAAAAATAAAAATGTTTTCAGGTTGAATAAACACTTTGTTGGCAGACTGTATATGCGTTTGTCGCCAGCTGAGACACAAGCTGATTATTCAAAATCAAAATACGCTCTGTGTGCGCATTACCAATCTCGGCCATAAAATCATAGAAAAGGGTGAATGTTCACTTTAAAAAAAGTTTGGCTTCTAAGGGAATTAGCGCATACAAAACTTAGTGAATGTTGTTGTTGTAGATGTTTTTGTGGCATCTATGTTATGAACAAAGTCTTTACACAAACTGAAAAGTTTTGATTTTTTCACTTTAGAGCTATAAGGGACCCACTGGTTGTTGTTTTTAATTTTTTTTTTAAATAATTAATAATAATTTAAATAATTAATATTAACAAAAAAACCATTAAAAATACTAACAATCATCTGTCAAATAAGTGTTTACACAATGTCAAACATTCTATTACTTTTTATACCCTGAACCCATTGAAAATGGGTAAAAAGGGTATAATGGTTTTGTGCAAAAGTATGTAACAGGCAGAAGGAAGAATCTCCGACCCCATAAAGTATATATATTCTTGATCAGCATCAACAGCCGAGTCGATGTAGCCATGTCCGTCTGTCCGTCCGTCCGTCCGTATGTATGAACGCGTCGATCTCAGAGACTATAAGAGCTAGAGACTCCAGATTTTGAACATAAGCTCGCCTAATCCCTAGGCAGTACAAGTTTGTTTTAAATTTTCGAATACTCTTCCCGTTTCCGATATAGACATGTGATCGATAACAACAAAGTCTTGAATTTGGAAAATTTTTTGATGCAGTTTGAAAGATAAGACTAAATAATGACAATCTGTGAAAATTTTATTTTTTTTTTAATCGGTTGAGAAACACTGGAGATATGGAGTATTGAAGTTAAGAAAGTATGCACTATACGCGTATACATACACACACTCACACATACTTGCAAGCACTGAATGTATGCGTAAAGTATAGGGTTCAGGGTATAGTCTAGTCGGGATTTCTCGACTAGAGCCTTATTACTTCTTCAGTTTGTGTAAAGAACTTTGTTCACACACTGTATGTATATTCTTAATCACCATCAGCTGCCGTGTCAATGTAGCTCTTCCGTCTGTTGTCGATCCAAAAGTCAACTCTTTTGCATCCAGTGCTCCTTAGCAGCAATAGCTTATGCTCTAAGATTGGCACAAGTCGTAGTAGAGCCGAAAATATAATTGCTCTCTCGCTATGTTTTGTAGCTTCTTTCTGTCTATTACATACTTTTGCACAAAATCATTATACCCGTTTTACGCATTTTAAGATCAGTCATTCATATACACTTTGACTGCCTGTGTAAAATCTAGGGATCATTGCAATTTTATATTTTACCTTACTTGAAACCCTAATTCTTTTTCATAAAGATTTTAAGGAGTGCTCCGCCAAACTAAGCAGTGATAGAGAGCATACAATTCATATTTTCCTTCTATTTCACCAAAACTTGGTTGAAAGTTACTCTATTAATTTTGTTGATGCGATAGTGGTTCAGTTAATAATTTTTCGAAGTTTATGGTTTAAAATGTTGAAATTGAAAGAAAAAAAATTTGTGCACTGTTAAGTTATCTTATTACACGAATGTTTTAGATAGCTGCATGGAAACCAACAGTTTCAAAAGTTTGCAAGCGTTGGCCAAAAATATTTTAAATCCGGTATTTCGAAATTAACAGCTGTTGTTCCACTGCAGCAGACTGCAGGTGGAGCCCTCGCCAATAGTTCAGACATTACTTTTAGAAGAGAAGAGGATGATCTTGGCAGATGACTCGCTGAAGGAGATAGACCGGGCGGTAGTGGCGAAGATACGGCTCGACGGCCAGGAGACAGTAGGACGCACACTGAGATGTCCTTTGTAGAGAGAGCGCAGGCTAATCAGTGAATCCCACACTGAAATAAAACCTTGTGGTTTCTCGTCCTTATCGCAACCATAGAGGGCAGAGTGATGCAGATCACCTCACCTATCCGTTCTCCTCGAGATTATCTTGAATGCGTCGTTATCGATTTGAATTAATTCCTCAGTAGAACCAACAACGATTTTGTATTCCGATCCGGACTTTTTGGACAGAAAATGGTGATATTGTGTGGTGACATGGTAGATCCTTTCCACGACAGTAGCCGTGATCCTAGGATCTTTACCCAATCCACTAAGTGATCGTGGGAACTTTCAATAACAAAGGAACATACCTAAAAATTAATGCCCTCGACCACGATCAGGACCTCATATATGATGTCCTCCTCCAATGCGGACAATGGTAGAGCAGAACTGCAGTTATTATATAGATAACACGGCTACCTTGACTTATTCGTAATCGCCATGTAAGACGAGCAAATCTTGGCACTGGAGGGGAAAACTTCACTGCTGTTGCGGCGGAAGAGACATTAAAGTAACATTAAAAGTAACTTCTTCGAAATAATCGACGACCAATATCAGGCATCAACAGAATCAACAACAACAGAGCAAACTATTTCCATAATAACAACAACAGAACCAGGAACAGCAGCAGCAGGTGTTAAAGTGACAAAAATCTTTAAAAAAAAAACATCTTCACTAAATACACAACATCAACAACAAAAACAGCAGTATAAATAAAACAACTGCAGCAAACAACGATGAAAATGACGCTACGATTGAAGAAGATGCTCCTGTTGGGCAAAGGGATGCACCGAGTCTTAAAGAGGCTCTCCAAGACCACGCCTTTCACAATAGCTAAGTACATGGCACGCCAGCAGAAGAAAGTGCAACAAAAGGAGGTTCGACCGAAGACGAGCATACTTCTAAAAACAAAGAAGACAGGCCTATTTAAAGAAGCAACTAAAAAGTATAGCTCTTATAGTCTCTGAGATCGACGCGTTCATATAGACAGATGGGCAGACAGACATGGCAATATCGGCTCGGCTGTTAATAAAGAATATTTACACTTTATGAGGTCGGAGATGCTTCCTTTAATGTGTTCAGGGTATAATTAAGGCTATAAAATTACTCGAAGATAGGGTCACAAGCCAACATACAATTCAATGTTAAAGTCCCTTAATACAGGATTGAAAAAAAATTGCATTATCCTTAACATTGAAATAAAAGTACCACAAGATCCAGATAATCCAATTGTTGATACAGAAATCGATAGTGATTGTAATACATTAGGTATGTATACAAATTTCAAAATGGTGGACCAGGTAGTTTTACACTGGGAATATGCAAGAGAAACTTGGTCTACAATTTCAGAATTTGACGGTAAAATACTGTCATTAAATCGTTTCCTAACATCATTAAACTGGCTGAAATAACAAAAGGAACTGAAGATATTTTGGCCGTAGAAGTTATTAAATCAAAAATAATTGGCCCAATCTTGTACAATGTTATAAATGAAACAACATCCACAGAAGTGATTCATGCATGAACGGACTTTTTTCGGTCATAAATGCACACATAATGGAATTCTTCCTGATGACACAAAAAATATGTTATTATTACATATCGCTCACGATGCGTCCAAGCTTATCATTATTATTATTATTAATTAATTATGAAAAAATAATGTTGCTTTTGAGTGGACAACTGAGTGGCAAAACGCATTTTAATACCTTAAATATAAGATAATACAGCCCACACTATAAAAAAATCCAGATTTCAGCATAGATTTTTGTATAATAACCCAACTATTGGAAACACATGACTCGTAGATGTCATAAAGGCCTAACATCAAAGCATTGACCCACACGAAAACAGCTATGACCATTACAGACATACCATCAAGCGCTTTCGACAGAGTAATAGTGTATACTGCAGGTCCGCTACCTAAATCAGAGATTGACAATGATTATGTAGCCAATGATGGGAAATGCAAGGCTCAGCACTTCATGTGAGCCTTAGCGATTCTTCTGTCTTAGGCTTATTTTATTTAGTCTAAATGAATTCCTCAATAAAACCAGACGTACTGTCGGCATGATAATAGAAAGTGTTTTTATTTAGTTATCTCCCAGCAATACCAAGCGTACCGTCGGTATAAAAATACGAAGTGTTCTACGTTTAATTAACTCACAACAAAACAAGACGTACCGTCGGTATAATGATACGAAGTGTTATTGTCTTAGTCACCCCAATTGCATTTTTAAGTGCAGAAATACATTAATTAGGTAGCATACTGATACAATCAAATGCATTTATCAATGCTACAAATATCGACTCAGTAATATACTAATACAATTGCACTTCTGGGTGTAATAAGCTTATTAATTGGCGCCGGACTCGTGGATTAATTAAAATCAGTACCCACGCGCCTTCGCCGAGAAGTAATATAAAAAAAAAAACTTTAATAAAAATAAACTACAATCCACCGAAGCGGCAGGAGCTCTTCAGGCAGCGGCTTACCAAGGAGAATAGTGTTCTACGCAAGAAAAACAGCGCTGAAGGAGAATAGCAGTTTAAATTAAACAACAAAATTTAAGAGGCATTTAAGTGGAAGAAAGTGGAAAAAAAAAAAAATACAAAGCAGGAAAAAGGTGTGTATTACTTTTTGCAACGAATCATAAAGCTAATAAGGAGTCCATCCATCGCATGTGAGGTACTTCTTTGAAAGTGTTTTGAAGAATTTGATTGATTTCCTTGTTGTTAATTATGCTTGTTCACAATCTATTACACAAGGGCTTTCTGTGTCTTATTATATATGAATCCACCGTTCTCCCAATATAGACTTCGAAGGCCACATTGTAGTGATTCAGAGTCAGGCACAACACTTTCAGTTTCCAAATTTAATGAATATATCCATAGTACGGCGGCTATCAGCAGCGCCTTAGCTGATCAAGCTCTTGTGATTAGCTGAGCAAGCTGCTCTGAACCAACAGGAAAAACAAACATTGACCAATAGAATTAATGAACTCTCTGACCGCCAGCGCAATTTGTCGCCCCGGAGGTACAAACACACGCGGCTATTGAAATAAAAAATATCGTCCGTTGTGATGAACCACTAGACGCTGTCTAATGCCTGTCCAAATTTTCGGGGGTACAAGAGTCATATGTCTCTTGGAGGCAGGCGCCCTTAGCCGCTTACCATATTTTCAAGCCATATTATGGTAGCTCACGCCACTACCAGGCAGTCATAATTATAAGAAGGAAGATTAGATGCTAATTCCGTGCTAGCTTCATTTGGCACAGTGCTAATCTTTGAAGCGATAATACCTCGCCTCAACTTCACTTACAGCGACAAACGGCCGATACATGTCATTGAGCAAGATCTTTGCAGACTAAGACAAGGATGTCAGCACTTATAACAGTACTTTGAAAAGAAACTAACGCTATTGACTAACAAAGTCAATATGTCCTATAAGCCGTCATTGGCGAAGGGCTTGTGAAGATGCTTTACGGGTATTTATATTAGGGCTTATATTCCCATGCCGAAATTGACGATAATGCCTCAGATAATTATGACGCAGTGTAAATTTTTTAGTGGTAGATCCCTGCTACCAGTCATCAGACGAAGAGTAGCGGGGCTTGACATGACGTTCCTCATTGATACGGGCGTATCAAAAGATTTCATTCGACCATATCACGGATTGAAAGGCGTCCGTTCAGTAGACTCTCCGTTTTTAATTCATTCAATTCACGGGAAAACTACATTTACCCACAAATGTTTAGTATCCTTGTTCAAGGTTAAAGCAACATTCTTCCTCCTTTCAAACCTATCGACGTTCGATGGAATAATAGGTCTCGACCTACTAAGGCAGGTAGGGGTATCATTATGCTTAGCTTCTGGTCAGCTTAAATGGAGCACAGAAATTGAACAAATTTCCTTTCACACCTGCGCTGACGTCAATTTCACAAACGTAGATTGTTCGGATGCATCCCCTTCGGTAAGGAGAGCAGTCCTATAAGTTGTGACGGGCAGTAAAAAGGCATTTGCAAACCCCAATGAAGCCTTAAATTACAATATATACAACTATACTATCCATATCCTATGTGGGCAGCTGATGTCGTTAACAAAGAAATTCAGGATCTGCTTAAAAACGGTATAATTCAAAAGTCAGTCTCCCCTTACAATAACTCCATATGGGTTGTAGATAAGAAAGGTACCATCGAAGCGGGTAATCGAAACATGCGTTTAGTTATAGGCAAACAAAATCACAGTTTTTTAAAAGCCCTCGGGCTTATAGTCATCAGTAGCGGTGCAACAACTGACCCAGTAAAGGTAAAGGCCATAAAAGATTTTCCAGGGCACAAAACAATATTCGAAGTAAGGTGGTTTTTGGGTCTCGTGAATTACTACAGATCGTTCATCAAAGATTTCGCAGCGATAGCAAGACCTATTTCAGAAATATTAAAGGGAGCAAATGGAACCGTCGGTAGATACAAGTCATGGAAAATTCCAGTCTAATTCTCTCAAACACAACATACAGCTTTTCAAAAGTTATGTAATGTCCCGGCTTCTGAGAACGTAATACTCAGATACCAAGATTATAAGAAGCCATTTGATGCTTCAGCCTATGGTATAGGCGCTGTATTGGCCCAAGAGGGTCGTCCTATTACAATGATCTCAAGGACATTGAAGGACTGCGATTACGCGACCAACGAGAGCGAATTATTGTCCATTATATGGGCCCTCGCCAAACTGCGGCATTATCAGCCCTTATCCTTTGCGGTGTCAGAATCCAATCCTAACGCTAAGGTTAAGAGGTGGAAAGCACGCATAGACGAGTCTAATGCGCGAATCTTCTATAAGCCGTGCAAAGAGAATTTAGTTGCAGATGCCTTGTCCAGGCAACAGCTTTACGCTTTAGAAGATCAAGACGCCGAGTCTGGTGCAGCAACCGTCCACAGTGAGCTTTCTCTCACTTACACCATTGAAACAACGGATAAGCCGTTGAATTGTTATCAGAACCAGATAATCCTGGATGAGGCGCGCTCCCCATCGAAACGCAGTTACATTTTGTTTGGGAACAAAAGGCGCTACTCCATCAAGTTCACATGCAAAGAATCGTTACTGGACGAACTTGCAGGGGTAATCATTCTAAAGGGCGTAAACGCCTTCCATTGCGACCTGCTTAAGCTAGCAATCATATAGAATATAGGTAGTTAAGATGTTCCCATCCACAAAATTCTGGCAGTGCAAGAATCGTGTGGTGGACATATTGAGGGTAGAAGAATGGAAAACTTCACAGCTGAGCCCAATAAAGCCCATTAGATCGGCGCAAGAGAATGTGAAGTAGGTTCTTTTTGAATACTACTTTCCGAAAATGACAAAGCTAACGAAATTGCGCATTATTGCCAAACATGTGCTAGGGCTAAGTATGATAGACACCCAAAAAAAAGCAGGAGATTGGTTTGACTCCAAACCCTTCGTACGCAGGGGAAATTCTACACAGATAACTTCTCTACTGATAAGAAATCCACCCGGTCATCAACAAAAGACCAATTGACGTTGTTTAAGCGCACCCAGATGAGCCGCAAGAAAAGATCCAGGATAGAATAAAAAACGCCCTAATCGCGCTCAGAGCCAGAGAAAATTCATCTCGACAGAACAGGATCTTTGAGGTGGGTGAGAAAATCTTGGTAAAATCAAAGAGGAGACTTGGAAACAAGCTTACACCTTTGTGTAAAGAGAGGGCTGTAGAAGCGGACTTGGGGACCACGGTCCTCCTTAAAGGAAAGGTGGTCCACAAGAACAACATAAACTAAGCTTATTATTAATTCTTTCGGAATCCCCTTTTCTCTTCTTTCTGTCCTTGGCTTCGGTACATATCACCGACTACTCGCATGCCAGGTACATCCCAATCATTGATGGTCAAATCCTCGTGTGGAAAGAGTTTGCCTATGAAAGACATCCAGTTAATCTCTCTGAATACAAGTGTACGAAAGAGGAAACAACGAATTTATATTACATGTTTCCGCAAACACACATGAGAAAATTGCTAATCGAAGACACTTCTCATCTCCGAGATTTATTAGATGCGTTAGGCGGGCACCACAGGGTATCTAGGAGCTTAGACTTCTTGGGTTCCATGTTGAAAGTCGTAGTAGGCACGCCCGATTCCAATGACTTAGAACAGATTAGATTTACGGAAATGCAACTAGTTAGTTCAACCAATAGGCAGATAGAAATTAACACTAGTATTCATGATCAAATAAATCAATTAACCAACATTGTTAATCAGATTCTTAAAGCAGTCAAGAGCTCACCAGTCGTCTCCGGTAATTTCTATGAGACACTGCTAGCAAGAAATAGAATGCTAATGAAGGAGTTGCAGATTTTTATGCTCGCCGTACGGCTTGCAAAGATTGGCATTGTTAACCCGAACATTTTAGACCATTCAGACTTGAAATCAGTTTGGCTTGAGGAGCCCACAGTCTTAGGGGATCCGCTAAAGTTCTGCATTTTATCATTAAATTTCCAAAAATTAAGCTAGCCTGGCAGAATATTACTAAAGGGTTTTTCAATTGACGCCGGTAGATTTTGGAGGCACGTGGCGGACATTTTGTTTTGATGACATCTGTCAAATCTAATCATAATAATTTTGTTAATACCTCACATACAGATTGTTTTATTCCATTTGAACATCTACCACCGTTATTCAAAAACACTGTATCTTCCCTGTCATACAGGAAAATGTTATATTACGTATAAGAGACAATGTAATAGCGGAGTGTGGGAAGGAAACCCACACCGTCGAAGATTGCACCTCCTCAGCACCGGTCACTTTTTGCCGACTGTCAGCAAGAAGCTTATACGCCAGCGAACTACACTCGAAAGTAGTGGCGCATTGTGAGTCACAGCCGAGCAATCTGGAGCCTATCACGTACGTGGATGATGGGATTATCATCATCAACGATCACCCGGCAAAAGTATGCTTGGACAATGGTTCCGAGTTCGAAATACGGGGCACATATCTCATCACTTTCGACGAACAAGCTACAGTCAATGGTTGTTTATCAACGACAACGTCCAGAACAGAATACCGGGAGTGGCAAAATCCCCTCTGTTAAACATTCCTGCGAGCCAGGACATCATAAGTCTTCGGTACCTTCACGATTGAATGGACGCAACTTGGAGACTATTCAAGCATTCAAGAAGCAAGTCGGCATAAACCGCGCGCTTAGTGTAATCCTCATCATAGGGTTAGTACCTATGACACTTGCTGGTATCAGCATCGTGTTTTGGTGGTTCAATAAGATGAGAAAAAATGCAGAAGGACTAAAGCAGTCTATTGTTGGCTTGAAGGGTGTAGTTAACTAATGTCAATTTCATTAGTTAAATAAAATATGACACCACGTCACAACATCGCATGTTTGGCTGGATGTTATGTACCTGGCAGACACAACAATGTTTTGTAGCCACTATGAGTAAATATGCGCAGCTCAGCAGCTCTTATTTCTTAAGTCAAAAAACATCAACGTTCAGTTGAAGTGGTAAACATGACACCACGAGCACTTGAACGGGTCGCATAGTCAGCAATCACGACATATTTGTGTGGTCGCTATGATTGGAAATGCAAGGCTCAGCACTTCATGCAAGGCTTAGCGTTTTTATCTGTCTTATGCTTTTGATTGTACCAGACGTACCGTCGGCATAATAATACGAAGTGTTTTTATTTAGTTAACTCGCAGCAATACCAGACGTACCGTCGGTATAAAAACACGAAGTGTTCTTCCTCTGTCCTCACGACATAACCAGACGTTCCATCGGTATAATGATACGAAGCGTTATTGTCTTAGTCAACCCAATTGAATTTTTAAATGCAGAAATATTTTAATTCAGTAGCAATTGCACTTCTGAGTGTAATAAACTTATTAATTTATATATAAATTTCTATATTTAGAAAAACAAATACTTTCAAATACATAATTAAAATATATATATTTATTTCAAAATGAAAAAATGCCGTTGTGGTTGTTCCACGTTGGAGGGCCGTTTCCCTTCAAAAAGGCTAACCACAAAGTGTCTTGCGATACAGGCAGCAGGGATATCCTGCATCACTTTAACTCGTGTTCTGGTGTTTCCAAGAGTAGCGGAGAAATTAAATAAAAAAAAGAAAATTCCCGCGATGTCCAGTCCGAGTGAAATCCAGCAGAAGACAGGGCAGAGAACAACAGCAGCTGGAGACCCCTACAATAGATCGCTACGCGATCGTTCCTCGATAATCAGATGGCGAGAGTAAGTGGGTCAAAGGGTAGCTATTGTGAAATTCCGGTCAGGAAACTGGGTGGTAGTGGCGAAGATACGTCTCGACGGACAAGACATTAGAACCGTAACTGGGTAGTTGACTTTCCGTCCGGAATTCGCAAACAAATTCATCACTTTAACTCGTGTTCTGGTGTTTCCAAGAGTAGCGGAGAAATTAAATAAAAAAAAGAAAATGCCCGCGATGTCCAGTCCGAGTGAAATCCAGCAGAAGACAGGGCAGAGAACAACAGCAGCTGGAGACCCCTACAATAGATCGCTACGCGATCGTTCCTCGATAATCAGATGGCGAGAGTAAGTGGGTCAAAGGGTAGCTATTGTGAAATTCCGGTCAGGAAACTGGGTGGTAGTGGCGAAGATACGTCTCGACGGACAAGACATTAGAACCGTAACTGGGTAGTTGACTTTCCGTCCGGAATTCGCAAACAAATTCAGTGTATTTTTTATTCAGTGAATCTTCTTGCAACCACCCGATTCATCTAATCCGGTTCTAATGACCCCGTTCAAGGCGACGAAGAGCAATACGACAACTTAGAATGCATACGACACTGAGTTGGCCGACCTCAAAGAGGATACGATTTTCTTATTTTTAATGCAAACATGTATTTCAGTTAAGCTGCTAACTTTTCCTTTAATAAGTCAAAACAACTTTCATTCAATAGCTGTGTCGTCTGTTAAGCCAGGCGCGAACTTTGGATTCGTGATAACTTCTTGGCAAATGTCCACTCCACTCACTCCTCCCGGTCGGGACCATCTGCCGGCAAATTTCTTGGGATGGCTGTAAAGACTGACTCAAACTCCAAATATGATTGCAAGCTTTTTAGTGGAACAGCGTTCTTCAAACGATCCTAACCAAAACCGCACATTTCAAGTCAACTGGAAACTTAAGACAAGACTCGTTATTCTCGACCAGCTTCAAAATCCTTTGGAACTCAATTATGATGACGCGCAGCATGGTCTGGAAATGCATCGAAATCGGGAAGAGCATCGCATCAACAATTCAGCGGTTTTGGAATATCCATTTCAAAGACGCGACGACAGGAAGCTATTGCTGTTACATCCTGACAAGCTGACCATATTCTTAATTTGCATTCGATAAGGCACAGCAAGTCACAAGCAAAAGCAACGTCAAGGAATCAAGGGAGCAATGAGAGCCTGAAGTATATCTACTCTGTAGATTCTATTGGAGAGCATGCTTACCATCAGACGATTAGGCTGGAACAGAAAGCAACCCTCTTAACAATGTGCGTAGAATGAGTTGGAACGAAATAAAAGCTGAACTTATGTTCGAGCAAAAGTTTCAAGTTCACCTCTGTAACAAAAAGGAGGAGGCATCTCTCGTAGAGGTCAAACCCATGAAACCACAAACCATTAAATGGTACACCGATGAATCCTTCACCCATCAAGACTCTGGTCATACCAATAGCTGCTGGTAAACCTGTATATTCTAAGCTGAGGTATGTACAACAGGAAGGTCTGTAGTCTTTAATATAAAGCGTAACTATCAGAAAAGAGACATACTAAAGTTAGGCAGTAATATTATCACACAACATTGAGGTCACAACCGAGTTCCGATTATTGCTAGTTGAAAACTTTAAAGGCTGAATAACAATATATATATATATAATGATATATATATATATATATATATATTTATTTATACGACAAGCAGCACTAATGGCACTTAGTAGGGACCAAATTAGGTCAACACTTGTAGGTAGAAACCACACAATAGGCTAGCCCTTAGATGGGTTCCGGGTAATGGTGATATAACAGGTATCGAAGAGGCAAATAGAGAGCCCGACCCGTACTGAAACGAATAGAGGCTTTTGCGAAAAACGAGATGGACAAGGACGCCGGTACTCAAGCAATCCGATTCTCTCTTGGGTACATACATACAAACAATTAAAGCAAGTAATTTCCATGGGTATAAATGGAGGTCATCCAGCTAAGGTAGCAATATCCAGTAGAGAAAAGTGCAGGTTTTGCGACATGGAAGGAGAAATCTGCTTGCACCGCCACTACCAACCCATAATAATTGTTAGAAGTAAGGTGAGAGGTTCGGCGGACTTCAAGGCCGTTATCCTGAGGCTCGATTTTATCTATAGTGGCGCGGCCAATCCATGTAATCAAACAGGAGATGGGCACATTTAGGCAGGGTAATTTTTCACGAGTCTGGCAACAGGCATGTGACAAACAAGTAAAAAGGCTTTAGTCGAGAAATCCCGAATAGACGATTCCTAAATCCTATACTTAACGCGTACAGTCACTGCTTGCAAGCATGTGTGAGTGTGTGTACGTGTATAGTACATTTTTTCTTAATTTCAATGCTCATATATCCGGTGTTTCTCAACTGATTTCAATAAAATTTTAACAGTTTATCATTATTTCGTCTAATGTTTCAAACGGCATCTTAAAGTTTTCCAAATTCAAGATTTAATTGTTATCGATCACTCATGTGTATCGGAAACGGAAAGAGTTATCGAAATTTTGAAACAAACTTGTACTGCCTAGAGACTAGGAGAGCAGCAGGAGAGTTCCAAATCTGGAGTCTGTAGCTCTCTCTGAGATCGACGCGTTCATACATACGGACGGACGTTACATACTTTTGTACAAAACCATTATACCCTTTTTACCCATTTTCAATGGGTTTAGGTGAATTACTCTGACGCCAGTTGAAATAAAGGACTAAAATAGTTTAGACAATAAGAGCGATGGCGCTAATTTTTTAAGCAAAAGTCCCTGCTAAAATAGATACGACGTTTTTACTCGTCACGGGCGCGTCCAAAAATTACATCAAGTCGCACAATCGACTAAGAGGGGTCACATCCTCGGTGGAGTCCCTTTTTGTTCATTCCATAATGGTTCCAACAACATCGCTGAGAAATATAAGGTGTCCGTGCTTGGGTACGACACTTTTTACTACTTCTAGATTCTTTATCTACATTTGATTGAATCAGGTTCGTGCAGCCGTCAACCATACAAAGAGCATAGAAACTGAGGCACCACGGCAAGGCAGATTTTCGACAAGGCGTTCGGGGACTCTAACTCTATAATACATCAGTACATGCCACGATTTGTAAGATAGACTAAAGTGTAGTCTAATCTAAGATATACCCCTACCACTACCCTCTTTTAAAAAACGGTAATATCCGTCAGTCAAAATCAATGTACACCAATCCGATATGGGTGCTGACAAGAAAGACCAACGCTTGCAACGCATATGGGAACATTTTAGAGTTAGAAGACATTTATTATGTTAGCCAGACTATAAGAAAACGTTCGATCTGGACACAGACGCTTCAGGCTACGGCATACGGGCTGTCAGAATAGTCGCCCCACAACGACGATACCCTGCGCCTTGAAAGACAGGGAACAAACTATGCTTCTAACAAGCGAGAGTTGCTTACCATTGAAATCAATTGGGAAACACTGGAGATATGGAGTATTGAAGATAAGAAAGCATGCACTATACGCGTATACATACACACACTCACACATACTTGCAAGCACTGACTGTCTGCGTAAATTATAGGGTTAATGGTATATTCTAGTCGGGATTTCTCGACTAGAGCCTTCATACTTGTTTAATTAGACATCGATGGGGTTTTTAAAAATTGCGAATCACATCAGGATGTTGAGAAACCATATTAGTCAAATCTTAAAAATATAACAGTATTAAAAAAGTTTGGTTAAAGATAAGACTGGTTTGTTTTTACTAAACTAAATAGTAACTCTAGGAATAAAATCATACTGAAAACCTTAAAAAACAGTTGTTATTTATGTTTAACCCAAATTTTGCTGACGTTATATACTTACTTACTTTCAAGATAGATAAATTCGTGTGGCTAACGGGTGTATCTTAACCAAAACTAATGGCTTTTGCTAACCACTTAACTATATAGTGCTTTTTAATTACCAAACAATTAAGTAGGTGTTTCGAACTCCCACCGTCGTAAAAAAGGCAAGAGTAACCAAAAGTAAGCATTGAAAAAGACTAAAAGCAAAAACGAAAGCATCCAGTAGCTTTTAAACGCAGTTCCACAAACAATTCTTTTAAAATAATTATAATACGCTTGGAAATGTGCAGTATAATTGCTGTTGTCAGTTTTCTCGCACTTGTTGTTGTTGTCGAGCTAAACAATTAGTTGTAAATTGGTAAACATGCAGAGCTGTGGCTTGTAACCAGGCTTGTATCCATTGCTGTGACCCTTCTCACTTTTGCCTCTTTTTTCCGTTTTCTGTTTCGGTTCCTGGTTTCCTGAACCTGTAAATTAAAAAGTAGTTGTGGTTTTTCATTTGGGCTTACATTTAAAAATTTGCTCAAGATTATATTTGATAGGTAGCTAAAGTGAACATGTCTGCGTAGACAAAAAAAAAAAACAAAAAAAAAATTATTTAAAAGGTGCAAAAATGACAACACAAATTGGTATTTAAATAACAAAGAAATAAAAATTGTTGTATTTAAAAGAAAGAATTAACAGCAGCAACAAAATCAGAGTATACAAATTTACTAAAACAATTGAATCAGCTTTTACAGTGATGTTCCAAAACAATTGTTGCAAATAAAAACCACACCGCTGTCAAAATACTGACATAATCGATCATAACATAGGATTTTTCAAAATTCAACTGTATATTTTTATTGATCACATGTATAAGTTAACTAATGTCAATTAAATTTTATACATGTTGTTATGGTCGGCGATGGGCTATCGATGGTTTTGGTTGTCGAACGAGGGTTGGAGGGTCGAATAGGCCAAGAGATTCGATAGGTGTCGGCGCTTTTAAGGAAGAAGGAAAAAAAAAGAAGAGAAAAAAAAAGGTGCTAGTCATGCACGGAGTTGCACACGTGAAAAATTGAAATTAAATATTAAAAAGAAAAACAAATTTTAGTGAGCGTTTCATGTACATTTTTACGAAACTCACGCGGCTCTAAAAATAACAAAAACAACAACGAACAACGACAACATATAAAACGCCAGCAAAATAGGGGCACAGCATCAACTGCTAAAATTTCTGGCCGAAGCAGTGAAGCCAGCAGTTCACACAGATCAGGAGTGGCCAAGGCAGATTCAGGAGACAACCAGACGAGGATCAGCAATCCCGTCGATGGGAGTGTCAAGTTTGTTCAGTAGAAATAGCGCCCCCCAAAATAAGTGAACACCAGCGTTTGCGCAACAGCCATTCAGCCGCAGTCACAGGCACAGTGGGCCGCGACCAATGGCCGAAATGCCCTAAGCAGGCTCAGCGAATCAATTCATTTGTATCCAATTTATATCCCCCCCCTAGTTTTTTTAATTTATTATCATTTAATTTATTTATCATTTAATTTATTATCATTTAATTTATTTAGTTAGCAATTCCTTCTACGTTTTTGTGTATTGTGCATATGTTCTGTGTTTATTAGTTTGTGTTCCTTTTTTTTCATTTAAATACTTTATTCATTCTTTTTTTAAATTTATATAAAGTAAATTTAATTTAAGAAAGCCATGTATAGTTTTAAATGAATAAATATAAGTGTGTATTGTTTATCTAAACATGTGTGAGTAGTTATTTATGTGTGGGTGGGACGATTGTGTGTTGATGTCGGGGTATGTTGTTGTTGCTAGTACAGTGTATTAGGGGGTCGGCAATCAAATGCAGACATGCCGACCCATAGGTAGGGAGGGCAGCATTGGGGGTAAATGTTTACACCTTTTTACCTTTGTATGTCCAATAATTGTCCGAATCTATAGAGATCTGATTTTCAACCGTTAGTTTATTTTGTAAGTTATTCGTACTGAAAAAAATATAAATTTATTGTTACACCGGCCAGCACTGTATCCAGGTCTTATCCATCCCTGAGGCACCGATTTGCCAGCTAGCCATCGATACAGTATTGGGAAGAAACAGACGGTTCATAACAATGTAAAATAAAATATGACACCACGTCACAACAGTGTATGTTTGGCTGGATGTTACGTAGCTGGCAATGTTCTGCAGCCGCTACGAATTAGTTCACGGAGCTCAGCAGCTCCTATTACTTAAGTCAATGATCGTCGACGTTCAGTTGCAAGTGGTAAATGTGACATCACGAGCACTTGAACGGATGCCATTGCATAGCCGGCAATCACAGCATATTTGCGTGGCCGCTATGAATCAAAATGCAGGGCGTCTTGATATCACTTAAGCTCTAAGCTTTGTATTCTTTTATATTCAAAAGTAGTCTGAAATAAACATTCAGAAAAGCCAGTGTTACACCGGGCTAATCGCTAAAAATTATCTCCAGTTAACTCGTGACATGCCCGTCGGCATTGTCCAAATACCGTAATTGGCGCCCAACTCGTGGACATTACTATTACTATTATATGTTCAAAGTGAACGCATGATCAATAGATAATTGAGTAATTATACCCACGCGGCTTCTTCGTGACGCAGTTTAAAAATCAACAACAAGCATTCTTCCAGTGCAACCTTTCAGCTATAGTGTCCTGACCATTAAAATGCATTTTTAAATGCAAGTGTCACAGCAACGCTAACTGAACACACAACTTGGGGTAATTTGACAAAATCATAAGTCAAACAAGTAAGAAGGCTCTAGTCGAGAAATCCCGACTAGACTATACCCTTAACCCTATACTTTACGCATACAGTCAGTGCTTGCAAGCATGTGTGAGTGTGTGTCTGTGTATGCGTTA
>JAWNNV010000126.1:0-77563 GCA_035044485.1 Scaptomyza reducta | reverse complement strand
TTCGAAGAAAAAAAAACCATTTCCAACTATGAATGCGGTTTATTTATTCAGATCGAGCCACGACTAAAACGCCTTTCCTTTTGAAAATCGGTTCAGTTTTGATAAAATTATTTGTTCGGAATGTTTTGACAAAGTTATAGGTTCGGAAAAAATTGACAAAGTTATAGGTTCGGAAAGTTTTGTCATAAATTTCGAAAAAAAAAAAACACATTTCCAACTATGAAATCAGTATAATTATTGAGAACGAGCCACGACTAAAACGCATTTTCTTTTGAAAATCGATTCAGTTTTGACAAAGTTATGGGTTCGGAAAGTTTTGACATAGTTATAGGTTCGGAAAGTTTTGACATGAATTTCGAAAAAAAAACCCATTTCCAACTATGAATGCGGTTTATTTATTGAGATCGAGCCACGACTAAAACGCCTTTCCTCTTGAAAATCGGTTCAGTTTTGACAAAGTTATAGGTTCGGAAAGTTTTAAAAAAGTTATAATTTCGGAAAGTTTAGAAAAAGTTATATGTTCGGAAAGTTTTAACATGAATTTAAAAAAAAAAAACATTTCCAACTATGAATGCGGTTTAATTATTGAGATCGCGCCACGACTTAAACGCCTTTCCTTTTGAAATTCGGTTCAGTTTTGACAAAGTTATAGGTTCGGAAAGTTTTGACATAGTTATAGGTTCGGAAAGTTTTGATATGAATTTCGAAAAAAAAAAACCATTTCCAACTATGAATGCGGTTTATTTATTGAGATCGAGCCACGACTAAAACGCATTTCCTTTTGAAAATCGGTTCAGTTTTGATAAAATTATTTGTTCGGAATGTTTTGACAAAGTTATAGGTTCGGAAAAAATTGACAAAGTTATAGGTTCGGAAAGTTTTGTCATAAATTTCGAAAAAAAAAAAAAAACACATTTCCAACTATGAAATCAGTATTATTATTGAGAACGAGCCACGACTAAAACGCATTTTCTTTTGGAAATCGATTCAGTTTTGACAAAGTTATAGGTTCGGAAAGTTTGGACATAGTTATAGGTTCGAAAAGTTTTGACAAAATTATAGGTTCGGAAAGTTTTAACATGAATTTAAAAAAAAAAAACATTTCCAACTATGAATGCGGTTTAATTATTGAGATCGAGCCACGACTAAAACCCCTTTCCTTTTGAAAATCGGTTCAGTTTTGACAAAGTTGTAGGTTCGGAAAGTTTTGACATAGTTATAGGTTCGGAAAGTTTTGACATGAATTTCGAAAAAAAAAAACCATTTCCAACTATGAATTCGGTTTATTTCTTGAGATCGAGCCACGACTTAAACGCCTTTCCTTTTGAAAATCGGTTCAGTTTTGACAAAGTTATAGGTTCGGAAATTTTGACAAAGTTATAGGTTCGGAAAAATTTAATAAAGTTATAAGTTCGGAAAGTTTTGTCATAAATTTCGAAAAAAAAAACATTTCCAACTATGAATGCGGTTTAATTATTAAGATCGAGCCACGACTAAAACGCCTTTCCTTTTGAAAATCGGTTCAGTTTTGACAAAGTTATAGGTTCGGAAAGTTTTGAAAAAGTTATATGTTCGGAAAATTTCGTCATAAATTTCGAAAAAAAAAACATTTCCAACTATGAATGCGGTTTAATTATTAAGATCGAGCCACGACTAAAACGCCTTTCCTTTTGAAAATCAGTTCAGTTTTGACAAAGTTATAGGTTCGGAAAGTTTTGACATAGTTATAGGTTCGGAAAGTTTTGCCATGAATTTAAAAAAAAAAAACCATTTCCAACTATGAATGCGGTTTAATTATTGAGATCGAACCACGACTTAAACGCCTTTCCTTTTGAAATTCGGTTCAGTTTTGACAAAGTTATAGGTTCCGAAAGTTTTAAAAAAGTTATAATTTCGGAAAGTTTTGAAAAAGTTATATGTTCGGAAAGTTTTAACATGAATTTAAAAAAAAAAACATTTCCAACTATGAATGCGGTTTAATTATTGAGATCGAGCCACGCCTTAAACGCCTTTCCGTTTGAAAATCGGTTCAGTTTTGACAAAGTTATAGGTTCGGAAAGTTTTGTCAAAGTTATAGGTTCGGATAAAATTGACAAAGTTATAAGTTCGAAAAGTTTTGTCATAAATTTCGAAAAAAAAAACATTTCCAACTATGAATGCGGTTTAATTATTGAGATCGCGCCACGACTTAAACGCCTTTCCTTTTGAAATTCGGTTCAGTTTTGACAAAGTTATAGGTTCGGAAAGTTTTGACATAGTTATAGGTTCGGAAAGTTTTGACATGAATTTCGAAAAAAAAAAACCATTTCCAACTATGAATGCGGTTTATTTATTGAGATCGAGCCACGACTAAAACGCCTTTCCTTTTGAAAATCGGTTCAGTTTTGATAAAATTATTTGTTCGGAATGTTTTGACAAAGTTATAGGTTCGGAAAAAATTGACAAAGTTATAGGTTCGGAAAGTTTTGTCATAAATTTCGAAAAAAAAAAAAAAACACATTTCCAACTATGAAATCAGTATAATTATTGAGAACGAGCCACGACTAAAACGCATTTTCTTTTGAAAATCGATTCAGTTTTGACAAAGTTATGGGTTCGGAAAGTTTTGACATAGTTATAGGTTCGGAAAGTTTTGACATGAATTTCGAAAAAAAAACCCATTTCCAACTATGAATGCGGTTTATTTATTGAGATCGAGCCACGACTAAAACGCCTTTCCTTTTGAAAATCGGTTCAGTTTTGACAAAGTTATAGGTTCGGAAAGTTTTAAAAAAGTTATAATTTCGGAAAGTTTAGAAAAAGTTATATGTTCGGAAAGTTTTAACATGAATTTAAAAAAAAAAACATTTCCAACTATGAATGCGGTTTAATTATTGAGATCGAGCCACGACTTAAACGCCTTTCCGTTTGAAAATCGGTTCAGTTTTGACAAAGTTATAGGTTCGGAAAGTTTTGTCAAAGTTATAGGTTCGGATAAAATTGACAAAGTTATAAGTTCGGAAAGTTTTGTCATAAATTTCGAAAAAAAAAACATTTCCAACTATGAATGCGGTTTAATTATTGAGATCGCGCCACGACTTAAACGCCTTTCCTTTTGAAATTCGGTTCAGTTTTGACAAAGTTATAGGTTCGGAAAGTTTTGACATAGTTATAGGTTCGGAAAGTTTTGACATGAATTTCGAAAAAAAAAAACATTTCCAACTATGAATGCGGTTTATTTATTAATATCGAGCCACGACTAAAACGCCTTTCCTTTTGAAAATCGGTTCAGTTTTGATAAAATTATTTGTTCGGAAAGTTTTGACAAAGTTATAGGTTCGGAAAAAATTGACAAAGTTATAGGTTCGGAAGGTTTTGTCATAAATTTCGAAAAAAAAAAAAAAAACACATTTCCAACTATGAAATCAGTATAATTATTGAGAACGAGCCACGACTAAAACGCATTTTCTTTTGGAAATCGGTTCAGCTTTGACAAAGTTATAGGTTCGGAAAGTTTTAACATAGTTATAGGTTCGGAAAGTTTTGAAATGAATTTCGAAAAAAAACCCATTTCCAACTATGAATGCGGTTTATTTATTGAGATCGAGCCAGGACTAAAACGCCTTTCCTTTTGAAAATCGGTTCAGTTTTGACAAAGTTATAGGTTCGGAAAGTTTTGACATAGTTATAGGTTCGGAAAGTTTTGAAAAAGTTATATGTTCGGAAAGTTTTGTCATAAATTTCGAAAAAAAACATTTCCAACTATGAATGCGGTTTAATTATTAAGATCGAGCCACGACTAAAACGCCTTTTCTTTTGAAAATCGGTTCAGTTTTGACAAAGTTATAGGTTCGGAAAGTTTTGACATAGTTATAGGTTCGGAAAGTTTTGAAAAAGTTATATGTTCGGAAAGTTTCGTCATAAATTTCGAAAAAAAAAACATTTCCAACTATGAATGCGGTTTAATTATTAAGATCGAGCCACGACTAAAACGCCTTTCCTTTTGAAAATCGGTTCAGTTTTGACAAAGTTATAGGTTCGGAAAGTTTTGACATAGTTATAGGTTCGGAAAGTTTTGCCATGAATTTAAAAAAAAAAAACCATTTCCAACTATGAATGCGGTTTAATTATTGAGATCGAACCACGACTTAAACGCCTATCCTTTTGAAATTCGGTTCAGTTTTGACAAAGTTATAGGTTCAGAAAGTTTTAACATGAATTTAAAAAAAAAAAACATTTTCAACTATGAATGCGGTTTATTTATTGATATCGAGCTACGAATAAAACGTCTTTCCTTTTAAAACTCGGTTCAGTTTTGACAAAGTTAAAGGTTCGGAAAGTTTTGACAAAGTTATAGGTTCGGAAAAAATTGACAAAGTTATAGGTTCGGAAAGTTTTGTCATAAATTTCGAAAAAAAAAAAAACACATTTCCAACTATGAAATCAGTATAATTATTGAGAACGAGCCACGACTAAAACGCATTGTCTTTTGGAAATCGATTCAGTTTTGACAAAGTTATAGGTTCGGAAAGTTTTGACATAGTTATAGGTTCGGAAAGTTTTGACATAGTTATAGGTTCGGAAAGTTTTGACATGAATTTCGAAAAAAAAAACCATTTCCAACTATGAATTCGGTTTATTTCTTGAGATCGAGCCACGACTTAAACGCCTTTCCTTTTGAAAATCGGTTCAGTTTTGACAAAGTTATAGGTTCGGAAAAATTTAATAAAGTTATAAGTTCGGAAAGTTTTGTCATAAATTTCGAAAAAAAAAACATTTCCAACAATGAATGCGGGTTAATTATTGAGATCGAGCCACGACTTAAACGCCTTTCCTTTTGAAAATCGGTTCAGTTTTGACAAAGTTAAAGGTTCGGACAGTTTTGACAAAGTTATAGGTTCGGAAAAAATTGACAAAGTTATAGGTTCGGAAAGTTTTGTCTTAAATTTCGAAAAAAAAAAAAAAAAACACATTTCCAACTATGAAATCAGTATAATTATTGAGAACGAGCCACGACTAAAAACGCATTTCCTTTTGAAAATCGGTTCAGTTTTGACAAAGTTAGAGGTTCAGAAAGTTTTGACATAGTTATAGGTTCGGAAAGTTTTGACATGAATTTCGAAAAAAAAAACCATTTCCAACTATGAATTCGGTTTGTTTCTTGAGATCGAGCCTCGACTTAAACGCATTTCCTTTTGAAAATCGGTTCAGTTTTGACAAAGTTATAGGTTCGGAAAAATTTAATAAAGTTATAAGTTCGGAAAGTTTTGTCATAAATTTCGAAAAAAAAAACATTTCCAACAATGAATGCGGTTTAATTATTAAGATCGAGCCACGACTAAAACCCCTTTCCTTTTGAAAATCGGTTCAGTTTTGACAAAGTTATGGGTTCGGAAAGTTTTGACATAATTAAAGGTTCGGAAAGTTTTGAAAAAGTTATATGTTCGGAAAGTTTTAACATGAATTTCGAAAAAAAAAAACCATTTCCAACCATGAATTCGGTTTGTTTCTTGAGATCGAGCCACGACTTAAACGCCTTTCCTTTTGAAAATCGGTTCAGTTTTGACAAAGTTATAGGTTCGGAAAGTTTTGACAAAGTTATAGGTTCGGAAAAATTTAATAAAGTTATAAGTTCGGAAAGTTTTGTCATAAATTTCGAAAAAAAAAAATTTCCAACTATGAATGCGGTTTAATTATTGAGATCGAGCCACGACTAAAACCCCTTTCCTTTTGAAAATCGGTTCAGTTTTGACAAAGTTATGGGTTCGGAAAGTTTTGACATAATTATAGGTTCGGAAAGTTTTGAAAAAGTTATATGTTCGGAAAGTTTTAACATGAATTTCGAAAAAAAAAACCATTTCCAACCATGAATGCGGTTTATTTATTGAGATCGAGCCACGACTAAAACGCCTTTCCTTTTGAAAATCGGTTCAGTTTTGACAAAATTATATGTTCGGAAAGTTTTGACAAAGCTATAGGTTCGGAAAAAATTGACAAAGTTATAGGTTCGGAAAGTTTTGTCATAAATTTCGAAAAAAAAAACACATTTCCAACTATGAAATCAGTATAATTATTGAGAACGAGCCACGACTAAAACGCATTTCCTTTTGAAAATCGGTTCAGTTTTGACAAAGGAAATTTCGAAATTTACAACTATGAATGCGGTTTAATTATTGAGATCAAGCCACAACTAAACCGCATTTCCTTTGAAAATCGGTTCAGTTTTGACAAAGTTATAGGTTCGGAAAGTTTTGACAAAGTTATAGGTTCGGAAAAAATTGACAAAGTTATAAGTTCGAAAAGTTTTGTCATAAATTTCGAAAAAAAAAACATTTCCAACTATGAATACGGTTTAATTATTGAGATCGAGCCACGACTAAAACCCCTTTCCTTTTGAAAATCGGTTCAGTTTTGACAAAGTTATAGGTTCGGAAAGTTTTAAAAAAGTTATAGGTTCGGAAATTTTGACAAAGTTATAGGTTCGGAAAAATTTGATAAAGTTATAGGTTCGGAAAGCTTTAACATGAATTTCGAAAAAAAAAAAAAACATTTCCAACTATGAATTTGGTTTAATTATTGAGATAGAGCCACGACTATAACGACTTTCGTTTTAAAAATCGGTGCAGTTTTGACAAAGTTATAGTTTCGGAAAGTTTTGACAAAGTTACAGGTTCGGAAAGTTTTAACATGAATTTCGAAAAAAAAAACATTTCCACCTATGAATGCGTTTTAATTATTGAGATCGCGTTACGACTAAAACGCCTTTCCTTTTGAAAATCGGATCAGTTTTGACAAAGTTATAGGTTCGGAAAGTTTTGACATAGTTATAAGTTCGGAAAGTTTTGACAAAGTTATAGGTTCGGAAAGTTTTAACATGAATTTCGAAAAAAAAACATTTCCAACTTTGAATGCGGTTTAATTATTGAGATCGAGCCACGACTAAAACGCCTTTCCTTTTGAAAATCGTTTCAGTTTTGACAAAGTTATATGTTCGGAAAGTTTTGACATAGTAATAGGTTCGGAAAGTTTTGATATGAATTTCGAAAAAAAAAACATTTGCAACTATGAATGCGGTTTAATTATTGAGATCGAGCCACGACTAAAACCCCTTTCCTTTTGAAAATCGGTTCAGTTTTGACAAAGTTATAGGTTCGGAAAGTTTTAAAAAAGTTATAGGTTCGGAAATTTTGACAAAGTTATAGGTTCGGAAAAATTTGATAAAGTTATAAGTTCGGAAAGTTTTAACATGAATTTAAAAAAAAACAAGTAAGAAGGCTCTAGTCGAGAAATCCCGACTAGACTATACCCTTAACCCTATACTTTACGCATACAGTCAGTGCTTGCAAGTATGTGTGAGTGTGTGTATGTATACGCGTATAGTGCATACCTTCCTAATTTCAAAACTCCATATCTCCAGTGTTTCTTAACCGATTTCAATAAAATGTTCACCGATTGTCATTATTTAGTCTAATCTTTCAAACTGCATCAAAACATTTTCCAAATTGAAGATTTTTTTGTTATCGATCACATGTGTATATCGGAAACGGGAAGAGTTATCGAAAATCTAAAACGAACTTGTACTGCTTAGGGATTAGGCGAGCTTATGTACCAAATCTGGACTCTCTAGCTCTTATAGTCTCTGAGATCGACGCGTTCATACATACCGACGGACGGACGGACGGACAGACAGACGGACGGACGGACGGACGGACAGACGGACGCACGGACGGACGGACGGACGGACAGACGGACAGACGGACATGGCTATATCGACTCGGCTGTGGATGCTGATCAAGAATATATATACTTTATGGGAGTCTCCCTGTTACATACTTTTGCACAAAACCATTATACACTTTTTACCCATTTTCAATGGGTTAAGAGTATAAAAACATTTCCAACTATGAATGCGGTTTAATTATTGAGATCGATCAACGACTAAAACGCCTTTCCTTTTGAAAATCGGTTCAGTTTTGACAAAATTATATGTTCGGAAAGTATTGTCAAAGTTATAGGTTTGGAAAAAATTGACAAAGTTATAAGTTCGGAAAGTTTTGTCATAAATTTCGAAAAAAAAAACATTTCCAACTATGAATGCGGTTTAATTATTGAGATCGATCAACGACTAAAACGCCTTTCCTTTTGAAAATCGGTTCAGTTTTGACAAAATTATATGTTCGGAAAGTTTTGACAAAGTTATAGGTTCGGAAAAAATTGACAAAGCTATAGGTTCGAAAGTTTAAACATGAATTTCGGAAAAAAAAAACATTTCCAACTATGAATGCGGTTTAATTATTGAGATCGAGCCACGACTAAAACGCATTTTCTTTTGGAAATCGGTTCAGTTTTGACAAAGTTATAGGTTCGGAAAGTTTTAACATGAATTTCGAAAAAAAAAACATTTCCAACTATGAATGCGGTTTAATTATTGAGATCGAGCCACGACTAAAACGCCTTTCCTTTTGAATATCGGCTCAGTTTTGACACAGTTACAGCTTCGGAAAGCTTTGACATAGTTATAGGTTCGGAAAGTTTTGACAATGTTATAGGTTCGAAAGTTTAAACATGAATTTCGAAAAAAAAAACATTTCCAACTATGAATTCGGTTTAATTATTGAGATAGAGCCACGACTAAAACGCCTTTCCTTTTAAAAATCGGTTCAGTTTTGACAAAGTTATAGGTTCGGAAAGTTTGGAAATAGTTATATAGGTTCGAAAAGTTTTGGCAAAGTTATAGGTTCGGAAAGTTTTAACATGAATTTAAAAAAAAAATAACATTTTCAACTATGAATGCGGATTATTTATTGATACCGAGCCACGACTAAAACGCCTTTCCTTTTAAAACTCGGTTCAGTTTTGACAAAGTTAGAGGTTCAGAAAGTTTTGACATAGTTATAGGTTCGGAAACTTTTTGACATAAATTTCGAAAAAAAAAACATTTCCAACTATGAATGCGGATTATTTATTGATATCGAGCCACGACTTAAACGCCTTTCCTTTTAAAACTCGGTTCAGTTTTGACAAAGTTAGAGGTTCAGAAAGTTTTGACATAGTTATAGGTTCGGAAACTTTTTGACATAAATTTCGAAAAAAAAAACCATTTCCAACCATGAATTCGGTTTATTTCTTGAGATCGAGCCACGACTAAAACGCCTTTCCTTTTAAAAATCGGTTCAGTTTTGTCAAAATTATATGTTCGGAAAGTTTTGACAAAGTTATAGGTTCGGAAAAAATTGACAAAGTTATAGGTTCGGAAAGTTTTGTCATAAATTTCGAAAAAAAAACATTTCCAACTATGAATGCGGATTATTTATTGATATCGAGCCACGACTCAAACGCCTTTCCTTTTAAAACTCGGTTCAGTTTTTTGACAAAGTTAGAGGTTCAGAAAGTTTTGACATAGTTATAGGTTCGGAAACTTTTTGACAAAGTTATAGGTTCTGAAAAATTTAATAAAGTTATAAGTTCTGAAAGTTTTGTCATAAATTTCGAAAAAAAAAACATTTCCAACTATGAATGCGGATTATTTATTGATATCGAGCCACGACTAAAACGCCTTTTCTTTTAAAACTCGGTTCAGTTTTGACAAAGTTAGAGGTTCAGAATGTTTTGACATAGTTATAGGTTCGGAAACTTTTTGACATAAATTTCGAAAAAAAAAACCATTTCCAACCATGAATTCGGTTTATTTCTTGAGATCGAGCCACGACTAAAACGCCTTTCCTTTTAAAAATCGGTTCAGTTTTGTCAAAATTATATGTTCGGAAAGTTTTGACAAAGTTATAGGTTCGGAAAAAATTGACAAAGTTATAGGTTCGGAAAGTTTTGTCATAAATTTCGAAAAAAAAAAAAAAAAACACATTTCCAACTATGAAATCAGTATAATTATTGAGAACGACCCACGACTAAAATGCATTTTCTTTTGGAATTCGGTTCAGTTTTGACAAAGTTATAGGTTCGGAAAGTTTTAAAAAAAAGTTATAAGTTCGGAAAGTTTTAAAAAAGTTATAGGTTCGGAAAGTTTTGACATGAATTTCGAAAAAAAAACCTTTCCAACTATGAATGCGGTTTAATTATT
Source organism: Scaptomyza reducta (assembly GCA_035044485.1). NCBI lineage: Eukaryota > Metazoa > Arthropoda > Insecta > Diptera > Drosophilidae > Scaptomyza > Scaptomyza reducta. Next base: position 67,506 of record JAWNNV010000126.1, on the reverse strand, counting down.
GAGATCGAGCCACGACTTAAACGCCTTTCCTTTTGAAATTCGGTTCAGTTTTGACAAAGTTATAGTTTCGGAAAGTTTTGGCATAGTTATACGTTCGGAAAGTTTTGACAAAGTTATAGGTTCAGAAAGTTTTAACATGAATTTAAAAAAAAAAAACATTTTCAACTATGAATGCGGATTATTTATTGATACCGAGCCACGACTAAAACGCCTTTCCTTTTAAAACTCGGTTCAGTTTTGACAAAGTTATAGGTTCGGAAAGTTTGGACATAGTTTTAGGTTCGAAAAGTTTTGACAAAGTTATAGGTTCGGAAAGTTTTAACATGAATTTCGAAAAAAAACAAAAACATTTCTAACTTTGAATTCGGTTTAATTATTGAGATAGAGCCACGACTAAAACGGCTTTCCTTTTAAAAATCGGTGCAGTTTTGACAAAGTTATAGGTTCGGAAAGTTTGGAAATAGTTATAGGTTCGAAAAGTTTTGACAAAGTTATAGGTTCGGAAAAAATTGACAAAGTTATAGGCTCGGAAAGTTTTAAAATAAATTTAAAAAAAAAAACTTTTTCAACTATGAATGCGGTTTAATTATTGAGATCAAGCCACGACTTAAACGCCTTTCCATTTGAAAATCGGTAAGTTTTAACAAAGTTATAGGTTCGGAAAGTTTTGACAAAGTTATAGTTTCGGAAAGTTTTGACAAAGTTATAGGTTCGGAAAAAATTTACAAAGTTATAGGTTCGGAAAGTTTTGTCATAAATTTCGAAAAAAAAAACACATTTCCAACTATGAAAGCAGTATAATTATTGAGAACGAGCTACGACTAAAACGCATTTTCTTTTGGAAATCGGTTCAGTTTTGAGAAAGTTATAGATTCGGAAAGATTTAAAAAAATTATAATTTCGGAAAGTTTTGAAAAAGTTATATGTTCGGAAAGCTTTAACATGTATTTAAAAAAAAAAAACATTTCCAACTATGAATGCGGTTTAATTATTGAGATCGAGCCACGACTTAAACGCCTTTCCTTTTAAAAATCGGTTCAGTTTTGAAAAAAGTTATAGGTTCGGAAAATTTTAAAAAAAGTTTTAATTTCGGAAAGTTTTGAAAAAGTTATAGGTTCGGAAAGTTTTAAAATAAATTTAAAAAAAAAAACTTTTTCAACTATGAATGCGGTTTAATTATTGAGATCAAGCCACGACTTAAACGCCTTTCCATTTGAAAATCGGTAAGTTTTAACAAAGTTATAGGTTCGGAAAGTTTTGACAAAGTTATAGTTTCGGAAAGTTTTGACAAAGTTATAGGTTCGGAAAAAATTTACAAAGTTATAGGTTCGGAAAGTTTTGTCATAAATTTCGAAAAAAAAAAAAACACATTTCCAACTATGAAATCAGTATAATTATTGAGAACGACCCACGACTAAAACGCATTTTCTTTTGGAAATCTTTTCAGTTTTGACAAAGTTATAGGTTCGAAAAGTTTGGACATAGTTAAAGGTTCGAAAAGTTTTGACAAAGTTATAGGTTCGGAAAGTTTTAACATGAATTCCAAAAAAAAAAAACATTTCCAACTATGAATTCGGCTTAATTATTGAGATAGAGCCACGACTAAAACGCCTTTCCTTTTAAAAATCGGTTCAGTTTTGAAAAAAGTTATAGGTTCGGAAAATTTTAAAAAAAGTTTTAATTTCGGAAAGTTTTGAAAAAGTTATAGGTTCGGAAAGTTTTAACATGTATTTAAAAAAAAAAAACATTTCCAACTATGAATGCGGGTTAATTATTGAGATCGAGCCACGACTTAAACGCCTTTCCTTTTGAAAATCGGTTCAGTTTTGACAAAGTTATAGGTTCGGAAAGTTTTGACAAAGTTATAGGTTCGGAAAAATTTAATAAAGTTATAAGTTCTGAAAGTTTTGTCATAAATTTCGAAAAAAAAAACATTTCCAACTATGAATGCGGATTATTTATTGATATCGAGCCACGACTAAAATGCCTTTCCTTTTAAAACTCGGTTCAGTTTTGACAAAGTTAGAGGTTCAGAAAGTTTTGACATAGTTATAGGTTCGGAAACTTTTTGACATAAATTTCGGAAAAAAAAAACCATTTCCAACCATGAATTCGGTATATTTCTTGAGATCGAGCCACGACTAAAACGCCTTTCCTTTTAAAAATCGGTTCAGTTTTGTCAAAATTATATGTTCGAAAAGTTTTGACAAAGTTATAGGTTCGGAAAAAATTGACAAAGTTATAGGTTCGGAAAGTTTTGTCATAAATTTCGAAAAAAAAAAAAAACACATTTCCAACTTTGAAATCAGTTTAATTATTGAGAACGACCCACGACTAAATCCCATTTTCTTTTGGAAATCGGTTCAGTTTGGACAAAGTTATTGGTTCGGAAAGTTTTAAAAAAAGTTATAAGTTCGGAAAGTTTTAAAAAAGTTATAGGTTCGGAAAGTTTTGACATGAATTTCGAAAAAGAAAACCTTTCCAACTATGAATGCGGTTTAATTATTGAGATCGAGCCACGACTTAAACGCCTTTCCTTTTGAAATTCGTTTCAGTTTTGACAAAATTATAGTTTCGGAAAGTTTTGGCATAGTTATACGTTCGGAAAGTTTTGACAAAGTTATAGGTTCAGAAAGTTTTAACATGAATTTTAAAAAAAAAAACATTTTCAACTATGAATGCGGATTATTTATTGATACCGAGCCACGACTAAAACGCCTTTCCTTTTAAAACTCGGTTCAGTTTTGACAAAGTTAGAGGTTCAGAAAGTTTTGACATAGTTATAGGTTCGGAAAGTTTTAACATGAATTAAAAAAAAAAAAAAACATTTTCAACTATGAATGCGGTTTATTTATTGATATCGAGCTACGACTAAAAAGCCTTTCCTTTTAAAACTCGGTTCAGTTTTGACAAAGTTATAAGTTCAGAAAGTTTTGATATGAATTTCGAAAAAAAAAAAAACATTTCCAACTATGAATTCGGTTTAATTATTGAGATAGAGCCACGACTAAAACGCCTTTTCTTTTAAAACTCGGTTCAGTTTTGACAAAGTTATAGGTTCGGAAAGTTTTGACAAAGTTATAGGTTCGGAAAAAATTGACAAAGTTATAGGTTCGGAAAGTTTTGACATGAATTGCGAAAGAAAAACAAATTTCAAATTATGAATGCGGTTTAATTATTGAAATCGAGCCACGACCAAAACGGCTTTTCGTTTTGAAAATCTGTTCAGTTTTGACAAAGTTATAGGTTCGGAAAGGTTTGACATAGTTACACGTTCGGAAAGTTTTGATAAAGTTATAAGTTCGGAAAGTTTTAACATGAATTTCGAAAATAAAAAAAAACATTTTCATCTATGAATTCGATTTAATTATAGAGATCGAGCCACGACTAAAACGCCTTTCCTTTTGAATATCGGCTCAGATTTGACACAGTTACAGCTTCGGAAAGCTTTGACATAGTTATAGGTTCGGAAAGTTTTGACAATGTTATAGGTTCGAAAGTTTAAACATGAATTTCGAAAAAAAAAACATTTCCAACTATGAATGCGGTTTAATTATTGAGATCGAGCCAAGACTAAAACGCCTTTCCTTTTTAAAATCGGTTCAGTTTTGACAAAGTTATAGGTTCGGAAAGTTTTAACATGAATTTCGAAAAAAAAAACATTTCCAACTATGAATGCGGTTTAATTATAGAGATCGAGCCACGACTAAAACGCCTTTCCTTTTGAATATCGGCTCAGTTTTGACACAGTTACAGCTTCGGAAAGCTTTGACATAGTTATAGGTTCGGAAAGTTTTGACAATGTTATAGGTTCGAAAGTTTAAACATGAATTTCGAAAAAAAAAACATTTCCAACTATGAATTCGGTTTAATTATTGAGATAGAGCCACGACTAAAACGCCTTTCCTTTTAAAAATCGGTTCAGTTTTGACAAAGTTATAGGTTCGGAAAGTTTTGACATAGTTATACGTTCGGAAAGTTTTGACAAAGTTATAGGTTCAGAAAGTTTTAACATGAATTTAAAAAAAAAAAACATTTTCAACTATGAATGCGGATTATTTATTGATACCGAGCCACGACTGAAACGCCTTTCCTTTTAAAACTCGGTTCAGTTTTGACAAAGTTATAGGTTCGGAAAGTTTGGACATAGTTTTATGTTCGAAAAGTTTTGACAAAGTTATAGGTTCGGAAAGTTTTAACATGAATTTCGAAAAAAAACAAAAACATTTCCAACTTTGAATTCGGTTTAATTATTGAGATAGAGCCACGACTAAAACGGCTTTCCTTTTAAAAATCGGTGCAGTTTTGACAAAGTTATAGGTTCGGAAAGTTTGGAAATAGTTATAGGTTCGAAAAGTTTTGACAAAGTTATAGGTTCGGAAAAAATTGACAAAGTTATAGGCTCGGAAAGTTTTAAAATAAATTTAAAAAAAAAAACTTTTTCAACTATGAATGCGGTTTAATTATTGAGATCAAGCCACGACTTAAACGCCTTTCCATTTGAAAATCGGTAAGTTTTAACAAAGTTATAGGTTCGGAAAGTTTTGACAAAGTTATAGTTTCGGAAAGTTTTGACAAAGTTATAGGTTCGGAAAAAATTTACAAAGTTATAGGTTCGGAAAAAATTTACAAAGTTATAGGTTCGGAAAAAATTTACAAAGTTATAGGTTCGGAAAGTTTTGTCATAAATTTCGAAAAAAAAAACACATTTCCAACTATGAAAGCAGTATAATTATTGAGAACGAGCTACGACTAAAACGCATTTTCTTTTGGAAATCGGTTCAGTTTTGAGAAAGTTATAGGTTCGGAAAGATTTAAAAAAGTTATAATTTCGGAAAGTTTTGAAAAAGTTATATGTTCGGAAAGCTTTAACATGTATTTAAAAAAAAAAAACATTTCCAACTATGAATGCGGTTTAATTATTGAGATCGAGCCACGACTTAAACGCCTTTCCTTTTGAAAATCGGTTCACTTTTGACAAAGTTATATGTTCGGAAAGTTTTGACAAAGTTATAGGTTCGGAAAAATTTAATAAAGTTATAAGTTCTGAAAGTTTTGTCATAAATTTCGAAAAAAAAAAACATATCCAACTATGAATGCGGATTATTTATTGATATCGAGCCACGACTAAAATGACTTTCCTTTTAAAACTCGGTTCAGTTTTGACAAAGTTAGAGGTTCAGAAAGTTTTGACATTGTTATAGGTTCGGAAACTTTTTGACATAAATTTCGAAAAAAAAAAACCATTTCCAACCATGAATTCGGTTTATTTCTTGAGATCGAGCCACGACTAAAACGCCTTTCCTTTTGAAAATCGGTTCAGTTTTGACAAAATTATATGTTCGGAAAGTTTTGACAAAGTTATAGGTTCGGAAAAAATTGACAAAGTTATAGGTTCGGAAAGTTTTGTCATAAATTTCGAAAAAAAAAAAAACACATTTCCAACTATGAAATCAGTATAATTATTGAGAACGACCCACGACTAAAACGCATTTTCTTTTGGAAATCTTTTCAGTTTTGACAAAGTTATAGGTTCGAAAAGTTTGGACATAGTTAAAGGTTCGAAAAGTTTTGACAAAGTTATAGGTTCGGAAAGTTTTAACATGAATTCCAAAAAAAAAAAAACATTTCCAACTATGAATGCGGTTTAATTATTGAGATCGAGCCACGACTAAAACCCCTTTCCTTTTGAAAATCGGTTCAGTTTTGACAAAGTTATGGGTTCGGAAAGTTTTGACATAATTAAAGGTTCGGAAAGTTTTGAAAAAGTTATATGTTCGGAAAGTTTTAACATGAATTTCGAAAAAAAAAAACCATTTCCAACCATGAATGCGGTTTATTTATTGAGATCGAGCCACGACTAAAACGCCTTTCCTTTTGAAAATCGGTTCAGTTTTGACAAAATTATATGTTCGGAAAGTTTTGACAAAGCTATAGGTTCGGAAAAAATTGACAAAGTTATAGGTTCGGAAAGTTTTGTCATAAATTTCGAAAAAAAAAAAAACACATTTCCAATTATGAAATCAGTATAATTATTGAGAACGAGCCACGACTAAAACGCATTTTCTTTTGGAAAATCGATTTCGAGTTTTGACAAAGTTATAGGTTCGGAAAGTTTGAGACATAGTTATAGGTTCGAAAAGTTTTGACAAAATTATAGGTTCGAAAAGTTTTAACATGAATTTAAAAAAAAAAAACATTTCCAACTATGAATGCGGTTTAATTATTGAGATCGAGCCACGACTAAAACCCCTTTCCTTTTGAAAATCGGTTCAGTTTTGACAAAGTTATAGGTTCGGAAAAAATTGACATAGTTATAGGTTCGGAAAGTTTTGACATGAATTTCGAAAAAAAAAACCATTTCCAACTATGAATTCGGTTTGTTTCTTGAGATCGAGCCACGACTTAAACGCCTTTCCTTTTGAAAATCGGTTCAGTTTTGACAAAGTTATAGGTTCGGAAAGTTTTAAAAAAGTTATAGGTTCGGAAATTTTTACAAAGTTATAGGTTCGGAAAAATTTGATAAAGTTATAAGTTCGGAGAGTTTTAACATGAATTTAAAAAAAAACAAGTAAGAAGGCTCTAGTCGAGAAATCCCGACTAGACTATACCCTTAACCCTATACTTTACGCATACAGTCAGTGCTTGCAAGTATGTGTGAGTGTGTGTATGTATACGCGTATAGTGCATACCTTCCTAATTTCAAAACTCCATATATCCAGTGTTTCTCAACCGATTTCAATAAAATGTTCACCGATTGTCATTATTTAGTCTAATCTTTCAAACTGCATCAAAACATTTTCCAAATTGAAGATTTTTTTGTTATCGATCACATGTGTATATCGGAAACGGGAAGAGTTATCGAAAATCTAAAACGAACTTGTACTGCTTAGGGATTAGGCGAGCTTATGTACCAAATCTGGACTCTCTAGCTCTTATAGTCTCTGAGATCGACGCGTTCATACATACCGACGGACGGACGGACGGACAGACAGACGGACGGACGGACGGACGGACAGACGGACGCACGGACGGACGGACGGACGGACAGACGGACAGACGGACATGGCTATATCGACTCGGCTGTGGATGCTGATCAAGAATATATATACTTTATGGGGTCGGAGATGCTTCCTTCTCCCTGTTACATACTTGTGCACAAAACCATTATACCCTTTTTACCCATTTTCAATGGGTTAAGAGTATAAAAACATTTCCAACTATGAATGCGGTTTAATTATTGAGATCGTGCCACGACTTAAACGCCTTTCCTTTTGAAAATCGGTTCAGTTTTGACAAAGTTATAGGTTCGGAAAGTATTGTCAAAGTTATAGGTTTGGAAAAAATTGACAAAGTTATAAGTTCGGAAAGTTTTGTCATAAATTTCGAAAAAAAAAACATTTCCAACTATGAATGCGGTTTAATTATTGAGATCGATCAACGACTAAAACGCCTTTCCTTTTGAAAATCGGTTCAGTTTTGACAAAATTATAGGTTCGGAAAGTTTTGACAAAGTTATAGGTTCGGAAAAAATTGACAAAGCTATAGGTTCGGAAAGTTTTGTCATAAATTTCGAAAAAAAAAAAAAAACATTTCCAACTATGAAATCAGTATAATTATTGAGAACGAGCCACGACTAAAACGCATTTTCTTTTGGAACCCGATTCAGTTTTGACAAAGTTATAGGTTCGGAAAGTTTGGACATAGTTATAGGTTCGAAAAGTTTTGACAAAATTATAGGTTCGGAAAGTTTTAACATGAATTTAAAAAAAAAAAACATTTCCAACTATGAATGCGGTTTAATTATTGAGATCGAGCCACGACTAAAACCCCTTTCCTTTTGAAAATCGATTCAGTTTTGACAAAGTTATAGGTTCGGAAAGTTTTGACATAGTTATAGGTTCGGAAAGTTTTGACATGAATTTCGAAAAAAAAAACCATTTCCAACTATGAATTCGATTTAATTATAGAGATCGAGCCACGACTAAAACGCCTTTCCTTTTGAATATCGGCTCAGTTTTGACACAGTTACAGGTTCGGAAAGCTTTGGACATAGTTATAGGTTCGGAAAGTTTTGACAATGTTATAGGTTCGGAAAGTTTTAACATGAATTTCGAAAAAAAAAACATTTCCAACTATGAATGCGGTTTAATTATTGAGATCGAGCCACGACTAAAACGCCTTTCCTTTTGAAAATCGGTTCAGTTTTGACAAAGTTATAGGTTCGGAAAGTTTTGACATAGTTATAGGTTCGGAAAGTTTTGACATGAATTGCGAAAAAAAAAACCATTTCCAACTATGTATGCGGTTTAATTATTGAGATCGAGCCACGACTAAAACGCCTTTCCTTTTGAATATCGGCTCAGTTTTGACACAGTTACAGCTTCGGAAAGCTTTGACATAGTTATAGGTTCGGAAAGTTTTGACAATGTTATAGGTTCGAAAGTTTAAACATGAATTTCGAAAAAAAAAACATTTCCAACTATGAATTCGGTTTAATTATTGAGATCGAGCCACGACTAAAACGCCTTTCCTTTTAAAAATCGGTTCAGTTTTGACAAAGTTATAGGTTCGGAAAGTTTGGACATAGTTATAGGTTCGGAAAGTTTTGGCAAAGTTATAGGTTCGGAAAGTTTTAACATGAATTTAAAAAAAAAATAACATTTTCAACTATGAATGCGGATTATTTATTGATACCGAGCCACGACTGAAACGCCTTTCCTTTTAAAACGATACCGAGCTCACGTCTTGACAAACGCTCTAGGTTCGGCAAGTTTGGACATAGTCTTCGGTTCGAAAAGTTTTGACAAAGTTAGAGGTTCGGAAAGTTTTGACATAGTTATAGGCTCGGAAACGTTTTGACATAAATTTCGAAAAAAAAAACTTTTCCAACTATGAATGCGGTTTATTTATTGAGATCGAGCCACGACTTAAACGCCTTTCCTTTTCAAAACTCGGTTCAGTTTTGACAAAGTTAGAGGTTCGGAAAGTTTTGACATAGTTATAGGTTCGGAAAAAATTTACAAAGTTATAGGTTCGGAAAGTTTTGTCATAAATTTCGAAAAAAAAAACACATTTCCAACCATGAATGCGGTTTATTTCTTGAGATCGAGCCACGACTAAAACGCCTTTCCTTTTGGAAATCGGTTCAGTTTTGTCAGAAATTTATAGGTTCGGAAAGTTTTGACAAAGTTATAGGTTCGGAAAGTTTTGACAAAGTTATAGGTTCGGAAAGCTTTGTCATGTATTTCGAAAAAAAAAACATTTCCAACTATGAATGCGGTTTATTTATTGATAGTCGAGCCACGACTCAAACGCCTTTCCTTTTGAAAACTCGGTTCAGTCTTGACAAAGTTAGAGGTTCAGAAAGTTTTGACATAGTTATAGGTTCGGAAACGTTTTGACAAAGTTATAGGTTCGGAAAAATTTAATAAAGTTTAAGTAAGTTCTGAAAGTTTTGTCATAAATTTCGAAAAAAAAACATTTCCAACTATGAATGCGGATTATTTATTGATATCGAGCCACGACTAAAACGCCTTTCCTTTTAAAACTCGGTTCAGTTTTGACAAAGTTAGAGGTTCAGAATGTTTTGACATAGTTATAGGTTCGGAAACTTTTTGACATAAATTTCGAAAAAAAAAACCATTTCCAACCATGAATTCGGTTTTTATTCTTGAGATCGAGCCACGACTAAAACGCCTTTCCTTTTGAAAATCGGTTCAGTTTTGTCAAAATTATATGTTCGGAAAGTTTTGACAAAGTTATAGGTTCGGAAAAAATTGACAAAGTTATAGGTTCGGAAAGTTTTGTCATAAATTTCGAAAAAAAAAAAACACATTTCCAACTATGAAATCAGTATAATTATTGAGAACGACCCACGACTAAAACGCATTTTCTTTTGGAATTCGGTTCAGTTTTGACAAAGTTATAGGTTCGGAAAGTTTGAAGACATAGTTATAAGGTTCGGAAAGTTTTGACAAAGTTATAGGTTCGGAAAGTTTTGACATGAATTCCGAAAAAAAAACACATTTCCAACTATGAATGCGGCTTAATTATTGAGATCGAGCCACGACTTAAACGCCTTTCCTTTTGAAATTCGGTTCAGTTTTGACAAAGTTATAGGTTCGGAAAGTTTTGGACATAGTTATAGGTTCGGAAAGTTTTGACATGAATTTAGAAAAAAAAAACATTTTCAACTATGAATCGATTAATTATAGAGACGAGCCACGACTAAAACGCCTTTCCTTTTGAAATCGGCTCAGTTTTGACACAGTTACAGCTTCGGAAAGCTTTGACATAGTTAAGGTTCGGAAAGTTTTGACAAGTTATAGGTTCGAAAGTTTAAACATGAATTTCGAAAAAAAAAACATTTCCAACTATGAATTCGGTTTAATTATTGAGATCAGCCACGTCTAAAACGCCTTTCCTTTTAAAATCGGTTCAGTTTTGACAAAGTTATAGGTTCGGAAAGTTTTAACATGAATTTCGAAAAAAAAAACATTTCCAACTATGAATGCGGTTTAATTATTGAGATCGAGCCACGACTAAAACGCCTTTCCTTTTGAAAATCGGCTCAGTTTTGACACAGTTACAGCTTCGGAAAGTTTGACATAGTTATAGGTTCGGAAAGTTTTGACAATGTTATAGGTTCGAAAGTTTAAACATGAATTCGAAAAACTTTCCAACTATAATTTGGTTTAATTATTGAGATAGAGCCACGAAAAACGCCTTTCCTTTGTAAAATCGGTTCAGTTTTGCAAAGTTATAGGTTCGGAAAGTTTGGAAAAGTTATAGGTTCGAAAAGTTTGGCAAAGTTATAGGTTCGGAAAGTTTTAACATGAATTTGAAAAAAAAACATTTCCAACTATGAATGCGGATTATTTATTGATACCGAGCCACGACTGAAACGCCTTTCCTTTTAAAACTCGGTTCAGTTTTGACAAAGTTAGAGGTTCAGAAAGTTTTGACATAGTTATAGGTTCGGAAACTTTTTGACATAAATTTCGAAAAAAAAAACATTTCCAACTATGAATGCGGATTATTTATTGAGATCGAGCCACGACTAAAACGCCTTTCCTTTTAAAAATCGGTTCAGTTTGGACAAAGTTAGAGGTTCGGAAAGTTTTGACAAAGTTATAGGTTCGGAAACTTTTGACATAAATTATCGAGAACGGAAACCATTTCCAACATGAATTTTATTTCTGAAATCGAGCAGATAAAACGCCTTTCCAAAAATCGGTTCAGTTTTGTCAAACAGTTCGGAAAGTTTTGACAAAGTTATAGGTTCGGAAAAAAACAAAGTTATAGTTCGGAAAGTTTTGTCATAAATTTCGAAAAAAAAAAACCTTTCCAACTATGAATCGTTAATTATTGAGACGACCCACGACTAAAGCTTTCTTTTGAAATCGGTTCAGTTTTGACAAAGTTATAGGTTCGGAAAGTTTTAAAAAAAGTTATAAGTTCGGAAAGTTTTGAAAAAGTTATAGGTTCGGAAAGTTTTGACATGAATTTCAAAAAAAAAACCTTTCCAACTATGAATGCGGTTTAATTATTGAGATCGAGCCACGACTTAAACGCCTTTCCTTTTGAAATTCGGTTCAGTTTTGACAAAGTTATAGGTTCGGAAAGTTTTGGCATAGTTATACGTTCGGAAAGTTTTGACAAAGTTATAGGTTCAGAAAGTTTTAACATGAATTTAAAAAAAAAAAAAACATTTTCAACTATGAATGCGGATTATTTATTGATACCGAGCCACGACTAAAACGCCTTTCCTTTTAAAACTCGGTTCAGTTTTGACAAAGTTATAGGTTCGGAAAGTTTGGACATAGTCTTAGGTTCGAAAAGTTTTGACAAAGTTATAGGTTCGGAAAAAATTGACAAAGTTATAGGCTCGGAAAGTTTTAAAATAAATTTAAAAAAAAAACTTTTTCAACTATGAATGCGGTTTAATTATTGAGATCAAGCCACGACTTAAACGCCTTTCCATTTGAAAATCGGTAAGTTTTAACAAAGTTATAGGTTCGGAAAGTTTTGACAAAGTTATAGTTTCGGAAAGTTTTGACAAAGTTATAGGTTCGGAAAAAATTTACAAAGTTATAGGTTCGGAAAGTTTTGTCATAAATTTCGAAAAAAAAAACACATTTCCAACTATGAAAGCAGTATAATTATTGAGAACGAGCTACGACTAAAACGCATTTTCTTTTGGAAATCGGTTCAGTTTTGAGAAATTTATAGGTTCGGAAAGATTTAAAAAAGTTATAATTTCGGAAAGTTTTGAAAAAGTTATATGTTCGGAAAGCTTTAACATGTATTTAAAAAAAAAAACATTTCCAACTATGAATGCGGTTTAATTATTGAGATCGAGCCACGACTTAAACGCCTTTCCTTTTGAAAATCGGTTCACTTTTGACAAAGTTATAGGTTCGGAAAGTTTTGACAAAGTTATAGGTTCGGAAAAATTTAATAAAGTTATAAGTTCTGAAAGTTTTGTCATAAATTTCGAAAAAAAAAACATTTCCAACTATGAATGCGGATTATTTATTGATATCGAGCCACGAGTAAAATGGCTTTCCTTTTAAAACTCGGTTCAGTTTTGACAAAGTTAGAGGTTCAGAAAGTTTTGACATAGTTATAGGTTCGGAAACTTTTTGACATAAATTTCGAAAAAAAAAACCATTTCCAACCATGAATTCGGTTTATTTCTTGAGATCGAGCCACGACTAAAACGCCTTTCCTTTTGAAAATCGGTTCAGTTTTGACAAAATTATATGTTCGGAAAGTTTTGACAAAGTTATAGGTTCGGAAAAAATTGACAAAGTTATAGGTTCGGAAAGTTTTGTCATAAATTTCGAAAAAAAAAAACACATTTCCAACTATGAAATCAGTATAATTATTGAGAACGACCCACGACTAAAACGCATTTTCTTTTGGAAATCTTTTCAGTTTTGACAAAGTTATAGGTTCGAAAAGTTTGGACATAGTTAAAGGTTCGAAAAGTTTTGACAAAGTTATAGGTTCGGAAAGTTTTAACATGAATTCCAAAAAAAAAAAACATTTCCAACTATGAATTCGGCTTAATTATTGAGATAGAGCCACGACTAAAACGCCTTTCCTTTTAAAAATCGGTTCAGTTTTGACAAAGTTATAGGTTCGGAAAATTTTAAAAAAAGTTTTAATTTCGGAAAGTTTTGAAAAAGTTATAGGTTCGGAAAGTTTTAACATGAATTTAAAAAAAAAAAACATTTTCAACTATGAATGCGGATTATTTATTGATACCGAGCCACGACTAAAACGCCTTTCCTTTTAAAACTCGGTTCAGTTTTGACAAAGTTATAGGTTCGGAAAGTTTGGACATAGTTAAAGGTTCGAAAAGTTTTGACAAAGTTATAGGTTCGGAAAGTTTTAACATGAATTCCAAAAAAAAAAAACATTTCCAACTATGAATGCGGATTATTTATTGATATCGAGCCACGACTAAAATGCCTTTCCTTTTAAAACTCGGTTCAGTTTTGACAAAGTTAGAGGTTCGGAAAAAATTGACAAAGTTATAGGTTCGGAAAGTTTTGTCATGAATTTCGAAAAAAAAAAACACATTTCCAACTATGAAATTCGGTTTAATTATTGAGAACGAGCCACGACTAAATCGCCATTTTCTTTTGGAAATCGGTTCAGTTTGGACAAAGTTATAGGTTCGGAAAGTTTTGAAAAAGTTATAAGTTCGGAAAGTTTTAAAAAAGTTATAGGTTCGGAAAGTTTTGACATGAATTGCGAAAGAAAAACAAATTTCCAACTATGAATGCGGTTTAATTATTGAAATCGAGCCACGACTAAAACGCCTTTCTTTTAAAACTCGGTTCAGTTTTGACAAAGTCTAGGTTCGAAAGTTTTGACAAAGTTATAGGTTCGGAAAGAGTTACAAGTGATAGTTCGGATAGTTTTACACGATTGCGGAAAGTTTTGATAAACGAATTTCAATATGAATCGGTTTAATTATTGAATCGAGCCACGACTAAAACGCTTTTCTTTAAAATCGTTCAGTTTTGACAAAGTTATAGGTTCGGAAAGTTTGACAAGTTAAGTTCGGAAAAAATTGACAAGTTATAGTTCGGAAAGTTCTACATGAATTCGAAAAAAAAAAATTTAATTATGAATCGTTTAATTATGAATCGAGCCACGACTAAAACGCCTTTCCTTTTGAATATCGGCTCAGATTTGACACAGTTACAGCTTCGGAAAGCTTTGACATAGTTATAGGTTCGGAAAGTTTTGACAATGTTATAGGTTCGAAAGTTTAAACATGAATTTCGAAAAAAAAAACATTTCCAACTATGAATGCGGTTTAATTATTGAGATCGAGCCAAGACTAAAACGCCTTTCCTTTTTAAAATCGGTTCAGTTTTGACAAAGTTATAGGTTCGGAAAGTTTTGACAAAGTTATAGGTTCGGAAAGTTTTAACATGAATTTCGAAAAAAAAAACATTTCCAACTATGAATGCGGTTTAATTATAGAGATCGAGCCACGACTAAAACGCCTTTCCTTTTGAATATCGGCTCAGTTTTGACACAGTTACAGCTTCGGAAAGCTTTGACATAGTTATAGGTTCGGAAAGTTTTGACAATGTTATAGGTTCGAAAGTTTAAACATGAATTTCGAAAAAATTCGGTTTAATTATTGAGATAGAGCCACGACGACAAATGAATATCGGCTCAGTTTTGACACAGTTACAGCTTCGGAAAGCTTTGACAAAGTTATAGGTTCGGAAAGTTTTAACATGAATTTCGAAAAAAAACAAAAACATTTCCAACTTTGAATTCGGTTTAATTATTGAGATAGAGCCACGACTAAAACGGCTTTCCTTTTAAAAATCGGTGCAGTTTTGACAAAGTTATAGGTTCGGAAAGTTTGGAAATAGTTATAGGTTCGAAAAGTTTTGACAAAGTTATAGGTTCGGAAAAAATTGACAAAGTTATAGGCTCGGAAAGTTTTAAAATAAATTTAAAAAAAAAAACTTTTTCAACTATGAATGCGGTTTAATTATTGA
Source organism: Scaptomyza reducta (assembly GCA_035044485.1). Lineage (NCBI taxonomy): Eukaryota > Metazoa > Arthropoda > Insecta > Diptera > Drosophilidae > Scaptomyza > Scaptomyza reducta. The sequence continues at coordinate 52,465 of JAWNNV010000126.1, read as the reverse complement.
GATCAGGCCACGACTTAAACGCCTTTCCATTTGAAAATCGGTAAGTTTTAACAAAGTTATAGGTTCGGAAAGTTTTGACAAAGTTATAGTTTCGGAAAGTTTTGACAAAGTTATAGGTTCGGAAAAAATTTACAAAGTTATAGGTTCGGAAAAAATTTACAAAGTTATAGGTTCGGAAAGTTTTGTCATAAATTTCGAAAAAAAAAACACATTTCCAACTATGAAAGCAGTATAATTATTGAGAACGAGCTACGACTAAAACGCATTTTCTTTTGGAAATCGGTTCAGTTTTGAGAAAGTTATAGGTTCGGAAAGATTTAAAAAAGTTATAATTTCGGAAAGTTTTGAAAAAGTTATATGTTCGGAAAGCTTTAACATGTATTTAAAAAAAAAAACATTTCCAACTATGAATGCGGTTTAATTATTGAGATCGAGCCACGACTTAAACGCCTTTCCTTTTGAAAATCGGTTCACTTTTGACAAAGTTATATGTTCGGAAAGTTTTGACAAAGTTATAGGTTCGGAAAAATTTAATAAAGTTATAAGTTCTGAAAGTTTTGTCATAAATTTCGAAAAAAAAAAACATATCCAACTATGAATGCGGATTATTTATTGATATCGAGCCACGACTAAAATGCCTTTCCTTTTAAAACTCGGTTCAGTTTTGACAAAGTTAGAGGTTCAGAAAGTTTTGACATAGTTATAGGTTCGGAAACTTTTTGACATAAATTTCGAAAAAAAAAACCATTTCCAACCATGAATTCGGTTTATTTCTTGAGATCGAGCCACGACTAAAACGCCTTTCCTTTTGAAAATCGGTTCAGTTTTGACAAAATTATATGTTCGGAAAGTTTTGACAAAGTTATAGGTTCGGAAAAAATTGACAAAGTTATAGGTTCGGAAAGTTTTGTCATAAATTTCGAAAAAAAAAAAAACACATTTCCAACTATGAAATCAGTATAATTATTGAGAACGACCCACGACTAAAACGCATTTTCTTTTGGAAATCTTTTCAGTTTTGACAAAGTTATAGGTTCGAAAAGTTTGGACATAGTTAAAGGTTCGAAAAGTTTTGACAAAGTTATAGGTTCGGAAAGTTTTAACATGAATTCCAAAAAAAAAAAAACATTTCCAACTATGAATGCGGTTTAATTATTGAGATCGAGCCACGACTAAAACCCCTTTCCTTTTGAAAATCGGTTCAGTTTTGACAAAGTTGTAGGTTCGGAAAGTGTTGACATAGTTATATGTTCGGAAAGTTTTGACATGAATTTCGAAAAAAAAAAACCATTTCCAACTATGAATGCGGTTTAATTATTGAGATCGAGCGACGACTAAAACGCATTTCCTTTTGAAAATCGTTTCGAGGTAAGACAAAGTTATAGGTTCGGAAAGTTTGGAAATAGTTATAGGTTCGGAAAGTTTTAACATGAATTCCGAAAAAAAAAAAAACATTTCCAACTATGAATGCGGTTTAATTATTGAGATCGAGCCACGACTAAAACGCCTTTCCTTTTGAAAATCGGTTCAGTTTTGACAAAGTTGTAGGTTCGGAAAGTTTTGACATAGTTATAGGTTCGGAAAGTTTTGACATGAATTTCGAAAAAAAAAAAACCATTTCCAACTATGAATGCGGTTTAATTATTGAGATCGAGCCACGACTAAAACCCCTTTCCTTTTGAAAATCGGTTCAGTTTTGACAAAGTTGTAGGTTCGGAAAGTTTGACATAGTTATAGGTTCGGAAAGTTTTAACATGAATTTAAAAAAAAAAAACTTTTCCAACTATGAAATGCGGTTTAATTATTGAGATCGAGCCACGACTTAAACGCCTTTCCATTTGAAAATCGGTGAGTTTTGACAAAGTTATAGGATCGGAAAGTTTTGAAATAGTTATATGTTCGGAAAGTTTGGACAAAGTTATAGGTTCGGAAAGTTTTAACATGAATTTCGAAAAAAAAAAAAATATTTCCAACTATGAATTCGGTTTAATATTGAGATGAGCCACGACTAAAACGCCTTATCCTTTTGAAAATCGGTTCAGTTTTGACAAAGTTATAGGTTCGGAAAGTTTGGAAATAGTTATAGGTTCGAAAAGTTTTGACAAAGTTATAGGTTCGGAAAGTTTTAACATGAATTTCAAAAAAACAAAAACATTTCCAACTTTGAATGCGGTTTAATTATTGAGATCGAGCCACGACTAAAACGGCTTTCCTTTAAAAATCGGTGCAGTTTTGAGAAAGTTATAGGTTCGGAAAGATTGGAAATAGTTATAGGTTCGGAAAGTTTTGACAAAGTTATAGGTTCGGAAAAAATTGGCAAGGTTATAGGCTCGGAAAGTTTTGAAATAAATTTAAAAAAAAAACTTTTTCAACTATGAATGCGGTTTAATTATTGAGATCAAGCCACGACTTAAACGCCTTTCCATTTGAAAATCGGTGAGTTTTAACAAAGTTATAGGTTCGGAAAGTTTTGACAAAGTTATAGGTTCGGAAAGTTTTGACAAAGTTATAGGTTCGGAAAAAATTTACACAGTTATAGGTTCGGAAAGTTTTGTCATAAATTTCGAAAAAAAAAAACACATTTCCAACTATGAAATCAGTATAATTATTGAGAACGAGCTACGACTAAAACGCATTTTCTTTTGGAAATCGGTTCAGCTTTGACAAAGTTATAAGTTCGGAAAGTTTTGACAAAGTTATAGGTTCGGAAAGTTTTAACATGAATTTAAAAAAAAAAAACATTTCCAACTATGAATGCGGTTTAATTATTGAGATCGAGCCACGACTAAAACCTCTTACCTTTTGAAAATCGGTTCAGTTTTGACAAAGTTATAGGTTCGGAAAGTTTTGACAAAGTTATAGGTTCGGAAAAAATTTACAAAGTTATAGGTTCGGAAAGTTTTGTCATAAATTTCGAAGAAAAAAAAAACACATTTCCAACTATGAAATCAGTATAATTATTGCGAACGAGCCACGACTAAAGCATTTTCTTTTGGAAATCTTTTCAGTTTTGACAAAGTTATAGGTTCGAAAAGTTTGGACATAGTTAAAGGTTCGAAAAGTTTTGACAAAGTTATAGGTTCGGAAAGTTTTAACATGAATTCCAAAAAAAAAAAACATTTCCAACTATGAATTCGGTTTAATTATTGAGATAGAGCCACGACTAAAACGCCTTTCCTTTTAAAAATCGGTTCAGTTTTGACAAAGTTATAGGTTCGGAAAGTTTGGAAATAGTTATAGGTTCGAAAAGTTTTGGCAAAGTTATAGGTTCGGAAAGTTTTAACATGAATTTCAAAAAAAAAAAAACATTTTCAACTATGAATGCGGTTTAATTATTGAGATCGAGCCACGACTAAAACGCATTTCCTTTGAAAATCGTTTCATTTTTGACAAAGTTATAGGTTCGGAAAGTTTTGACAAAGTTATAGGTTCGGAAAAATTTTATAAAGTTATAAGTTCGGAAAATTTTGTCATAAATTTCGAAAAAAAAACATTTCCAACTATGAAAGCAGTATAATTATTGAGAACGAGCCACGACTAAAACGCATTTCCTTTTGAAAATCGGTTCAGTTTTGACAAAGTTATAGGTTCGGAAAGATTTAAAAAAGTTACAATTTCGGAAAGTTTTGAAAAAGTTATATGTTCGGAAAACTTTAACATGTGTTTAAAAAAAAAAAAAACATTTCCAACTATGAATGCGTGTTAATTATTGAGATCGAGCCACGACTTAAACGCCTTTCCTTTTGAAAATCGGTTCAGTTTTGACAAAGTTATAGGTTCGGAAAGTTTTGACAAAGTTATAGGTTCGGAAAAATTCAATAAAGTTATAAGTTCTGAAAGTTTTTTCATAAATTTCGAAAAAAAAAACATTTCCAACTATGAATGCGGATGATTTATTGATATCGAGCCACGACTAAAACGCCTTTCCTTTTAAAACTCGGTTCAGTTTTGACAAAGTTTGAGGTTCAGAAAGTTTTGACATAGTTATAGGTTCGGAAACTTTTTGACATAAATTTCGAAAAAAAAAACCATTTCCAACCATGAATTCGGTTTATTTCTTGAGATCGAGCCACGACTAAAACGCCTTTCCTTTTGAAAATCGGTTCAGTTTTGACAAAATTATATGTTCGGAAAGTTTTGACAAAGTTATAGGTTCGGAAAAAATTGACAAAGTTATAGGTTCGGAAAGTTTTGTCATAAAATTCGAAAAAAAAAAAACACATTTCCAACTATGAAATCAGTATAATTATTGAGAACGACCCACGACTAAAACGCATTTTCTTTTGGAAATCGGTTCAGTTTTGATAAAGTTATAGGTTCGGAAAGTTTTAAAAAAAGTTATAAGTTCGGAAAGTTTTAAAAAAGTTATAGGTTCGGAAAGTTTTGACATGAATTACGAAAAAAAAAACTTTTCCAACTATGAATGCGGTTTAATTATTGAGATCGAGCCACGACTTAAACGCCTTTCCTTTTGAAATTCGGTTCAGTTTTGACCAAGTTATAGGTTCGGAAAGTTTTGGCATAGTTATACGTTCGGAAAGTTTTGACAAAGTTATAGGTTCAGAAAGTTTTAACATGAATTTAAAAAAAAAAAACATTTTCAACTATGAATGCGGATTATTTATTGATAACGAGCCACGACTAAAACGCCTTTCCTTTTAAAACTCGGATCAGTTTTGACAAAGATAGAGGTTCAGAAAGTTTTGACATAGTTATAGGTTCGGAAAGTTTTAACATGAATTTAAAAAAAAAAAAACATTTCCAACTATGAATTCGGTTTATTTCTTGAGATCGAGCCACGACTAAAACGCCTTTCCTTTTGAAAATCGGTGCAGTTTTGACAAAATTATATGTTCGGAAAGTTTTGACAAAGTTATAGGTTCGGAAAAAATTGACAAAGTTATAGGTTCGGAAAGTTTTGAAAAGTTATAGGTTCGGAAAAAATTGACAAATATAGGTTCGGAAGTTTTGTCAAAATTTCGAAAAAAAAAAAACACATTTCCAACTATGAAATCAGTATAATTATTGAGAACGACCCACGACTAAAACGCATTTTCTTTTGGAAATCTGTTCAGTTTTGACAAAGTTTAGGTTCGAAAGTTTGACAAGTTAAAGTTCGAAGTTTTGACAAAGTTATAGGTTCGGAAAGTTTTAACATGAATTAAAAAAAAACATTTCCAACTATGAATGCGGTTTAATTAAGATGAGCCACGACTAAACGCCTTTCCTTTTGAAAATCGGTTCAGTTTTGACAAAGTTATAGGTTCGGAAAGTTTACAAAGTTATAGTTCGGAAAGTTTAATAAGTTATAGTTCGAAAGTTTGCATATTTCGAAAAAAAAAAACATTTCCAACTATGATGCGGTTTAATTATTGAGATCGAGCCACGACTTAAACTGCCTTTCCTTTTGAAATATCGGTTCAGTTTTGACAAAGTTCAAAGTTATGGTTCGAAAGTTTTGACAAAGTTATAGTTCGGAAAAATTGACAAAGTTATAGTTCGGAAAGTTTTGTCAAAATTTCGAAAAAAAAAACATTTCCAACTATGAATCGTTATTTTGAGACACCACGACTAAAACGCCTTTGCCTTTTACAAAGTTATAGGTTCAGTTTTGACAAAGTTTGAGGTTCGAAAGTTTTGCATAGTTATAGTTCGGAAACTTTTTCACATAAATTTGAAAAAAAAAACCATTTTCAACTATGAATGCGGATTATTTATTGATACCGAGCCACGACTAAAACGCCTTTCCTTTTAAAACTCGGTTCAGTTTTGACAAAGTTATAGGTTCGGAAAGTTTGACAAGTTTAGGTTCGAAAAGTTTTGACAAAGTTATAGGTTCGGAAAGTTTTAACATGAATTTCGAAAAAAAAAACACATTTCCAACTATGAATTCGGTTTAATTATTGAGATCGAGCCACGACTAAAACGCCTTTCCTTTTAAAAATCGGTGCAGTTTTGACAAAGTTATAGGTTCGGAAAGTTTGAAAAAAGTTAAAGTTGGAAAGTTTTAAAAAAGTTATAGGTTCGGAAAGTTTTGACATAATTTGAAAAAAAAAACTTTCAACTATGAATGCGGTTTAATTATTGAGATCAGCCACGACTTAAACGCCTTTCCTTTGAAATCGGTGAGTTTTACAAAGTTATAGGTTCGGAAAGTTTTGCAAGTTATAGTTCGGAAATTTTGACAAAGTTATAGGTTCGAAATTTCGTAACATGAATTTAAAAAAAAAACACATTTCCAACTATGAAAGCAGTATAATTATTGAGAACGAGCCACGACTAAAACGCATTTTCTTTTGGAAATCGGTTCAGCTTTGACAAAGTTATAGTTCGGAAAGTTTTAAAAAAGTTATAAGTTCGGAAAGTTTTGAAAAAGTTATAGGTTCGGAAAGTTTTAACATGAATTTAAAAAAAAAAACATTCCAACTATGAATGCGGTTTATTCTTGAGATCGAGCCACGACTAAAACCCTTCCTTTTAAAATGGTTCAGTTTTGCAAATTATAGGTTCGGAAAGTTTTGACATAGTTATAGGTTCGGAAAACATGATTTCCAAAGTTATATGATTCGGATTTCTGAGTCCACGTAAACTTTCGAAAACGCATTTAAAAACACATTTCCACATGAAATTCAGTATCAATTGATTTTAGAACGAGCCACGACTAAAACGCCTTTCTTTGAAATCGGTGCAGTTTGACAAATTATAGGTTCGAAAGTTTTGGCAAAGTTATAGTTAGGAAAGTTTTGAAAGTTTTCAAAAAAGTAATATAGGTTCGGAAAGTTTTGCATAAATTTCGAAAAAAAAACACATTTCCAACTATGAAATCAGTATAATTATTGAGAACGAGCCACGACTAAAACGCATTTTCTTTTGGAAATCGGTTCAGTTTTGACAAAGTTATAGGTTCGGAAAGTTTGGCATAGTTAACGTTCGAAAGTTTTAGTTATAGGTTCGGAAAGTTTTAACATGAATTAAAAAAAAAAAAACATTTCCAACTATGAATCGTTAATTATTAGAAGAGCCACGACTAAAACGCATTTCTTTTGAAATCGGTTCAGTTTTGACAAAGTTATAGGTTCGGAAAGTTTTAACATAGTTATAGGTTCGGAAAGTTTTAACATGATTAAAAAAAAAAAAAAACATTTCAACTATGAATGCGGGTTATTATTGCGATCGAGCCACGACTAAACGCCTTTCCTTTTGAAATTCGGTTCAGTTTTGACAAAGTTATAGGTTCAGAAAGTTTTGACAAAGTTATACGTTCGGAAAAATTTAATAAAGTTATAAGTTCTGAAAGTTTTGTCATAAATTTCGAAAAAAAAAACATTTCCAACTATGAATGCGGATTATTTACTGATATCGAGCCACGACTAAAACGCCTTTCCTTTTAAAACTCGGTTCAGTTTTGACAAAGATAGAGGTTCAGAAAGTTTTGACATAGTTATAGGTTCGGAAACGTTTTGACATAATTTTCAAAAAAAAAACCATTCCAACTATGAATTCGGTTTATTTCTTGAGATCGAGCCACGACTAAAACGCCTTTCCTTTTGAAAATCGGTTCAGTTTTGACAAATTTATATGTTCGGAAAGCTTTGACAAAGTTATAGGTTCGGAAAAAATTGACAAAGTTATAGGTTCGGATAGTTTTGTCATAAAATTCGAAAAAAAAAACACATTTCCAACTATAAAATCAGTATAATTATTGAGAACGACCCACGACTAAAACGCATTTTTTTTGGAAATCGGTTCAGTTTTGACAAAGTTATAGGTTCGGAAAGTTTTAAAAAAAGTTATAAGTTCGGAAAGTTTTAAAAAAGTTATAGGTTCGGAAAGTTTTGACATGAATTTCGAAAAAAAAATATTTCCAACTATGAATGCGGTTTAATTATTGAGATCGAGCCACGACTTAAACTCCTTTCCTTTTGAAATTCGGTTCAGTTTTGACAAAGTTATAGGTTCGGAAAGTTTTGGCATAGTTATACGTTCGGAAAGTTTTGACAAAGTTATAGGTTCAGAAAGTTTTAACATGAATTTAAAAAAAAAAAACATTTTCAACTATGAATGCGGATTATTTATTGATACCGAGCCACGACTAAAACGCCTTTCCTTTTAAAACTCGGTTCAGTTTTGACAAAGATAGAGGTTCAGAAAGTTTTGACATAGTTATAGGTTCGGAAAGTTTTAACATGAATTTAAAAAAAAAAAAACAATTCCAACTATGAATTCGGTTTATTTCTTGAGATCGAGCCACGACTAAAACGCCTTTCCTTTTAAAAATCGGTTCAGTTTTGTCAAAATTATATGTTCGGAAAGTTTTGACAAAGTTATAGGTTTGGAAAAAATTGACAAAGTTATAGGTTCGGAAACTTTTGTCAATGAAAATTTCGAAAAAAAAAAAAAAACACATTTCCAACTATGAAATCAGTATAATTATTAAAAACGAGCCACGACTAAAACGCATTTTCTTTTGGAAATCGGTTCAGCTTTGACAAAGTTATAGGTTCGGAAAGTTTTAAAAAAAGTTATAAGTTCGGAAAGTTTTAAAAAAGTTATAGGTTCGGAAAGTTTTGACATGAATTTCGAAAAAGAAAACCGTTCCAACTATGAATGCTGTTTAATTATTGAGATCGAGCCACGACTTAAACGCCTTTCCTTTTGAAATTCGGTTCAGTTTTGACAAAATTATAGTTTCGGAAAGTTTTGGCATAGTTATACGTTCGGAAAGTTTTGCCATGAAATGTTCGAGAAAAAAAAAAAAAACACATTTCCAACTATGAAATCAGTATAATTATTAAGAACGAGCCACGACTAAAACGCATTTTCTTTTGGAAATCGGTTCAGCTTTGACAAAGTTATAGGTTCGGAAAGTTTTAACATAGTTATAGGTTCGGAAAGTTTTAACATGAATTAAAAAAAAAACAAAAACATTTTCAACTATGAATGCGGTTTATTTATTGATATCGAGCCACGACTAAAACGCCTTTCCTTTTGAAATTCGGTTCAGTTTTGACAAAGTTATAGGTTCGGAAAGTTTTGACATAGTTATACGTTCGGAAAATTTTGACAAAGTTATAGGTTCAGAAAGTTTTAACATGAATTTCAAAAAAAAAAACATTTTCAACTATGAATGCGGATTATTTATTGATACCGAGCCACGACTAAAACGCCTTTCCTTTTAAAACTCGGTTCAGTTTTGACAAAGTTATAGCGGTTCGAGAAAATTTTGACAAAGTTATAGGTTCGGAAAGTTTTAACATGAATTTCGAAAAAAACAAAAACATTTCCAACTTTGAATTCGGTTTAATTATTGAGATAGAGCCACGACTAAAACGGCTTTCCTTTTAAAAATCGGTTCAGTTTTGACAAAGTTATAGGTTCGGAAAGTTTGGAAATAGTTATAGGTTCGAAAAGTTTTGACAAAGTTATAGGTTCGGAAAAAATTGACAAAGTTATAGGCTCGGAAAGTTTTAAAATAAATTTAAAAAAAAAAACTTTTTCAACTATGAATGCGGTTTAATTATTGAGATCAAGCCACGACTTAAACGCCTTTCCATTTGAAAATCGGTGAGTTTTAACAAAGTTATAGGTTCGGAAAGTTTTGACAAAGTTATAGGTTCGGAAATTTTGACAAAGTTATAGGTTCGGAAAAAATTTACAAAGTTATAGGTTCGGAAAGTTTTGTCATAAATTTCGAAAAAAAAAAACACATTTCCAACTATGAAAGCAGTATAATTATTGAGAACGAGCCACGACTAAAACGCATTTTCTTTTGGAAATCGGTTCAGCTTTGACAAAGTTATAAGTTCGGAAAGTTTTAAATAAAGTTATAAGTTCGGAAAATTTTGAAAAAGTTATATGTTCGGAAAGCTTTAACATGTATTTAAAAAAAAAAAAACATTTTCAACTATGAATGCGGTTTAATTATTGAGATCGAGCCACGACTTAAACGCCTTTCCTTTTGAAAATCGGTTCAGTTTTGACAAAGTTATAGGTTCGGAAAGTTTTGACAAAGTTATAGGTTCGGAAAAATTTAATAAAGTTATAAGTTCTGAAAGTTTTGTCATAAATTTCGAAAAAAAAAACATTTCCAACTATGAATGCGGATTATTTACTGATATCGAGCCACGACTAAAACGCCTTTCCTTTTAAAAATCGGTTCAGTTTTGACAAAGTTATAGGTTCGGAAAGTTTTGACATAGTTATACGTTCGGAAAGTTTTGACAAAGTTATAGGTTCAGAAAGTTTTAACATGAATTTAAAAAAAAAAAACATTTTCAACTATGAATGCGGATTATTTATTGATACCGAGCCACGACTAAAACGCCTTTCCTTTTAAAAATCGGTTCAGTTTTGACAAAGATAGAGGTTCAGAAAGTTTTGACATAGTTATAGGTTCGGAAAGTTTTAACATGAATTTAAAAAAAAAAAAACATTTCCAACTATGAATTCGGTTTATTTCTTGAGATCGAGCCACGACTAAAACGCCTTTCCTTTTGAAAATCGGTTCAGTTTTGACAAAATTATATGTTCGGAAAGTTTTGACAAAGTTATAGGTTCGGAAAAAATTGACAAAGTTATAGGTTCCGAAAATTTTGTCACAAATTTCGAAAAAAAAAGAAACACATTTCCAACTATGAAATCAGTATAATTATTGAGAACGACCCACGACTAAAACGCATTTTCTTTTGGAAATCGGTTCAGTTTTGACAAAGTTATAGGTTCGGAAAGTTTTGAAAAAAGTTATAATTTCGGAAAGTTTTGAAAAAGTTATATGTTCGGAAAGTTTTAACATGAATTTAAAAAAAAAAAAAACATTTCCAACTATGAATGCGGTTTAATTATTGAGATCGAGCCACGACTTAAACGCCTTTCCTTTTGAAAATCGGTTCAGTTTTGACAAAGTTAGAGGTTCAGAAAGTTTTGACATAGTTATAGGTTCGGAAACTTTTTGACATAAATTTCGGAAAAAAAAAACCATTTCCAACTATGAATTCGGTTTATTTCTTGAGATCGAGCCACGACTAAAACGCCTTTCCTTTTAAAAATCGGTTCAGTTTTGTCAAAATTTTATGTTCGGAAAGTTTTGACAAAGTTATAGGTTCGGAAAAAATTGACAAAGTTATAGGTTCCGAAAATTTTGTCACAAATTTCGAAAAAAAAAGAAACACATTTCCAACTATGAAATCAGTATAATTATTGAGAACGACCCACGACTAAAACGCATTTTCTTTTGGAAATCGGTTCAGTTTTGACAAAGTTATAGGTTCGGAAAGTTTTAAAAAAAGTTATAATTTCGGAAAGTTTTGAAAAAGTTATATGTTCGGAAAGTTTTAACATGAATTTCGAAAATAAAAAAAAACATTTTCATCTATGAATTCGGTTTAATTATAGAGATCGAGCCACGACTAAAACGCCTTTCCTTTTGAATACCGGCTCAGTTTTGACACAGTTACAGCTTCGGAAAGCTTTGACATAGTTATAGGTTCGGAAAGTTTTGACAATGTTATAGGTTCGAAAGTTTAAACATGAATTTCGAAAAAAAAGCATTTCCAACTATGATTGCGGTTGAATTATTGAGATCGAGCCACGACTAAAACGCCTTTCCTTTTTAAAATCGGTTTAGTTTTGACAAAGGTATAGGTTCGGAAAGTTTTAACAAAGCTATAGGTTCGGAAAGTTTTGACATAGTTACATGTTAGGAAAGTTTTGACAAAGTTATAGGTTCGGAAAGTTTTAACATGAATTTCGAAAAAAAAAACATTTCCAACTATGAATGCGGTTGAATTATTGAGATCGAGCCACGACTAAAACGCCTTTCCTTTTTAAAATCGGTTCAGTTGTGACAAAGTTATAGGTTCGGAAAGTTTTACATAGGTATAGGTTCGGAAAGTTTTGACATGAAGTTCGAAAAAAAAAACATTTTCATCTATGAATTCGGTTTAATTATTGAGATCGAGCCACGACTAAAACGCCTTCCCTTTTGAAAATCGGTTCAGTTTTGACAAAGTTATAGGTTCGGAAAGTTTTGACAAAATTATATGTTCGGAAAGTTTTGTCAAAGTTATAGGTTCGGAAAAAATTGACAAAGTTATAGGTTCGGAAAGTTTTGTCATAAATTTCGAAAACAAAAAGCACATTTCCAACTATGAAATCAGTATAATTATTGAGAACGTGCCACGACTAAAACGCATTTTCTTTTGGAAATCGGTTCAGTTTTGACAAAGTTATAGGTTCGGAAAGTTTTGACATAGTTATAGGTTCGGAAAGTTTTGACATGAAGTTCGAAAAAAAAACATTTTCATCTATGAATTCGGTTTAATTATTGGAATCGAGCCACGACTAAAACGCCTTCCCTTTTGAAAATCGGTTCAGTTTTGACAAAGTTATAGGTTCGGAAAGTTTTGACAAAATTATATGTTCGGAAAGTTTTGTCAAAGTTATAGGTTCGGAAAAAATTGACAAAGTTATAGGTTCGGAAAGTTTTGTCATAAATTTCGAAAACAAAAAGCACATTTCCAACTATGAAATCAGTATAATTATTGAGAACGTGCCACGACTAAAACGCATTTTCTTTTGGAAATCGGTTCAGTTTTGACAAAGTTATAGGTTCGGAAAGTTTTGACATAGTTATAGGTTCGGAAAGTTTTGACATGAAGTTCGAAAAAAAAAACATTTTCATCTATGAATTCGGTTTAATTATTGGAATCGAGCCACGACTAAAACGCCTTCCCTTTTTGAAAATCGGTTCAGTTTTGACAAAGTTATAGGTTCGGAAAGTTTTGACAAAATTATATGTTCGGAAAATTTTGTCAAAGTTATAGGTTCGGAAAAAATTGACAAAGTTATAGGTTCGGAAAGTTTTGTCATAAATTTCGAAAAAAAAAAAACACATTTCCAACTATGAAATGAGTATAATTATTGAGAACGTGCCACGACTAAAACGCATTTTCTTTTGGAAATCGGTTCAGTTTTGACAAAGTTATAGGTTCGGAAAGTTTTGACATAGTTATAGGTTCGGAAAGTTTTGACATGTAGTTCGAAAAAAAAAACATTTTCATCTATGAATTCGGTTTAATTATTGAGATCGAGCCACGACTAAAACGCCTTTCCTTTTAAAACTCGGTGCAGCTTTGACAAAGTTATAGGTTCGGTAAGTTTGGAAATAGTTATAGGTTCGAAAAGTTTTGACAAACTTATAGGTTCGGAAAAAATTGACAAAGTTATAGGTTCGGAAAGTTTTAACTTGAATTTAAAAAAAAAAACTTTTTCAACTATGAATGCGGTTTAATTATTGAGATCGAGCCACGACTAAAACGCCTTTTCTTTTGAAAATAGGTTCAGTTTTGACAAAGTTATAGGTTCGGAAAGTTTGGACAAAGTTATAGGTTCGGAAAGTTTTAACATGAATATCGAAAAAAAAAAAAACATTTCCAACTATGAATGCGGTTTAATTATTGAGATCGAGCCACGACTAAAACGCATTTTCTTTTGAAAATCGGTTCAGTTTTGACAAAGTTATAGGTTCGGAAAGTTTGGACAAAGTTATAGGTTCGGAAAAATTTAATAAAGTTATAAGTTCGGAAAGTTTTGTCATAAATTTCGAAAAAAAAAAAAATTTCAACTATGAATGCGGTTAAATTATTGAGATCGATCCACGACTAAAACGACTTTCCTTTTGAAAATCGGTTCAGTTTTTACAAAGTTATAGGTTCGGAAAGTTTTGACAAAGTTACATGTTAGGAAAGTTCTGACAAAGTTATAAGTTCGGAAAGTTTTAACATGAATTTCGAAAAAAAAAACATTTCCATCTGTGAATTCGGTTTAATTATTGAGATCGAGCCACGACTAAAACGCCTTCCCTTTTGAAAATCGGTTCAGTTTTGACAAATTTTTAGGTTCGGAAAGTTTTGACATAGTTATAGGTTCGGAAAGTTTTGACAAAGTTATAGGTTTGGAAAGTTTTAACATGAATTTCGAAAAAAAAAACATTTCCATCTATGAATTCGGTTTAATTATTAAGATCGAGCCACGACTAAAACGCCTTCCCTTTTGAAAATCGGTTCAGTTTTGACAAATTTATAGGTTCGGAAAGTTTTGACATAGTTATAGGTTCGGAAAGTTTTGACAAAGTTATAGGTTCGGAAAGTTTTAACATGAATTTCGAAAAAAAAAACATTTCCAACTATGAATTCGGTTTAATTATTGAGATCGAGCCAGGACTAAAACGCCTTTCCTTTTGAAAATCGGTTCAGTTTTTACAAAGTTATAGGTTCGGAAAGTTTTGACAAAGTTATAGGTTCGTAAAGTTTTGACATGAATTTCGAAAAAAAAAAAAAAAACATTTCCAGCTATGATTTTGGTTTATTTATTGAGATCGAGCCACGACTAAAACGCCTTTCCTCTTAAAAATCGGTTCAGTTGTGACAAAGTTATAGGTTCGGAAAGTTTTGACATAGTTAAACGTTCGGAAAGTTTTGACAAAGTTATAGGTTCGGAAAGTTTTAACATGAATTTCGAAAAAAAAAACATTTCCATCTATGAATTCGGTTTAATTATTGAGATCGAGCCACGACTAAAACGCCTTCCCCATTGAAAATCGGTTCAGTTTTGACATAGTTATAGGTTCGGAAAGTTTTAACATGAATTTCGAAAAAATAAAAACATTTTCAACTATGAATTCGGCTTAATTATTGAGATCGAGCCACGACTAAAACGACTTTCCTTTTGAAAATCGGTTCAGTTTTTACAAAGTTATAGGTTCGGAAAGTTTTGACATAGTTACATGTTAGGAAAGTTTTGACAAAGTTATAGGTTCGGAAAGTTTTAACATGAATTTCGAAAAAAAAAAAACATTTCCAACTATGAATGCGGTTTAATTATTAAGATCGAGCCACGACTAAAACGCCTTTCCTTTTAAAACTCGTTTCGGTTTTGACAAAGTTATAGGTTCGGAAAGTTTTTACAAAGTTATAGGTTCGGAAAGTTTTAACATGAATTTCGAAAAAAAAAAAACATTTCCAGCTATGATTTCGGTTTAATTATTGAGATCGAGCCACGACTAAAACGCCTTTCCTCTTGAAAATCGGTTTAGTTGTGACAAAGTTATAGGTTCGGAAAGTTTTGACATAGTTATAGGTTCGGAAAGTTTTGACATGAAGTTCGAAAAAAAAAACATTTTCATCTATGAATTATTGAGATCGAGCCACGACTAAAACGCCTTCCCTTTTGAAAATCGGTTCAGTTTTGACAAAGTTATAGGTTCGGAAAGTTTTGACAAAATTATATGTTCGGAAAGTTTTGTCAAAGTTATAGGTTCGGAAAAAATTGACAAAGTTATAGGTTCGGAAAGTTTTGTCATAAATTTCGAAAAAAAAAACACATTTCCAACTATGAAATCAGTATAATTATTGAGAACGTGCCACGACTAAAACGCATTTTCTTTTGGAAATCGGTTCAGTTTTGACAAAGTTATAGGTTCGGAATGTTTGGACAAAGTTATAGGTTCGGAAACCTTTAACATGAATTTCGAAAAAAAAAAAACATTTCCAGCTATGATTTCGGTTTAATTATTGAGATCGAGCCACGACTAAAACGCCTTTCCTCTTGAAAATCGGTGCAGCTTTGACAAAGTTATAGGTTCGGAAAGTTTGGAAATAGTTATAGGTTCGAAAAGTTTTGACAAACTTATAGGTTCGGAAAAAATTGACAAAGTTATAGGTTCGGAAAGTTTTAACTTGAATTTAAAAAAAAAAACTTTTTCAACTATGAATGCGGTTTAATTATTGAGATCAAGCCACGACTTAAACGCTTTTCCAATTGAAAATCGGTTCAGTTTTGACAAAGTTATAGGTTCGGAAAGTTTAGACATAGTTATAGGTTCGGAAAGTTTTAACATGAATTTCGAAAAAAAAACATTTCCATCTATGAATTCGGCTTAATTATTGAGATCGAGCCAGGACTAAAACGCCTTTCCTTTTGAAAATCGGTTCAGTTTTTACAAAGTTATAGGTTCGGAAAGTTTTGACAAAGTTATAGGTTCGGAAAGTTTTGACATGAATTTCGAAAAAAAAAAAAAACATTTCCAGCTATGATTTCGGTTTAATTATTGAGATCGAGCCACGACTAAAACGCCTTTCCTCTTGAAAATCGGTTCAGTTGTGACAAAGTTATAGGTTCGGAAAGTTTTGACATAGTTATACGTTCGGAAAGTTTTGACAAAGTTATAGGTTCGGAAAGTTTTAACATGAATTTCGAAAAAAAAAAACATTTCCATCTATGAATTCGGTTTAATTATTGAGATCGAGCCACGACTAAAACGCCTTTTCCATTGAAAATCGGTTCAGTTTTGACATAGTTATAGGTTCGGAAAGTTTTAACATGAATTTCGAAAAAATAAAAACATTTTCAACTATGAATTCGGCTTAATTATTGAGATCGAGCCACGACTAAAACGACTTTCCTTTTGAAAATCGGTTCAGTTTTTACAAAGTTATAGGTTCGGAAAGTTTTGACATAGTTAAATGTTAGGAAAGTTTTGACAAAGTTATAGGATCGGAAAGTTTTAACATGAATTTCGAAAAAAAAAAACATTTCCAACTATGAATGCGGTTTAATTATTGAGATCGAGCCACGACTAAAACGCCTTTCCTTTTAAAACTCGTTTCGGTTTTGACAAAGTTATAGGTTCGGAAAGTTTTGACAAAGTTATAGGTTCGGAAAGTTTTAACATGAATTTCGAAAAAAAAAAAACATTTCCAGCTATGATTTCGGTTTAATTATTGAGATCGAGCCACGACTAAAACGCCTTTGTTTTAAAAAATCGGTTCAGTTGTGACAAAGTTATAGGTTCGGAAAGTTTTGACATAGTTATACGTTCGGAAAGTTTTGACATGAAGTTCGAAAAAAAAAACATTTTCATCTATGAATTCGGTTTAATTATTGAGATCGAGCCACGACTAAAACGCCTTCCCTTTTGAAAATCGGTTTAGTTTTGACAAAGTTATAGGTTCGGAAAGTTTTGACAAAATTATATGTTCGGAAAGTTTTGTCAAAGTTATAGGTTCGGAAAAAATTGACAAAGTTATAGGTTCGGAAAGTTTTGTCATAAATTTCGAAAAAAAAAACACATTTCCAACTATGAAATCAGTATAATTATTGAGAACGTGCCACGACTAAAACGCATTTTCTTTTGGAAATCGGTTCAGTTTTGACAAAGTTATAGGTTCGGAATGTTTGGACAAAGTTATAGGTTCGGAAAGCTTTAACATGAATTTCAAAAAAAAAAACATTTCCAACTATGAATGCGGTTTAATTATTGAGATAGAGCCACGACTAAAACGCCTTTCCTTTTAAAAATCGGTGCAGCTTTAACAAAGTTATAGGTTCGGAAAGTTTGGAAATAGTGATAGGTTCGAAAAGTTTTGACAAACTTATAGGTTCGGAAAAAATTGACAAAGTTATAGGTTCGGAAAGTTTTAACTTGAATTTAAAAAAAAAAACTTTTTCAACTATGAATGCGGTTTAATTATTGAGATCAAGCCACGACTTAAACGCTTTTCCAATTGAAAATCGGTGAGTTTTGACAAAGTTATAGGATCGGAAAGTTATGATATAGTTATAGGTTCAAAAAGTTTTGACAAAGTTATAGGTTCGGAAAGTTTTAACATGAATATCGAAAAAAAAAAAAAACATTTCCAACTATGAATGCGGTTAAATTATTGAGATCGAGCCACGACTAAAACGACTTTCCTTTTGAAAATCGGTTCAGTTTTTACAAAGTTATAGGTTCGGAAAGTTTTGACATAGTTATAGGTTCGGAAAGTTTTGACAAAGTTATAGGTTCGGAAAGTTTTAACATGAATTTCAAAAAAAAAAACATTTCCATCTATGAATTCGGTTTAATTATTGAGATCGAGCCACGACTAAAACGCCTTCCCTTTTGAAAATCGGAAAGTTTTGACAAAGTTATAGGTTCGGAAAGTTTTGACATGAATTTCGAAAAAAAAAAAAACATTTCCAGCTATGATTTCGGTTTAATTATTGAGATCGAGCCACGACTAAAACGCCTTTCCTTTTGAAAATCGGTTCAGTTGTGACAAACTTATAGGTTCGGAAAGTTTTGACATAGTTATACGTTCGGAAAGTTTTGACAAAGTTATAGGTTCGGAAAGTTTTAACATGAATTTCGAAAAAAAAAAACATTTCCATCTATGAGTTTGGTTTAATTATTGAGATCGAGCCACGACTAAAACGCCTTCCCCATTGAAAATCGGTTCAGTTTTGACATAGTTATAGGTTCGGAAAGTTTTAACATGAATTTCGAAAAAATAAAAACATTTTCAACTATGAATTCGGCTTAATTATTGAGATCGAGCCACGACTAAAACGCCTTTCCTTTTGAAAATCGGTTCAGTTTTGACAAAATTATATGTTCGGAAAGTTTTGACAAAGTTATAGGTTCGGAAAAAATTTACAAAGTTATAGGTTCGGAAAGTTTTGTCATAAATTTCGAAAAAAAAAAAACATTTCCAACTATGAAATCAGTATAATTATTGAGAACGTGCCACGACTAAAACGCATTTTCTTTTGGAAATCGGTTCAGTTTTGACAAAGTTATAGGTTCGGAAAGTTTGGACATAGTTATAGGTTCGAAAAGTTTTGACAATGTTATAAGTTCGGAAAGTTTTAACATGAATTTGGAAAAAAAAAAAACATTTCCAACTATGAATTCGGTTTAATTATTGATTTAGAGCCACGACTAAAACGCATTTCCTTTTAAAAATCGGTGAAGTTTTGACAAAGTTATGGGTTTGGAAAGTTTGGAAATAGTTATAGGTTCGAAAAGTTTTGACAAAGTTATAGGTTCGGAAAAAATTGACAAAGTTATAGGTTCGGAAAAGTTATAGGTTCGAAAAAAAACATTTTCAACTATGAATGCGGTTTAATTATTAAGATCGAGCCACGACTAAAACGCCTTCCCTTTTGAAAATCGGTTCAGTTTTGACAAATTTATAGGTTCGAAAAGTTTTGACATAGTTTTAGGTTCGGAAAGTTTTGACAAAGTTATAGGTTCGGAAAGTTTTAACATGAATTTCGAAAAAAAAACATTTCCATCTATGAATTCGGTTTAATTAATGAGATCGAGCCACGACTAAAACGCCTTCCCTTTTGAAAATCGGTTCAGTTTTGACAAATTTATAGGTTCGGAAAGTTTTGACATAGTTATAGGTTCGGAAAGTTTTGACATAGTTAGAGGCTCAGAAAGTTTTGACATGAATTTCGAAAAAAAAACCATTTCCAACTATGAATGCGGTTTATTTATTGAGATCGAGCCACGACTAAAACGCCTTTCCTATTGAAAATCGGTTCAGTTTTGACAAAGTTATAGGTTCGGAAAGTTTTAAAAAAGTTATAATTTCGGAAGGTTTTGAAAATGTTATATGTTCGGAAAGTTTTAACATGAATTTAAAAAAAAGAAAACATTTCCAACTATTAATGCGGTTTAATTATTGAGATCGAGCCACGACTAAACGCCTTTCCTTTTGAAAATCGGTTCAGTTTTGACAAAGTTATAGGTTCGGAAAGTTTTGACAAAGTTATAGGTTCGGAAAAAATTGACAAAGTTATAGGTTCGGAAAGTTTTAACATGAATTTCGAAAAAAAATAAAAACATTTTCAACTATAAATTCGGTTTAATTATTGAGATCGAGCCACGACTAAAATGCCTTTCCTTTTGAAAATCGGTTCAGTTTTGACAAAGTTATGGGTTCGGAAAGTTTTGACATAGTTATAGGTTCGGAAAATTTTGACATGAATTTCGAAAAAAAAAAAACCATTTCCAACTATGAGTGCGGTTTATTTATTGAGATCGAGCCACGACTAAAACGCCTTTCCTTTTGAAAATCAGTTCAGTTTTGACAAAATTATATGTTCGGAAAGTTTTCACAAAGTTATAGGTTCGGAAAAAATTGACAAAGTTATAGGTTCGGAAAGTTATGTCATAAATTTCGAAAAAAAAAAAAACACATTTCCAAATATGAAATCAGTATATTTATTGGGAACGAGCCACGACTAAAACGCATTTCGTTTTGAAAATCGGTTCAGTTTTGACAAAGTTATGGGTTCGGAAAGTTTTGACATAGTTATAGGTTCGGAAAGTTTTGTCGTAAATTTCGAAAAAAAAAAACCACATTTCCAACTATAAAATCAGTATAATTATTGGGAACGAGCCACGACTAAAACGCATTTTCTTTTGGAAATAGGTTCAGCTTTGACAAAGTTATAGGTTCGGAATGTTTTATAAAACGTTATAAGTTCGGAAAGTTTTAAAAAAATATTGGTTCGGAAAGTTTTCACAGGAATTTCGAAAAAAAAAACATTTCCAACTATGAATTCGGTTTATTTCTTGAGATCGAGCCACGACTTAAACGCCTTTCCTTTTGAAAATCGGTTCAGTTTTGACAAAGTTATATGTTCGGAAAATTTTGACAAAGTTATAGGTTCGGAAAAATTTAATAAAGTTATAAGTTCGGAAAGTTTTGTCATAAATTTCGAAAAAAAAACATTTCCAACTATGAATGAGGTTTAATTATTGAGATCGAGCCACGACTAAAACCCCTTTCCTTTTGAAAATCGGTCCAGTTTTGACAAAGTTATGGGTTCGGAAAGTTTTGACATAGTTATAGGTTCGGAAAGTTTTGTCATAAATTTCGAAAAAAAAAAACACATTTCCAACTATGAAATCAGTATAATTATTGAGAACGAGCCACGACTAAAACGCATTTTCTTTTGGAAATCGGTTCAGTTTTGACAAAGTTATGGGTTCGGAAAGTTTTGACATAGTTATAGGTTCGGAAAGTTTTAAAAAATTATAGGTTCGGAAAGTTTTGACATGAATTTCGAAAAAAAAAAACATTTCCAACTATGAATGCGGTTTATTTATTGAGATCGAGCCACGACTAAAACGCCTTTCCTTTTGAAAATCGGTTCAGTTTTGACAAAGTTATAGGTTCGGAAAGTTTTGACAAAGTTATAGGTTCGGAAAAATTTGACAAAGTTATAGGTTCGGAAAGTTTTGTCATAAATTTCGAAAAAAAAAAACATTTCCAACTATGAATGCGGTTTAATTATTGAGATCGAGCCACGACTAAAACCCCTTTCCTTTTGAAAATCGGTTCAGTTTTGACAAAGTTATAGGTTCGGAAAGTTTTGACATAGTTATAGGTTCGGAAAGTTTTGAAAAAATATAGTTCGGAAAGTTTACATGAATTTCGAAAAAAAAAACATTTCCAACTATGAATTCGGTTTAATTATTGAGATCGAGCCACGACTAAAACGCCTTTCCTTTTGAAAATCGGTTCAGTTTTGACAAAGTTATAGGTTCGGAAAGTTTTGACAAAGTTATAGGTTCGGAAAAAATTAACAAAGTTATAGGTTCGGAAAGTTTTGACATAAATTTCGAAAAAAAAAACACATTTCCAACTATGAATTCGGTTTAATTATTGAGAACGAGCCACGACTAAAACGCATTTTCTTTTGAAAATCGGTTCAGTTTTGACAAAGTTATAGGTTCGGAAAGTTTGGACAAAGTTATAGGTTCGGAAAGTTTTGACAAAGTTATAGGTTCGGAAAGTTTTACATGAATTTAAAAAAAAAAACATTTCCAACTATGAATGCGGTTTAATTATTGAGATCGAGCCACGACTAAAACGCCTTTCCTTTTGAAAATCGGTTCAGTTTTGACAAAGTTATAGGTTCGGAAAGTTTTGACAAAGTTATAGGTTCGGAAAGTTTTGACAAAGTTATAGGTTCGGAAAGTTTTACATGAATTTAAAAAAAAAAACATTTCCAACTATGAATGCGGTTTAATTATTGAGATCGAGCCACGACTAAAACGCCTTTCCTTTTGAAAATCGGTTCAGTTTTGACAAAGTTATAGGTTCGGAAAGTTTTGACAAAGTTATAGGTTCGGAAAAAATTGACAAAGTTATAGGTTCGGAAAGTTTGACATAGTTATAGGTTCGGAAATTTTGACATGAATTTAAAAAAAAACATTTCCAACTATGAATGCGGTTTAATTATTGAGATCGAGCCACGACTAAAACGCCTTTCCTTTTGAAAATCGGTTCAGTTTTGACAAAGTTATAGGTTCGGAAAGTTTTGACATAGTTATAGGTTCGGAAAATTTTGACAAAGTTATAGGTTCGGAAAGTTTTAACATGAATTTCGAAAAAAAAAAAAAACATTTCCAACTATGAATCGGTTTAATTATTGAGATCGAGCCACGACTAAAACGCCTTTCCTTTTGAAAATCGGTTCAGTTTTGACAAAGTTATAGGTTCGGAAAGTTTTGACATAGTTATAGGTTCGGAAAAAGTTATAGTTCGAAAATTTCATGAATTTCGAAAAAAAAAAAACATTTCCAACTATGAATTCGGTTTAATTATTGAGATCGAGCCACGACTTAAACGCCTTTCCTTTTGAAAATCGGTTCAGTTTTGACAAAGTTATAGGTTCGGAAAGTTTTGACAAAGTTATAGGTTCGAAAAATTGACAAAGTTATAGGTTCGGAAAGTTTTGTCATAAATTTCGAAAAAAAAAACATTTCCAACTATGAATGCGGTTTAATTATTGAGATCGAGCCACGACTAAAACGCCTTTCCTTTTGAAAATCGGTTCAGTTTTGACAAAGTTATAGGTTCGGAAAGTTTTGACAAAGTTATAGTTCGAAAGTTTTGAAAATATGTTCGGAAAGTTTTAACATGAATTTCGAAAAAAAAAACATTTCCAACTATGAATTCGGTTTAATTATTGAGATCGAGCCACGACTAAAACGCCTTTCCTTTTGAAAATCGGTTCAGTTTTGACAAAGTTATAGGTTCGGAAAGTTTTGACAAAGTTATAGGTTCGGAAAATTTAACAAAGTTATAGGTTCGGAAAGTTTTGACATAAATTTCGAAAAAAAAAACATTTCCAACTATGAATGCGGTTTAATTATTGAGATCGAGCCACGACTAAAACGCCTTTCCTTTTGAAAATCGGTTCAGTTTTGACAAAGTTATAGGTTCGGAAAGTTTTGACAAAGTTATAGGTTCGGAAAGTTTTAAAGTTATAAGTTCGGAAAGTTTTGTCATAAATTTCGAAAAAAAAAAACACATTTCCAACTATGAATGCGGTTTAATTATTGAGATCGAGCCACGACTAAAACGCATTTTCTTTTGAAAATCGGTTCAGTTTTGACAAAGTTATAGGTTCGGAAAGTTTTGACATAGTTATAGGTTCGGAAAGTTTTGACAAAATTATAGGTTCGGAAAGTTTTAACATGAATTTCGAAAAAAAAAACCATTTCCAACTATGAATGCGGTTTAATTATTGAGATCGAGCCACGACTAAAACGCCTTTCCTTTTGAAAATCGGTTCAGTTTTGACAAAGTTATAGGTTCGGAAAGTTTTGACATAGTTATAGGTTCGGAAAAAATTGACAAAGTTATAGGTTCGGAAAGTTTTGACATAAATTTCGAAAAAAAAAAAACATTTCCAACTATGAATCGGTTTATTTATTGAGATCGAGCCACGACTAAAACGCCTTTCCTTTTGAAAATCGGTTCAGTTTTGACAAAGTTATAGGTTCGGAAAGTTTTGACATAGTTATAGGTTCGGAAAGTTTTGACAAAGTTATAAGTTCGGAAAGTTTTGACATGAATTTCGAAAAAAAAAAAACATTTCCAACTATGAATGCGGTTTAATTATTGAGATCGAGCCACGACTAAAACGCCTTTCCTTTTGAAAATCGGTTCAGTTTTGACAAAGTTATGGGTTCGGAAAGTTTTGAAATAATTATAGGTTCGGAAAGTTTTGACAAAGTTATAGGTTCGGAAAAAATTGACAAAGTTATAGGTTCGGAAAGTTTTATCATAAATTTCGAAAAAAAAAAACATTTTCAACTATGAATTCGGTTTAATTATTGAGATCGAGCCACGACTAAAACGCCTTTCCTTTTGAAAATCGGTTCAGTTTTGACAAAGTTATAGGTTCGGAAAGTTTTGACATAGTTATAGGTTCGGAAAATTTTGACAAAGTTATAGGTTCGGAAAGTTTTAACATGAATTTCGAAAAAAAAAACATTTCCATCTATGAATTCGGTTTAATTAATGAGATCGAGCCACGACTAAAACGCCTTCCCTTTTGAAAATCGGTTCAGTTTTGACAAATTTATAGGTTCGGAAAGTTTTGACATAGTTATAGGTTCGGAAAGTTTTGACATAGTTAGAGGCTCAGAAAGTTTTGACATGAATTTCGAAAAAAAACCCATTTCCAACTATGAATGCGGTTTATTTATTGAGATCGAGCCACGACTAACACGCCTTTCCTATTGAAAATCGGTTCAGTTTTGACAAAGTTATAGGTTCGGAAAGTTTTAAAAAAGTTATAATTTCGGAAGGTTTTGAAAATGTTATATGTTCGGAAAGTTTTAACATGAATTTAAAAAAAAGAAAACATTTCCAACTATGAATGCGGTTTATTTATTGAGATCGAGCCACGACTAACACGCCTTTCCTATTGAAAATCGGTTCAGTTTTGACAAATTTATAGGTTCGGAAAGTTTTGACATAGTTTTAGGTTCGGAAAAAATTGACAAAGTTATAGGTTCGGAAAGTTTTAACATGAATTTCGAAAAAAAATAAAAACATTTTCAACTATAAATTCGGTTTAATTATTGAGATCGAGCCACGACTAAAATGCCTTTCCTTTTGAAAATCGGTTCAGTTTTGACAAAGTTATGGGTTCGGAAAGTTTTGACATAGTTATAGGTTCGGAAAATTTTGACATGAATTTCGAAAAAAAAAAAACCATTTCCAACTATGAGTGCGGTTTATTTATTGAGATCGAGCCACGACTAAAACGCCTTTCCTTTTGAAAATCGGTTCAGTTTTGACAAAATTATATGTTCGGAAAGTTTTCACAAAGTTATAGGTTCGGAAAAAATTGACAAAGTTATAGGTTCGGAAAGTTATGTCATAAATTTCGAAAAAAAAAAAACACATTTCCAAATATGAAATCAGTATATTTATTGGGAACGAGCCACGACTAAAACGCATTTCGTTTTGAAAATCGGTTCAGTTTTGACAAAGTTATGGGTTCGGAAAGTTTTGACATAGTTATAGGTTCGGAAAGTTTTGTCGTAAATTTCGAAAAAAAAAAAACACATTTCCAACTATAAAATCAGTATAATTATTGGGAACGAGCCACGACTAAAACGCATTTTCTTTTGGAAATAGGTTCAGCTTTGACAAAGTTATAGGTTCGGAATGTTTTATAAAACGTTATAAGTTCGGAAAGTTTTAAAAAAATATTGGTTCGGAAAGTTTTCACAGGAATTTCGAAAAAAAAAACATTTCCAACTATGAATTCGGTTTATTTCTTGAGATCGAGCCACGACTTAAACGCCTTTCCTTTTGAAAATCGGTTCAGTTTTGACAAAGTTATATGTTCGGAAAATTTTGACAAAGTTATAGGTTCGGAAAAATTTAATAAAGTTATAAGTTCGGAAAGTTTTGTCATAAATTTCGAAAAAAAAAACATTTCCAACTATGAATGAGGTTTAATTATTGAGATCGAGCCACGACTAAAACGCATTTCGTTTTGAAAATCGGTTCAGTTTTGACAAAGTTATGGGTTCGGAAATTTTTGACATAGTTATAGGTTCGGAAAGTTTTGTCATAAATTTCGAAAAAAAAAAAAACACTTCCAACTATGAAATCAGTATAATTATTGAGAACGAGCCACGACTAAAACCCATTTTCTTTTGGAAATCGGTTCAGCTTTGACAAAGTTATAGGTTCGGAAAGTTTTAAAAAAAGTTATAAGTTCCGAAAGTTTTAAGAAAATATTGGTTCGGAAAGTTTTCACAGGAATTTCGAAAAAAAAATATTTCCAACTATGAATTCGGTTTATTTCTTGAGATCGAGCCACGACTTAAACGCCTTTCCTTTTGAAAATCGGTTCAGTGTTGACAAAGTTATAGGTTCGGAAAGTTTTGACATAGTTATAGGTTCGGAAAGTTTTGACATGAATTTCGAAAAAAAAAACCATTTCCAACTATGAATTCGGTTTATTTCTTGAGATCGAGCCACGACTAAAACGCCTTTCCTTTTGAAAATCGGTTCAGTTTTGACAAAATTATATGTTCGGAAAGTTTTGACAAAGTTATAGGTTCGGAAAAAATTTACAAAGTTATAGGTTCGGAAAGTTTTGTCATAAATTTCGAAAAAAAAAAAAACATTTCCAACTATGAAATCAGTATAATTATTGAGAACGTGCCACGACTAAAACGCATTTTCTTTTGGAAATCGGTTCAGTTTTGACAAAGTTATAGGTTCGGAAAGTTTGGACATAGTTATAGGTTCGAAAAGTTTTGACAATGTTATAAGTTCGGAAAGTTTTAACATGAATTTGGAAAAAAAAAAACATTTCCAACTATGAATTCGGTTTAATTATTGATTTAGAGCCACGACTAAAACGCATTTCCTTTTAAAAATCGGTGAAGTTTTGACAAAGTTATGGGTTTGGAAAGTTTGGAAATAGTTATAGGTTCGAAAAGTTTTGACAAAGTTATAGGTTCGGAAAAAATTGACAAAGTTATAGGTTCGGAAAAGTTATAGGTTCGAAAAAAAACATTTTCAACTATGAATGCGGTTTAATTATTAAGATCGAGCCACGACTAAAACGACTTCCCTTTTGAAAATCGGTTCAGTTTTGACAAATTTATAGGTTCGGAAAGTTTTGACATAGTTTTAGGTTCGGAAAGTTTTGACAAAGTTATAGGTTCGGAAAGTTTTAACATGAATTTCGAAAAAAAAACATTTCCATCTATGAATTCGGTTTAATTAATGAGATCGAGCCACGACTAAAACGCCTTCCCTTTTGAAAATCGGTTCAGTTTTGACAAATTTATAGGTTCGGAAAGTTTTGACATAGTTATAGGTTCGGAAAGTTTTGACATAGTTAGAGGCTCAGAAAGTTTTGACATGAATTTCGAAAAAAAAACCATTTCCAACTATGAATGCGGTTTATTTATTGAGATCGAGCCACGACTAACACGCCTTTCCTATTGAAAATCGGTTCAGTTTTGACAAAGTTATAGGTTCGGAAAGTTTTAAAAAAGTTATAATTTCGGAAGGTTTTGAAAATGTTATATGTTCGGAAAGTTTTAACATGAATTTAAAAAAAAGAAAACATTTCCAACTATGAATGCGGTTTATTTATTGAGATCGAGCCACGACTAACACGCCTTTCCTATTGAAAATCGGTTCAGTTTTGACAAATTTATAGGTTCGGAAAGTTTTGACATAGTTTTAGGTTCGGAAAAAATTGACAAAGTTATAGGTTCGGAAAGTTTTAACATGAATTTCGAAAAAAAATAAAAACATTTTCAACTATAAATTCGGTTTAATTATTGAGATCGAGCCACGACTAAAATGCCTTTCCTTTTGAAAATCGGTTCAGTTTTGACAAAGTTATGGGTTCGGAAAGTTTTGACATAGTTATAGGTTCGGAAAATTTTGACATGAATTTCGAAAAAAAAAAAACCATTTCCAACTATGAGTGCGGTTTATTTATTGAGATCGAGCCACGACTAAAACGCCTTTCCTTTTGAAAATCGGTTCAGTTTTGACAAAATTATATGTTCGGAAAGTTTTCACAAAGTTATAGGTTCGGAAAAAATTGACAAAGTTATAGGTTCGGAAAGTTATGTCATAAATTTCGAAAAAAAAAAAAACACATTTCCAAATATGAAATCAGTATATTTATTGGGAACGAGCCACGACTAAAACGCATTTTGTTTTGAAAATCGGTTCAGTTTTGACAAAGTTATGGGTTCGGAAAGTTTTGACATAGTTATAGGTTCGGAAAGTTTTGTCGTAAATTTCGAAAAAAAAAAAACACATTTCCAACTATAAAATCAGTATAATTATTGGGAACGAGCCACGACTAAAACGCATTTTCTTTTGGAAATAGGTTCAGCTTTGACAAAGTTATAGGTTCGGAATGTTTTATAAAACGTTATAAGTTCGGAAAGTTTTAAAAAAATATTGGTTCGGAAAGTTTTCACAGGAATTTCGAAAAAAAAAACATTTCCAACTATGAATTCGGTTTATTTCTTGAGATCGAGCCACGACTTAAACGCCTTTCCTTTTGAAAATCGGTTCAGTTTTGACAAAGTTATATGTTCGGAAAATTTTGACAAAGTTATAGGTTCGGAAAAATTTAATAAAGTTATAAGTTCGGAAAGTTTTGTCATAAATTTCGAAAAAAAAAACATTTCCAACTATGAATGAGGTTTAATTATTGAGATCGAGCCACGACTAAAACGCATTTCGTTTTGAAAATCGGTTCAGTTTTGACAAAGTTATGGGTTCGGAAATTTTTGACATAGTTATAGGTTCGGAAAGTTTTGTCATAAATTTCGAAAAAAAAAAAACACTTCCAACTATGAAATCAGTATAATTATTGAGAACGAGCCACGACTAAAACCCATTTTCTTTTGGAAATCGGTTCAGCTTTGACAAAGTTATAGGTTCGGAAAGTTTTAAAAAAAGTTATAAGTTCCGAAAGTTTTAAGAAAATATTGGTTCGGAAAGTTTTCACAGGAATTTCGAAAAAAAAATATTTCCAACTATGAATTCGGTTTATTTCTTGAGATCGAGCCACGACTTAAACGCCTTTCCTTTTGAAAATCGGTTCAGTGTTGACAAAGTTATAGGTTCGGAAAGTTTTGACATAGTTATAGGTTCGGAAAAATTTAATAAAGTTATAATTTGGAAAGTTTGGTCATAAATTTCGAAAAAAAAACCATTTCCAACTATGAATGCGGTTTAATTATTGAGATCGAGCCACGACTAAAACCCCTTTCCTTTTGAAAATCGGTCCAGTTTTGACAAAGTTATGGGTTCGGAAAGTTTTGACATAGTTATAGGTTCGGAAAGTTTTGTCATAAATTTCGAAAAAAAAAAACACATTTCCAACTATGAAATCAGTATAATTATTGAGAACGAGCCACGACTAAAACGCATTTTCTTTTGGAAATCGGTTCAGTTTTGACAAAGTTATGGGTTCGGAAAGTTTTGACATAGTTATAGGTTCGGAAAGTTTTGACATGAATTTCGAAAAAAAAAACCATTTCCAACTATGAATTCGGTTTATTTCTTGAGAACGAGCCACGACTAAAACGCATTTTCTTTTGAAAATCGGTTCAGTTTTGACAAAATTATATGTTCGGAAAGTTGTGACAAAGTTATAGGTTCGGAAAAAATTGACAAAGTTATAGGTTCGGAACGTTATGTCATAAATTTCGAAAAAAAAAAAAAAACACATTTCCAACTATGAAATCAGTATAATTATTGAGAACGAGCCACGACTAAAACGCATTTTCTTTTGGAAATCGGTTCAGTTTTGACAAAGTTATAGGTTCGGAAAATTTGGACATAGTTATAGGTTCGAAAAGTTTTGACAAAATTATAGGTTCGGAAAGTTTTAACATGAATTTAAAAAAAAAAAAACAGCTCCAACTATGAATGCGGTTTAATTATTGAGATCGAGTCACGACTAAAACCCCTTTCCTTTTGAAAATCGGTTCAGTTTTGACAAAGTTATAGGTTCGGAAAGTTTTGACATAGTTATAGGTTCGGAAAGTTTTGACATGAATTTCGAAAAAAAAAATCCATATCCAACTATGAATTCGGTTTATTTCTTGAGATCGAGCCACGACTTAAACGCCTTCCTTTTTGAAAATTGGTTCAGTTTTGACAAAGTTGTAGGTTCGGAAAAATTTTATAAAGTTATAAGTTCGGAAAGTTTTGTCATAAATTTCGAAAAAAAAAACATTTCCAACTATGAATGCGGGTTAATTATTGAGATCGAGCCACGACTTAAACGCCTTTCCTTTTGAAAATCGGTTCAGTTTTGACAAAGTTATAGGTTCGGAAAAAATTGACAAAGTTATAGGTTCGGAAAGTTTTGTCATAAATTTCGAAAAAAAAAAAAACACATTTCCAACTATGAAATCAGTATAATTATTGAGAACGAGCCACGACTAAAACGCATTTTCTTTTGGAAATCGGTTCAACTTTGACAATGTTATAGGTTCGGAAAGTTTTAAAAAAAGTTATAAGTTTGGAAAGTTTTAAAAAAATATTGGTTCGGAAAGTTTTCACAGGAATTTCGAAAAAAAAACATTTCCAACTATGAATGCGGGTTAATTATTGAGATCGAGCCACGACTTAAACGCCTTCCTTTTGAAAATCGGTTCAGTTTTGACAAAAATCGGTTCAGTTTTGACAAAGTTATAGGTTCGGAAAAAATTGACAAAGTTATAGGTTCGGAAAGTTTTGTCATAAATTTCGAAAAAAAAAAACACATTTCCAACTATGAAATCAGTATAATTATTGAGAACGAGCCACGACTAAAACGCATTTTCTTTTGGAAATCGGTTCAGCTTTGACAAAGTTATAGGTTCGGAAAGTTTTAGACAAAGTTATAGGTTCGGAAAGTTTTAAAAAAATTATTGGTTCGGAAAGGTTTCACAGGAATTTCGAAAAAAAAACATTTCCAACTATGAATGCGGGTTAATTATTGAGATCGAGCCACGACTTAAACGGCCTTTCCTTTTGAAAATCGGTTCAGTTTTGACAAAGTTATAGGTTCGGAAAGTTTTGACAAAGTCATAGGTTCGGAAAAAATTGACAAAGTTATAGGTTCGGAAAGTTTTGTCATAAATTTGGAAAAAAAAAAACACATTTCCAACTATGAAATGCGGTTTAATTATTGAGATCGAGCCACGACTAAAACGCCTTTCCTTTTGGAAATCGATTCAGTTTTGACAAAGTTATAGGTTCGGAAAGTTTGGACATAGTTATAGGTTCGAAAAGTTTTGACATAGTTATAGGTTCGGAAAGTTTTGACATGAATTTAAAAAAAAAAACATTTCCAACTATGAATGCGGTTTAATTATTGAGATCGAGCCACGACTAAAACGCCTTTCCTTTTGAAAATCGGTTCAGTTTTGACAAAGTTATAGGTTCGGAAAGTTTTAAAAAAGTTATAATTTCGGAAAGTTTTGAAAAAGTTATATGTTCGGAAAGTTTTAACATGAATTTAAAAAAAAAAAACATTTCCAACTATGAATGCGGTTTAATTATTGAGATCGAGCCACGACTTAAACGCCTTTCCGTTTGAAAATCGGTTCAGTTTTGACAAAGTTATAGGTTCGGAAAGTTTTGTCAAAGTTATAGGTTCGGATAAAATTGACAAAGTTATAGGTTCGGAAAGTTTTGACATAGTTATAGGTTCGGAAAGTTTGCATGAATTTCGAAAAAAAAAAACATTTCCAACTATGAATGCGGTTTAATTATTGAGATCGAGCCACGACTAAAACGCCTTTCCTTTTGAAAATCGGTTCAGTTTTGACAAATTATATGTTCGGAAAGTTTTGACAAAGTTATAGGTTCGGAAAAAATTGACAAAGTTATAGGTTCGGAAAGTTTTGTCATAAATTTCGAAAAAAAAAAACACATTTCCAACTATGAAATCAGTATAATTATTGAGAACGAGCCACGACTAAAACGCATTTTCTTTTGGAAATCGGTTCAGCTTTGACAAAGTTATAGGTTCGGAAAGTTTTGACATAGTTATAGGTTCGGAAAGTTTTGACATGAATTTCGAAAAAAAAAACCATTTCCAACTATGAATGCGGTTTATTTATTGAGATCGAGCCACGACTAAAACGCCTTTCCTTTTGAAAATCGGTTCAGTTTTGACAAAGTTATAGGTTCGGAAAGTTTTAAAAAGTTAAACGGAAAGTTTTGAAAAAGTTATATGTTCGGAAAGTTTCGTCATAAATTTCGAAAAAAAAAACATTTCCAACTATGAATGCGGTTTAATATTAAGATCGAGCCACTACTAAAACGCCTTTCCTTTTGAAAATCGGTTCAGTTTTGACAAAGTTATAGGTTCGGAAAGTTTTGACATAGTTATAGGTTCGGAAAGTTTTGCCATGAATTTCAAAAAAAAAACCATTTCCAACTATGAATGCGGTTTAATTATTGAGATCGAGCCACGACTAAAACGCCTTTCCTTTTGAAAATCGGTTCAGTTTTGACAAAGTTATAGGTTCGGAAAGTTTTGACATAGTTATAGGTTCGGAAAGTTTTGCCATGAATTTCGAAAAAAAAAACCATTTCCAACTATGAATGCGGTTTATTTATTGAGATCGAGCCACGACTAAAACGCATTTCCTTTTGAAAATCGGTTCAGTTTTGACAAAATTATAGGTTCGGAAAAAATTGACAAAGTTATAGGTTCGGAATTTTGACATAAATTTCGAAAAAAAAAACACATTTCCAACTATGAAATCAGTATAATTATTGAGAACGAGACACGACTAAAACGCATTTTCTTAGAAATCGGTTCAGCTTTGACAAAGTTATAGGTTCCGAAAGTTTTAAAAAAAGTTATAGTCCGGAAAGTTTTAAAACAAAATATTGGATCGGAAAGTTTTCACAGGAATTTCGAAAAAAAAAACATTTCCAACTATGAATGCGGTTTAATTATTGATCGAACCACGACTTAAACGCCTTTCCTTTTGAAATTCGGTTCAGTTTTGACAAAGTTATAGGTTCAGAAAGTTTTAACATGAATTAAAAAAAAAAAACATTTCCAACTATGAATGCGGTTTAATTATTGAGATCGAGCCACGACTAAAACGCTTTCCTTTTAAAATCGGTACAGTTTTGACAATGTTAGAGGTTCAGAAAGTTTTGACATAGTTATATGTTCGGAAAGTTTTAACATGAATTTCAAAAAAAAAAACCATTTCCAACTATGAATGCGGGTTAATTATTGAGATCGAGCCACGACTTAAACGCCCTTCCTTTTGAAAATCGGTTCAGTTTTGACAAAGTTAAAGGTTCGGAAAGTTTTGACAAAGTTATAGGTTCGGAAAAAATGGACAAAGTTATAGGTTCGGAAAGTTTTGTCATAAATTTCGAAAAAAAAAAACCTTTCCAACTATGAAATCAGTATAATTATTGAGAACGAGCCACGACTAAAACGCATTTTCTTTTGGAAATCGATTCAGTTTTGACAAAGTTATAGGTTCGGAAAGTTTGGACATAGTTATAGGTTCGAAAAGTTTTGACAAAATTATAGGTTCGGAAAGTTTTAACATGAATTTAAAAAAAAAAAACATTTCCAACTATGAATGCGGGTTAATTATTGAGATCGAGCCACGACTTAAACGCCTTTCCTTTTGAAAATCGGTTCAGTTTTGACAAAGTTATAGGTTCGGAAAAAATTGACAAAGTTATAGGTTCGGAAGGTTTTGTCATAAATTTCGAAAAAAAAAAAAACACATTTCCAACTATGAAATCAGTATAATTATTGAGAACGAGCCACGACTAAAACGCATTTTCTTTTGGAAATCGGTTCAGCTTTGACAAAGTTATAGGTTCGGAAAGTTTTAAAAAAGTTATAATTTCGGAAAGTTTTGAAAAAGTTATATGTTCGGAAAGTTGTAACATGAATTAAAAAAAAAAAACATTTCCAACTGTGAATGCGGTTTAATTATTGAGATCGAGCCACGACTTAAACGCCTTTCCGTTTGAAAATCGGTTCAGTTTTGACAAAGTTATAGGTTCGGAAAGTTTTGTCAAAGTTATAGGTTCGGATAAAATTGACAAAGTTATAGGTTCGGAAAGTTTTGACATAGTTATAGGTTCGGAAAGTTTTGACATGAATTTCGAAAAAAAAAACATTTCCAACTATGAATGCGGTTTATTTATTGAGATCGAGCCACGACTAAAACGCCTTTCCTTTTGAAAATCGGTTCAGTTTTGACAAAATTATATGTTCGGAAAGTTTTGACAAAGTTATAGGTTCGGAAAAAATTGACAAAGTTATAGGTTCGGAAAGTTTTGTCATAAATTTCGAAAAAAAAAAACACATTTCCAACTATGAAATCAGTATAATTATTGAGAACGAGCCACGACTAAAACGCATTTTCTTTTGGAAATCGGTTCAGCTTTGACAAAGTTATAGGTTCGGAAAGTTTTAAATGTTATAATTTCGGAAAGTTTTGAAAAAGTTATATGTTCGGAAAGTTTCGTCATAAATTTCGAAAAAAAAACATTTCCAACTATGAATGCGGTTTAATTATTAAGATCGAGCCACGACTAAAACGCCTTTCCTTTTGAAAATCGGTTCAGTTTTGACAAAGTTATAGGTTCGGTTTGACATAGTTATAGGTTCGGAAAGTTTTGCCATGAATTTCGAAAAAAAAAACCATTTCCAACTATGAATGCGGTTTATTTATTGAGATCGAGCCACGACTAAAACGCATTTCCTTTTGAAAATCGGTTCAGTTTTGACAAAATTATAGGTTCGGAAAAAATTGACAAAGTTATAGGTTCGGAAAATTTTGACATAAATTTCGAAAAAAAAAACACATTTCCAACTATGAAATCAGTATAATTATTGAGAACGAGACACGACTAAAACGCATTTTCTTTTAGAAATCGGTTCAGCTTTGACAAAGTTATAGGTTCGGAAAGTTTTAAAAAAAGTTATAAGTCCGGAAAGTTTTAAAAAAAATATTGGATCGGAAAGTTTTCACAGGAATTTCGAAAAAAAAAACATTTCCAACTATGAATGCGGTTTAATTATTGAGATCGAACCACGACTTAAACGCCTTTCCTTTTGAAATTCGGTTCAGTTTTGACAAAGTTATAGGTTCAGAAAGTTTTAACATGAATTAAAAAAAAAAAAACATTTTCAACTATGAATGCGGTTTATTTATTGATATCGAGCTACGAATAAAACGTCTTTCCTTTTAAAACTCGGTACAGTTTTGACAATGTTAGAGGTTCAGAAAGTTTTGACATAGTTATATGTTCGGAAAGTTTTAACATGAATTTAAAAAAAAAAAACATTTCCAACTATGAATGCGGGTTAATTATTGAGATCGAGCCACGACTTAAACGCCCTTCCTTTTGAAAATCGGTTCAGTTTTGACAAAGTTAAAGGTTCGGAAAGTTTTGACAAAGTTATAGGTTCGGAAAAAATGGACAAAGTTATAGGTTCGGAAAGTTTTGTCATAAATTTCGAAAAAAAAAAACCTTTCCAACTATGAAATCAGTATAATTATTGAGAACGAGCCACGACTAAAACGCATTTTCTTTTGGAAATCGATTCAGTTTTGACAAAGTTATAGGTTCGGAAAGTTTGGACATAGTTATAGGTTCGAAAAGTTTTGACAAAATTATAGGTTCGGAAAGTTTTAACATGAATTTAAAAAAAAAACATTTCCAACTATGAATGCGGGTTAATTATTGAGATCGAGCCACGACTTAAACGCCTTTCCTTTTGAAAATCGGTTCAGTTTTGACAAAGTTATAGGTTCGGAAAAAATTGACAAAGTTATAGGTTCGGAAGGTTTTGTTATAAATTTCGAAAAAAAAAAAAATAAAACACATTTCCAACTATGAAATCAGTATAATTATTGAGAACGAGCCACGACTAAAACGCATTTTCTTTTGGAAATCGGTTCAGCTTTGACAAAGTTATAGGTTCGGAAAGTTTTAAAAAAGTTATAATTTCGGAAAGTTTTGAAAAAGTTATATGTTCGGAAAGTTGTAACATGAATTAAAAAAAAAAAAACATTTCCAACTGTGAATGCGGTTTAATTATTGAGATCGAGCCACGACTTAAACGCCTTTCCGTTTGAAAATCGGTTCAGTTTTGACAAAGTTATAGGTTCGGAAAGTTTTGTCAAAGTTATAGGTTCGGATAAAATTGACAAAGTTATAGGTTCGGAAAGTTTTGACATAGTTATAGGTTCGGAAAGTTTTGACATGAATTTCGAAAAAAAAAACATTTCCAACTATGAATGCGGTTTATTTATTGAGAATCGAGCCACGACTAAAACGCCTTTCCTTTTGAAAATCGGTTCAGTTTTGACAAAATTATATGTTCGGAAAGTTTTGACAAAGTTATAGGTTCGGAAAAAATTGACAAAGTTATAGGTTCGGAAAGTTTTGTCATAAATTTCGAAAAAAAAAAAACACATTTCCAACTATGAAATCAGTATAATTATTGAGAACGAGCCACGACTAAAACGCATTTTCTTTTGGAAATCGGTTCAGCTTTGACAAAGTTATAGGTTCGGAAAAGTTTTGACATAGTTATAGGTTCGGAAAGTTTTGACATGAATTTCGAAAAAAAAACCATTTCCAACTATGAATGCGGTTTATTTATTGAGATCGAGCCACGACTAAAACGCCTTTCCTTTTGAAAATCGGTTCAGTTTTGACAAAGTTATAGGTTCGGAAAGTTTTAAATGTTATAATTTCGGAAAGTTTTGAAAAAGTTATATGTTCGGAAAGTTTCGTCATAAATTTCGAAAAAAAAACATTTCAACTATGAATGCGGTTTAATTATTAAGATCGAGCCACGACTAAAACGCCTTTCCTTTTGAAAATCGGTTCAGTTTTGACAAAGTTATAGGTTCGGAAAGTTTTGACATAGTTATAGGTTCGGAAAGTTTTGCCATGAATTTCGAAAAAAAAAACCATTTCCAACTATGAATGCGGTTTATTTATTGAGATCGAGCCACGACTAAAACGCATTTCCTTTTGAAAATCGGTTCAGTTTTGACAAAATTATAGGTTCGGAAAAAATTGACAAAGTTATAGGTTCGGAAAATTTTGACATAAATTTCGAAAAAAAAAACACATTTCCAACTATGAAATCAGTATAATTATTGAGAACGAGACACGACTAAAACGCATTTTCTTTTAGAAATCGGTTCAGCTTTGACAAAGTTATAGGTTCGGAAAGTTTTAAAAAAAGTTATAAGTCCGGAAAGTTTTAAAAAAAATATTGGATCGGAAAGTTTTCACAGGAATTTCGAAAAAAAAAACATTTCCAACTATGAATGCGGTTTAATTATTGAGATCGAACCACGACTTAAACGCCTTTCCTTTTGAAATTCGGTTCAGTTTTGACAAAGTTATAGGTTCAGAAAGTTTTAACATGAATTAAAAAAAAAAAACATTTTCAACTATGAATGCGGTTTATTTATTGATATCGAGCTACGAATAAAACGTCTTTCCTTTTAAAACTCGGTACAGTTTTGACAATGTTAGAGGTTCAGAAAGTTTTGACATAGTTATATGTTCGGAAAGTTTTAACATGAATTTAAAAAAAAAAACATTTCCAACTATGAATGCGGGTTAATTATTGAGATCGAGCCACGACTTAAACGCCCTTCCTTTTGAAAATCGGTTCAGTTTTGACAAAGTTAAAGGTTCGGAAAGTTTTGACAAAGTTATAGGTTCGGAAAAAATGGACAAAGTTATAGGTTCGGAAAGTTTTGTCATAAATTTCGAAAAAAAAAACCTTTCCAACTATGAAATCAGTATAATTATTGAGAACGAGCCACGACTAAAACGCATTTTCTTTTGGAAATCGATTCAGTTTTGACAAAGTTATAGGTTCGGAAAGTTTGGACATAGTTATAGGTTCGAAAAGTTTTGACAAAATTATAGGTTCGGAAAGTTTTAACATGAATTTAAAAAAAAAAAACATTTCCAACTATGAATGCGGGTTAATTATTGAGATCGAGCCACGACTTAAACGCCTTTCCTTTTGAAAATCGGTTCAGTTTTGACAAAGTTATAGGTTCGGAAAAAATTGACAAAGTTATAGGTTCGGAAGGTTTTGTTATAAATTTCGAAAAAAAAAAAAAACACATTTCCAACTATGAAATCAATATAATTATTGAGAACGAGCCACGACTAAAACGCATTTTCTTTTGGAAATCGGTTCAGTTTTGACAAAGTTATAGGTTCGGAAAGTTTTAACATGAATTTAAAAAAAAAAAACATTTCCAACTATGAATGCGGGTTAATTATTGAGATCGAGCCACGACTTAAACGCCCTTCCTTTTGAAAATCGGTTCAGTTTTGACAAAGTTAAAGGTTCGGAAAGTTTTGACAAAGTTATAGGTTCGGAAAAAATGGACAAAGTTATAGGTTCGGAAAGTTTTGACATGAATTTCGAAAAAAAAACCATTTCCAACTATGAATGCGGTTTATTTATTGAGATCGAGCCACGACTAAAACGCCTTTCCTTTTGAAAATCGGTTCAGTTTTGACAAAGTTATAGGTTCGGAAAGTTTTAAAAAAGTTATAATTTCGGAAAGTTTTGAAAAAGTTATATGTTCGGAAAGTTTCGTCATAAATTTCGAAAAAAAAAACATTTCCAACTATGAATGCGGTTTAATTATTAAGATCGAGCCACGACTAAAACGCCTTTCCTTTTGAAAATCGGTTCAGTTTTGACAAAGTTATAGGTTCGGAAAGTTTTGACATAGTTATAGGTTCGGAAAGTTTTGCCATGAATTTCGAAAAAAAAAACCATTTCCAACTATGAATGCGGTTTATTTATTGAGATCGAGCCACGACTAAAACGCCTTTCCTTTTGAAAATCGGTTCAGTTTTGACAAAATTATAGGTTCGGAAAAAATTGACAAAGTTATAGGTTCGGAAAATTTTGTCATAAATTTCGAAAAAAAAAAAACACATTTCCAACTATGAAATCAGTATATTTATTGAGAACGAGCCACGACTAAAACGCATTTTCTTTTGGAAATCGGTTCAGCTTTGACAAAGTTATAGGTTCGGAAAGTTTTAAAAAAAGTTATAAGTCCGGAAAGTTTTAAAAAAAATATTGGATCGGAAAGTTTTCACAGGAATTTCGAAAAAAAAAACATTTCCAACTATGAATGCGGTTTAATTATTGAGATCGAACCACGACTTAAACGCCTTTCCTTTTGAAATTCGGTTCAGTTTTGACAAAGTTATAGGTTCAGAAAGTTTTAACATGAATTAAAAAAAAAAAACATTTGCAACTATGAATGCGGTTTATTTATTGATATCGAGCTACGAATAAAACGTCTTTCCTTTTAAAACTCGGTACAGTTTTGACAATGTTAGAGGTTCAGAAAGTTTTGACATAGTTATATGTTCGGAAAGTTTTAACATGAATTTAAAAAAAAAAAACATTTCCAACTATGAATGCGGGTTAATTATTGAGATCGAGCCACGACTTAAACGCCTTTCCTTTTGAAAATCGGTTCAGTTTTGACAAAGTTAAAGGTTCGGAAAGTTTTGACAAAGTTATAGGTTCGGAAAAAATTGACAAAGTTATAGGTTCGGAAAGTTTTGTCATAAATTTCGAAAAAAAAAAACACCTTTCCAACTATGAAATCAGTATAATTATTGAGAACGAGCCACGACTAAAACGCATTTTCTTTTGGAAATCGATTCAGTTTTGACAAAGTTATAGGTTCGGAAAGTTTGGACATAGTTATAGGTTCGAAAAGTTTTGACAAAATTATAGGTTCGGAAAGTTTTAACATGAATTTAAAAAAAAAAAACATTTCCAACTATGAATGCGGGTTAATTATTGAGATCGAGCCACGACTTAAACGCCTTTCCTTTTGAAAATCGGTTCAGTTTTGACAAAGTTATAGGTTCGGAAAAAATTGACAAAGTTATAGGTTCGGAAAGTTTTGTCATAAATTTGAAAAAAAAAAAAAAAAAACACATTTCCAACTATGAAATCAGTATAATTATTGAGAACGAGCCACGACTAAAACGCATTTTCTTTTGGAAATCGGTTCAGTTTTGACAAAGTTATAGGTTCAGAAAGTTTGGACATAGTTATAGGTTCGAAAAGTTTTGACAAAATTATAGGTTCGGAAAGTTTTAACATTAATTTAAAAAAAAAAAACTATGAATGCGGTTTAATTATTGAGATCGAGCCACGACTAAAACCCATTTCCTTTTGAAAATCGGTTCAGTTTTGACAAAGTTATAGGTTCGGAAAGTTTTGACATAGTTATAGGTTCGGAAAGTTTTGACATGAATTTCGAAAAAAAAAACCATATCCAACTATGAATTCGGTTTATTTCTTGAGATCGAGACACGACTTAAACGCCTTTCCTTTTGAAAATTGGTTCAGTTTTGACAAAGTTATAGGTTCGGAAAAATTTAATAAAGTTATAAGTTTGAAAAGTTTTGTCATAAATTTCGAAAAAAAAAACATTTCCAACTATGAATGCGGTTTAATTATTGAGATCGAGCCATGACTAAAACCCCTTTCCTTTTGAAAATTGGTTCAGTTTTGACAAAGTTATAGGTTTGGAAAGTTTTGACAAAGTTATAGGTTCGGAAAGTTTTGTCATAAATTTCGAAAAAAAAAAAACACATTTCCAACTATGAAATCAGTATAATTATTGAGAACGAGCCACGACTAAAACGCATTTTCTTTTGGAAATCGGTTCAGCTTTGACAAAGTTATAGGTTCGGAAAGTTGTGACATAGTTATAGGTTCGGAAAGTTTTGACATGAATTTCGAAAAAAAAAACCATTTCCAATTATGAATGCGGTTTATTTATTGAGATCGAGCCACGACTAAAACGCCTTTCCTTTTGAAAATCGGTTCAGTTTTGACAAAGTTATAGGTTCGGAAAGTTTTAAAAAGTTATAATTTCGGAAAGTTTTGAAAAAGTTATATGTTCGGAAAGTTTCGTCATAAATTTCGAAAAAAAAAACATTTCCAACTATGAATGCGGTTTATTTATTGAGATCGAGCCACGACTAAAACGCCTTTCCTTTTGAAAATCGGTTCAGTTTTGACAAAATTATAGTTTCGGAAAAAATTGACAAAGTTATAGGTTCGGAAAGTTTTGTCATAAATTTCGAAAAAAAAAAACACATTTCCAACTATGAAATCAGTATAATTATTGAGAACGAGCCACGACTAAAACGCATTTTCTTTTAGAAATCGGTTCAGCTTTGACAAAGTTATAGGTTCGGAAAGTTTTAAACAAAGTTATAAGTCCGGAAAGTTTTGACAAAATTATTGGATCGGAAAGTTTTCACAGGAATTTCGAAAAAAAAAACATTTCCAACTATGAATGCGGTTTAATTATTGAGATCGAGCCACGACTTAAACGCCTTTCCTTTTGAAATTCGGTTCAGTTTTGACAAAGTTATAGGTTCGGAAAGTTTTGACATAGTTATAGGTTCGGAAAGTTTTGACAAAGTTACAGGTTCGGAAAGTTTTAACATGAATTTGGAAAAAAAAAACATTTGCAACTATGAATGAGGTTTAATTATTGAGATCGAGCCACGACTAAAACGCCTTTCCTTTTGAAAATCGGTTCAGTTTTGACAAAGTTATAGGTTCGGAAAGTTTTGACATAGTTATAGGTTCGGAATGTTTTGACAAAGTTATAGGTTCGGATAGTTTTGTCATAAATTTCGAAAAAAAAAACATTTCCAACTATGAATGCGGTTTAATTATTGAGATCGAGCCACGACTAAAACGCCTTTCCTTTTGAAAATCGGTTCAGTTTTGACAAAGTTATAGGTTCGGAAAGTTTTGACATAGTTATAGGTTCGGAAAGTTTTGACATGAATTTGGAAAAAAAAAAAACATTTGCAACTATGTACTTTGTTTAATTATTGAGATCGAGCCACGACTAAAACGCCTTTCCTTTTGAAAATCGGTTCAGTTTTGACAAAGTTATAGGCTCGGAAAGTTTTGACATAGTTATAGGTTCGGAAAGTTTTGACAAAGTTATAGGTTCGGAAAGTTTTAACATGAATTTCGAAAAAAAAAACATTTCCAACTATGAATGCGGCTTAACTATTGAGATCGAGCCACGACTAAAACGAATTTCCTGTTTGAAAATAGGTTCAGTTTTGACAAAAGTTATAGGTTCGGAAAGTTTTGACATAGTTATAGGTTCGGAAAGTTTTGACAAAGTTATAGGTTCGGAAAGTTTTAACATAAATTTCGAAAAAAAAAAACATTTCTCAACTATGAATGCGGTTTAATAATTGAGATCGAGACACGACTAAAACGCCTTTCCTTCTGCAAATCGGTTCAGTTTTGACAAAGTTATAGGTTCGGAAAGTTTTGACATAGTTATAGGTTCAGAAAGTTGTGACAAAGTTATAGGTTCGGAAAGTTTTAACATGAATTTCGAAAAAAAAAAACATTTCCAACTATGAATTCGGTTTAATTATTGAGATCGAGCCACGACTAAAACGCCTTTCCTTTTGAAAATCGGTTCAGTTTTGACAAAGTTATAGGTTCGGAAAGTTTTGACAAAGTTATAGGTTCGGAAAGTTTTGACAAAGTTATATGTTCGGAAAGTTTTGATATGAATTTCGAAAAAAGAAAACATTTCCAACTATGAATTTGGTTTAATTATTGAGATCGAGCCACGACTAAAACGCCTTTCCTTTTTGAAAATCGGTTCAGTTTTGACAAAGTTATAGGTTCTGAAAGTTTTGACATAGTTATAGGTTCGGAAAGTTTTGACAAAGTTACAGGTTCGGAAAGTTTTAACATGAATTTCGAAAAAAAAAACATTTCCAACTATGAATGCGGTTTAATTATTGAGATCGAGCCACGACTAAAAGCTTCCCTTGAAAATCCGTTTTGACAAAGTTATAGGTTCGAGTTTTGACATAGTTATAGGTTTGGAAATTTTGACAAAGTTATAGGTTCGGAAAGTTTTGACAAAGTTATAGGTTCGGAAAGTTTTGACATGAATTTCGAAAAAAAAACATTTCCAACCATGAATGCGGTTTATTTATTGATATCGAGCCACGACTAA
This sequence comes from Scaptomyza reducta, assembly GCA_035044485.1. NCBI lineage: Eukaryota > Metazoa > Arthropoda > Insecta > Diptera > Drosophilidae > Scaptomyza > Scaptomyza reducta. The sequence goes on along the minus strand of JAWNNV010000126.1, from coordinate 9,717 downwards.
AACGCCTTTCCTTTTGAAAATCGGTTCAGTTTTGACAAAGTTACAGGTTCGCAAAGTTTTGACATAGTTATAGGTTCGGAAAGTTTTAACATAAATTTCGAAAAAAAAAACATTTCCAACTATGAATGCGGTTTAATTATTGAGATCGAGCCACGACTTAAACGCCTTTCCTTTTGAAAATCGGTTCAGTTTTGACAAAGTTACAGGTTCGGAAAGTTTTGACATAGTTATAGGTTCGGAAAAATTGACAAAGTTATATCGAAAGTTTTGTCATAAATTTCGAAAAAAAAAAACATTTCCAACTATGAATGCGGTTTAATTATTGAGATCGAGCCACGACTAAAACGCCTTTCATTTTGAAAATCGGTTCAGTTTTGACAAAGTTATAGGTTCGGAAAGTTTTGACATAGTTATAGGTTCGAAAGTTTTGACATAGTTATAGGTTCGGAAAGTTTTAACATGAATTTCGAAAAAAAAAACATTTGCAACTATGAATGCGGTTTGAGTATTGAGATCGAGCCACGACTAAAACGCCTTTCCTTTTGAAAATCGGTTCAATAATAACAAAGTTATAGGTTCGGAAAGTTTTGACATATTTATAGGTTCGGAAAGTTTTGACATGAATTTGGAAAAAAAAAAACATTTGCAACTATGAATGAGGTTTAATTATTGAGATCGAGCCACGACTAAAACGCCTTTCCTTTTGAAAATCGGTTTAGTTTTGACAAAGTTATAGGTTCGGGAAGTTTTGACATAATTATAGGTTCGGAAAGTTTTGACAAAGTTATAGGTTCGGAAAGTTTTGACATGAATTTCGAAAAAAAAACATTTCCAACCATGAATTTGGTTTAATTATTGATATCGAGCCACGACTAAAACGCCTTTCCTTTTGAAAATCGGTTCAGTTTTGACAAAGTTACAGGTTCGCAAAGTTTTGACATAGTTATAGGTTCGGAAAGTTTTGAAAGTTACATAAATTTCGAAAAAAAAAACATTTCCAACTATGAATGCGGTTTAATTATTGAGATCGAGCCACGACTAAAACGCCTTTCCTTTTGAAAATCGGTTCAGTTTTGACAAAGTTATAGGTTCGGAAAGTTTTGACATAGTTATAGGTTCGGAAAATTTTGACAAAGTTATAGGTTCGGAAAGTTTTAACATGAATTTCGAAAAAAAAAACATTTGCAACTATGAATGCGGTTTAATTATTGAGATCGAGCCACGACTAAAACGCCTTTCCTTTTGAAAATCGGTTCAGTTTTGACAAAGTTATAGGTTCGGAAAGTTTTGACATAGTTATAGGTTCGGAAAGTTTTGAACATGAATTTCGAAAAAAAAAACATTTGCAACTATGAATGCGGTTTAATTATTGAGATCGAGCCACGACTAAAACGCCTTTCCTTTTGAAAATCGGTTCAGTTTTGACAAAGTTATAGGTTCGGAAAGTTTTGACATAGTTATAGGTTCGGAAAGTTTTGACAAAGTTATAGGTTCGGAAAGTTTTAACATGAATTTCGAAAAAAAAAACATTTCCAACTATGAATGCGGTTTAATTATTGAGATCGAGCCACGACTAAAACGCCTTTTATTTTGAAAACCGGTTCAGTTTTGACAAATTTTAGGTTCGCAAAGTTTTGACATAGTTATAGGTTCGGAAAGTTTTAACATAAATTTCGAAAAAAAAAAACATTTGCAACTATGAATGCGGTTTAAATATTGAGATCGAGCCACGACTAAAACGCCTTTCCTTTTGAAAATCAGTTCAATAATGACAAAGTTATAGGTTTTGAAAGTTTTGACATATTTATAGGTTCGGAAAGTTTTGACATCGAATTTGGAAAAAAAAAATACATTTGCAACTATGAATGAGGTTTAATTATTGAGATCGAGCCACGACTAAAACGCCTTTCCTTTTGAAAATCGGTTCAGTTTTGACAAAGTTATAGGTTCGGAAAGTTTTGACATAGTTATAGGTTTGGAAAGTTTTGACAAAGTTACAGGTTCGGAAAGTTTTAACATGAATTTCGAAAAAAAAAACATTTCCAACTATGAATGAGGTTTAATTATTGAGATCGAGCCACGACTAAAACGCCTTTCCTTTTGAAAATCGGTTCAGTTTTGACAAAGTTATAGGTTCGGAAAGTTCTGACATAGTTATAGGTTCGGAAAGTTTTGACAAAGTTATAGGTTCGGAAAGTTTTAACATAAATTTCGAAAAAAAAAAACTTTTCCAACTATGAATGCGGTTTAATTATTGAGATCGAGCCACGACTAAAACGCCTTTCCTTTTGAAAATCGGTTTAGTTTTGACAAAGTTATAGGTTCGGGAAGTTTTGACATAATTATAGGTTCGGAAAGTTTTGACAAAGTTATAGGTTCGGAAAGTTTTGACATGAATTTCGAAAAAAAAACATTTCCAACTATGAATTTGGTTTAATTATTGATATCGAGCCACGACTAAAACGCCTTTCCTTTTGAAAATCGGTTCAGTTTTGACAAAGTTACAGGTTCGCAAAGTTTTGACATAGTTATAGGTTCGAAAAGTTTTAACATAAATTTCGAAAAAAAAACACATTTCCAACTATGAATGCGGTTTAATTATTGAGATAGAGCCACGACTAAAACGCCTTTCATTTTGAAAATCGGTTCAGTTTTGACAAAGTTATAGGTTCGGAAAGTTTTGACATAGTTTTAGGTTCGCAAAGTTTTGACATAGTTATAGGTTCGGAAAGTTTTAACATAAATTTCGAAAAAAAAAAAACATTTGCAACTATGAATGCGGTTTAAATATTGAGATCGAGCCACGACTAAAACGCCTTTCCTTTTGAAAATCAGTTCAATAATGACATAATTATAGGTTCGGAAAGTTTTGACAAAGTTATAGGTTCGGAAAGTTTTGACATGAATTTCGAAAAAAAAAACCATTTCCAACTATGAATTTGGTTTAATTATTGAGATCGAGCCACGACTAAAACGCCTTTCCTTTTGAAAATCGGTTCAGTTTTGACAAAGTTATAGGTTCTGCAAAGTTTTGACATAGTTATAGGTTCGGAAAGTTTTAACATGAATTTCGAAAAAAAAAACATTTGCAACTATGAATGCGGTTTAATTATTGAGATCGAGCCACGACTAAAACGCCTTTCCTTTTGAAAATCGGTTCAGTTTTGACAAAGTTATAGGTTCTGAAAGTTTTGACATAGTTATAGGTTTGGAAAGTTTTGACAAAGTTACAGGTTCGGAAAGTTTTAACATGAATTTCGAAAAAAAAAACATTTCCAACTATGAATGCGCTTTATTTATTGAGATCGAGCCATGACTAAAACGCCTTTTGAAAATCGGTTCAGTTTTGACAAATTTCGGTTCTGAAGTTTTGACAAAGTTATAGGTTCGGGAAGTTTTGACAAAGTTATAGGTTCGGAAAGTTTTGACAAAGTTATAGGTTCGGAAAGTTTTGACATGAATTTCGAAAAAAAAACATTTCCAACCATGAATTTGGTTTAATTATTGATATCGAGCCACGACTAAAACGCCTTTCCTTTTGAAAATCGGTTCAGTTTTGACAAAGTTACAGGTTCGCAAAGTTTTGACATAGTTATAGGTTCGAAAAGTTTTAACATAAATTTCGAAAAAAAAAACATTTCCAACTATGAATGCGGTTTAATTATTGAGATCGAGCCACGACTAAAACGCCTTTCATTTTGAAAATCGGTTCAGTTTTGACAAAGTTACAGGTTCGCAAAGTTTTGACATAGTTATAGGTTCGAAAAGTTTTAACATAAATTTCGAAAAAAAAAAACATTTCCAACTATGAATGCGGTTTAATTATTGAGATCGAGCCACGACTAAAACGCCTTTCATTTTGAAAATCGGTTCAGTTTTGACAAAGTTATAGGTTCGGAAAGTTTTGACATAGTTTTAGGTTCGCAAAGTTTTGACATAGTTATAGGTTCGGAAAGTTTTAACATAAATTTCGAAAAAAAAAAACATTTGCAACTATGAATGCGGTTTGAATATTGAGATCGAGCCACGACTAAAACGCCTTTCCTTTTGAAAATCAGTTCAATAATAACAAAGTTATAGGTTTTGAAAGTTTTGACATATTTATAGGTTCGGAAAGTTTTGACATGAATTTGGAAAAAAAAAAACATTTGCAACTATGAATGAGGTTTAATTATTGAGATCGAGCCACGACTAAAACGCCTTTCCTTTTGAAAATCGGTTTAGTTTTGACAAAGTTATAGGTTCGGGAAGTTTTGACATAATTATAGGTTCGGAAAGTTTTGACAAAGTTATAGGTTCGGAAAGTTTTGACATGAATTTGAAAAAAAAACATTTCCAACCATGAATTTGGTTTAATTATTGATATCGAGCCACGACTAAAACGCCTTTCCTTTTGAAAATCGGTTCAGTTTTGACAAAGTTACAGGTTCGCAAAGTTTTGACATAGTTATAGGTTCGAAAAGTTTTAACATAAATTTCGAAAAAAAAAACATTTCCAACTATGAATGCGGTTTAATTATTGAGATCGAGCCACGACTAAAACGCCTTTCATTTTGAAAATCGGTTCAGTTTTGACAAAGTTATAGGTTCTGAAAGTTTTGACATATGTTATAGGTTCGGAAAGTTTTAACATGAATTTCGAAAAAAAAAACATTTCCAACTATGAATGCGGTTTAATTATTGAGATCAAGCCACGACTAAAACGCCTTTCCTTTCGAAAATCGGTTCAGTTTTGACAAAGTTATAGGTTCTGAAAGTTTTGACATAGTTATAGGTTTGGAAAGTTTTGACAAAGTTACAGGTTCGGAAAGTTTTAACATGAATTTCGAAAAAAAAAACATTTCCAACTATGAATGCGGTTTAATTATTGAGATCGAGCCACGACTAAAACGCCTTTTATTTTGAAAACCGGTTCAGTTTTGACAAATTTTAGGTTCGCAAAGTTTTGACATAGTTATAGGTTCGGAAAGTTTTAACATAAATTTCGAAAAAAAAAAACATTTGCAACTATGAATGCGGTTTAAATATTGAGATCGAGCCACGACTAAAACGCCTTTCCTTTTGAAAATCAGTTCAATAATGACAAAGTTATAGGTTTTGAAAGTTTTGACATATTTATAGGTTCGGAAAGTTTTGACATGAATTTGGAAAAAAAAAATACATTTGCAACTATGAATGAGGTTTAATTATTGAGATCGAGCCACGACTAAAACGCCTTTCCTTTTGAAAATCGGTTCAGTTTTGACAAAGTTATAGGTTCGGAAAGTTTTGACATAGTTATAGGTTTGGAAAGTTTTGACAAAGTTACAGGTTCGGAAAGTTTTAACATGAATTTCGAAAAAAAAAACATTTCCAACTATGAATGAGGTTTAATTATTGAGATCGAGCCACGACTAAAACGCCTTTCCTTTTGAAAATCGGTTCAGTTTTGACAAAGTTATAGGTTCGGAAAGTTTTGACATAGTTATAGGTTCGGAAAGTTTTGACAAAGTTATAGGTTCGGAAAGTTTTAACATAAATTTCGAAAAAAAAAAACTTTTCCAACTATGAATGCGGTTTAATTATTGAGATCGAGCCACGACTAAAACGCCTTTGTTTTTGAAAATCGGTTTAGTTTTGACAAAGTTATAGGTTCGGGAAGTTTTGACATAATTATAGGTTCGGAAAGTTTTGACAAAGTTATAGGTTCGGAAAGTTTTGACATGAATTTCGAAAAAAAAACATTTCCAACTATGAATTTGGTTTAATTATTGATATCGAGCCACGACTAAAACGCCTTTCCTTTTGAAAATCGGTTCAGTTTTGACAAAGTTACAGGTTCGCAAAGTTTTGACATAGTTATAGGTTCGAAAAGTTTTAACATAAATTTCGAAAAAAAAAACATTTCCAACTATGAATGCGGTTTAATTATTGAGATCGAGCCACGACTAAAACGCCTTTCATTTTGAAAATCGGTTCAGTTTTGACAAAGTTATAGGTTCGGAAAGTTTTGACATAGTTTTAGGTTCGCAAAGTTTTGACATAGTTATAGGTTCGGAAAGTTTTAACATAAATTTCGAAAAAAAAAACATTTGCAACTATGAATGCGGTTTAAATATTGAGATCGAGCCACGACTAAAACGCCTTTCCTTTTGAAAATCAGTTCAATAATGACAAAGTTATAGGTTTTGAAAGTTTTGACATATTTATAGGTTCGGAAAGTTTTGACATGAATTTGGAAAAAAAAAAACATTTGCAACTATGAATGAGGTTTAATTATTGAGATCGAGCCACGACTAAAACGCCTTTCCTTTTGAAAATCGGTTTAGTTTTGACAAAGTTATAGGTTCGGGAAGTTTTGACATAATTATAGGTTCGGAAAGTTTTGACAAAGTTATAGGTTCGGAAAGTTTTGACATGAATTTCGAAAAAAAAACATTTCCAACCATGAATTTGGTTTAATTATTGATATGGAGCCACGACTAAAACGCCTTTCCTTTTGAAAATCGGTTCAGTTTTGACAAAGTTACAGGTTCGCAAAGTTTTGACATAGTTATAGGTTCGAAAAGTTTTAACATAAATTTCGAAAAAAAAAACATTTCCAACTATGAATGCGGTTTAATTATTGAGATCGAGCCACGACTAAAACGCCTTTCATTTTGAAAATCGGTTCAGTTTTGACAAAGTTATAGGTTCGGAAAGTTTTGACATAGTTATAGGTTGGGAAAGTTTTGAAAAAGTTACAGGTTCGGAAAGTTTTAACATGAATTTCGAAAAAAATAACATTTGCAACTATGAATGCGGTTTAATTATTGAGATCAAGCCACGACTAAAACGCCTTTCCTTTTGAAAATCGGTTCAGTTTTGACAAAGTTATAGGTTCTGAAAGTTTTGACATATTTATAGGTTCGGAAAGATTTAACATGAATTTCGAAAAAAAAAAACATTTCCAACTATGAATGCGGTTTAATTATTGAGATCGAGCCACGACTAAAACGCCTTTCCTTTCGAAAATCGGTTCAGTTTTGACAAAGTTATATGTTCTGAAAGTTTTGACATAGTTATAGGTTTGGAAAGTTTTGACAAAGTCACAGGTTCGGAAAGTTTTAACATGAATTTCGAAAAAAATAACATTTGCAACTATGAATGCGGTTTAATTATTGAGATCGAGCCACGACTAAAACGCCTTTCATTTTGAAAATCGGTTCAGTTTTGACAAAGTTATAGGTTCGGAAAGTTTTGACATAGTTATAGGTTGGGAAAATTTTGACAAAGTTACAGGTTCGGAAAGTTTTAACATGAATTTCGAAAGAAAAAAAAACATTTGCAACTATGAATGAGGTTTAATTATTGAGATCGAGCCACGACTAAAACGCCTTTCCTTTTGAAAATCAGTTCAGTTTTGACAAAGTTATAGGTTTTGAAAGTTTTGACATATTTATAGGTTCGGAAAGTTTTGACATGAATTTGGAAAAAAAAAACATTTGCAACTATGAATGAGGTTTAATTATTCAGATCGAGCCACGACTAAAACGCCTTTCCTTTTGAAAATCGGTTCAGTTTTGACAAAGTTATAGGTTCGCAAAGTTTTGACATAGTTATAGGTTCGGAAAGTTTTGACAAAGTTATAGGTTCGGAAAGTTTTGACATGAATTTCGAAAAAAAAACTTTTCCAACTATGAATGCGGTTTAATTATTGAGATCGAGCCACGACTAAAACGCCTTTCCTTTTGAAAATCGGTTCAGTTTTGACAAAGTTATAGGTTCTGAAAGTTTGGACATATTTATAGGTTCGGAAAGTTTTGACATAAATTTCGAAAAAAAAAACATTTCCAACTATGAATGCGGTTTAAATATTGAGATCGAGCAACGACTAAAACGCCTTTCCTTTTGAAAATCAGTTCAATAATGACAAAGTTATAGGTTTTGAAAGTTTTGACATATTTATAGGTTCGGAAAGTTTTGACATGAATTTGGAAAAAAAAAAACATTTGCAACTATGAATGAGGTTTAATTATTGAGATCGAGCCACGACTAAAACGCCTTTCCTTTTGAAAATCGGTTCAGTTTTGACAAAGTTATAGGTTCGGAAAGTTTTGACAAAGTTATAGGTTCGGAAAGTTTGGCAAAGTTATATGTTCGGAAAGTTTTGACATGAATTTCGAAAGAAAAAAAACATTTCCAACTATGAATTTGGTTTAATTATTGAGATCGAGCCACGACTAAAACGCCTTTCCTTTTGAAAATCGGTTCAGTTTTGACAAAGTTATAGGTTCGCAAAGTTTTGACATAGTTATAGGTTCGGAAAGTTTTGACAAAGTTATAGGTTCGGAAAGTTTTAACATAAATTTCGAAAAAAAAAACATTTCCAACTATGAATGCGGTTTAATTATTGAGATCGAGCCACGACTAAAACGCCTTTCATTTTGAAAATCGGTTCAGTTTTGACAAAGTTATAGGTTCGGAAAGTTTTGACATAGTTATAGGTTGGGAAAATTTTGACAAAGTTACAGGTTCGGAAAGTTTTAACATGAATTTCGAAAAAAAATAACATTTGCAACTATGAATGCGGTTTAATTATTGAGATCGAGCCACGACTAAAACGCCTTTCCTTTTGAAAATCGGTTCAGTTTTGACAAAGTTATAGGTTCTGAAAGTTTTGACATAGTTATAGGTTTGGAAAGTTTTGACAAAGTTACAGGTTCGGAAAGTTTTAGCATGAATTTCGAAAATAAAAACATTTCCAACTATGAATGCGGTTTAATTTTGACAAAGTTACAGGTTCGGAAAGTTTTAACATGAATTTCGAAAAAAAAAACATTTCCAACTATGAATTTGGTTTAATTATTGAGATCGAGCCACGACTAAAACGCCTTTCCTTTTGAAAATCGGTTCAGTTTTGACAAAGTTATAGGTTCGGAAGGTTTTGACATAGTTATAGGTTCGGAAAGTTTTGACAAAGTTATAGGTTCGGAAAGTTTTAACATAAATTTCGAAAAAAAAACATTTCCAACTATGAATGCGGCTTAATTATTGAGATCGAGCCACGACTAAAACGCCTTTCCTTTTGAAAATCGGTTCAGTTTTGACAAAGTTATAGGTTCTGAAAGTTTGGACATATTTATAGGTTCGGAAAGTTTTGACATAAATTTCGAAAAAAAAAACATTTCCAACTATGAATGCGGTTTAAATATTGAGATCGAGCAACGACTAAAACGCCTTTCCTTTTGAAAATCAGTTCAATAATGACAAAGTTATAGGTTTTGAAAGTTTTGACATATTTATAGGTTCGGAAAGTTTTGACATGAATTTGGAAAAAAAAAAACATTTGCAACTATGAATGAGGTTTAATTATTGAGATCGAGCCACGACTAAAACGCCTTTCCTTTTGAAAATCGGTTCAGTTTTGACAAAGTTATAGGTTCGGAAAGTTTTGACAAAGTTATAGGTTCGGAAAGTTTGGCAAAGTTATATGTTCGGAAAGTTTTGACAAGAATTTCGAAAAAAAAAAACATTTCCAACTATGAATTTGGTTTAATTATTGAGATCGAGCAACGACTAAAACGCCTTTCCTTTTGAAAATCAGTTCAATAATGACAAAGTTATAGGTTCTGAAAGTTTTGACATAGTTATAGGTTTGGAAAGTTTTGACAAAGTTATAGGTTCGGAAAGTTTTAACATGAATTTCGAAAATAAAAACATTTCCAACTATGAATGCGGTTTAATTATTGACAAAGT